>JAJIBD010024575.1:0-245000 GCA_021461705.1 Cryptotis parvus | reverse complement strand
AAATGGAATCTGCTACATGCAAATAATAGAGCATTCGATGCTTTTACAATAATGTGATTGAAAACAAAAATCTTGGCAGGTGCAGATACAAGCGTGCAGGTACACACACACACACACACACACACACACACACACACACACATTATTCAGGGATCTAGTTTGCTGGATAAAATGGCAGTTTCCAAAAACGTGCAGAGAGCGTAGCATGAGAGTTTACTACACACTTGTCAGACGATCCCTTTAGGCACTCAGTGTTTCAAAACTTGTTGAGATCTGCACATCCAAATGTTGTTCCCTCACTGTACGTGGAGAAAGAAGCTTAATGATCATGAAACTTGAAGACAGAGATGCAGAGGGAATCTGAAGGAGGGTTCCCCATACCAAGTCCGAAACATCTATGTTTGAGTGGATGAAGAAAGGCAATATGGGACATTTTAGAACCCTGTGTGGCAAAGGGCCCATGGGAAGTCAGTGCTGTAGACTGCAATGTGCAGAGACGGGAGATGCTGCAGCCCGTACCAACACTTTGTTTCCAACAGTCCAGACTTCGGCTAGAGCAGCAATGTCTCTGCAGTGTGTGCTTTGGAGAAACCGCATCTACTCAGGCTGCCAGAGAGGCGTATGGCTCAGAGACGGCAAGAATCAGTGGAATCTTTTCCCCTTTGAACACCTATTTAAAATAGAATTAAACTTCTATTTTCTCCATAAATTGCAGTGACTTAAGACTTGTATATTCAGCATGTTAATTCTGCATTTTTTTTTATTTTTCTTTTGGAAAACTTGCCAGGAAGTTGGATCAGGTAGAATTTTTTTAAATCAATATTTGTGTATATGCATGCATTTTTTGCTTGTGCATTAAAAGTCATATAGTATATTTTATTATTTTCAAAAATATAAGAGAAAGGTCCCTCTTAAATTGCTTCTTGCAGAGCAATTACTTTGAAGCCTTAGGTTAATTAGCTATCACCTATTTCTATTACTTTTCTGCCTGAACAGCTTCCAATTTGAACTTCATAACTAATTGTGAGCATGAGTCCCTTCAGTTACAATCTGATCTATGGACTGTTACATATATTCTCAAGGCCCATAACCCTGATGGATTTAGAAAAGGACATATGTCCTAAAATAACATGCTCAGATCTGTCCACTAATTTTTCAAGGGCTTGCTGAGTCATGTACTTCAATTTCTTTTCCTTTTATGGCACTCTATAGCAAAATTGTGAATTACACCCACTTTTAATCTTTTTCCTTTTATATATGTCCAAATTAGAACGATAAAACATTATTCATAAGAATCAGGATATTTTTCCAATATTAGGTTCACAGTTTTAACATGTGAAATCATCAGAAGTAGAGTTTTTTAAATGTAATAAAAACCCTGCTCCATTTGATACAACGTTAGTTATTGCTATAAACTCAGTATAGATTGTTCCAGAACATTTTCAGGCAGTTAAGTGCAAATTTCATTTAATAAATAATATTTCACAAATGGAATTACTCATATTATGCATGATTTTTCTAATTCTTAAACATATCAAAATATAATTAAATTGTTACACTATTCTTTCTTTAAAATATTTCCTATATTTTGCTTTTTTTTGGGGGTGGGGGTCACATCCAGCAATGCTCAGGGGTTTCTCCTGGCTCTGCACTCAGGAATTACTCCTGGCGGTGCTTGGGGACAATATGGGATGCCGGGGGTCGAACCAGGTCTACAGGGATAGTCAGAGTCATTTGCTAATGACTACATAGCTTCATAGTATATAATGTATATACTATAATTTATTTTAAAATTTTTTGGTTGGTTTTTCTTTCTGTGGTCCCAAAGTCATGAAAAATAACTCTGGGTGCATAGACCTGTGTGAGCTTCTAAAATAAGCTCCATAAGGGAAATTCTAGAAATAGCAAAGTGTAGAACATGATGTTTAAATTCAGCTGAACTGTCTTTAATAATGTAAATTATTCTACTCTATGATATAACGTGTATCACATCTCAACTTCTGTTTCAGCAACACTATATTTTCACAAAGCAATTTTTCATATTAAATATTAGCATTTTATTTTAGTTTATAGTTCTCTGATTATAATTTGATTTTTATCATAAGCTTCACCTTGTTTCATAATTCTTTTTAGAGTTGTTACGTTATATCCCAACATATATTTTAAATCAGGCATTCTTAAACATATGTGGCTCAACTTCCCTTTCCACAATATCAAAACACCCTTTGTCCTATCTGGAAACTGCCATTTTAAACAAGCAGAAAACACCTAATTGCAAGCAAACCTAGTAGTATTCAGTCTAGTGTACCATCACCCTCTGCGGCGCATTATTGCCCGCTTGGGGAGACAACCTTGCATTGCTTCTTTAAGGATACACGTGCTTATTTCTGATTATTCATTTGTAATTCATGTTTGTCTATCATGCATATACATATGCATCCATATATTTCTAAATGAAACAAGATTGCATGCCCATTACTACTAATTGCTCTTATAAATTCATGACTTATTGCACTTTATCACACATGTATTGTATCATTATTTACACACATTGCCTATGATGGACTTCCAGATTTCTTCATCTATTCATCACATGCATCATGTATTACAGATAGAATCATATAAAGAACATATCCTTGAGTAGGAGAGAAAGTCACGCAGGTTAACCACTTTTTTACATATAACCAAACTTGGTTTAATCCTTGTTGAATTGAACCAACTAGACTCAATCAGATGATTCACTGAGCCCCACCAGATGTGATATCTGAAAAAGAGCCAGGAGTAAGCCCTGACCACTGCTGCCCATATGGCCCAATAAATAAAAAAGGGGGAACTGGACACATTATTCTCACCGTCTTCATAGAACTGACACAGCAACATGAGAAATACACTTTCAGGTCTAGAAATGGTATGATTGAGCCAGAGGTCAACAAATTTATTTGACTAATAGCCAGTTTGGGGCCCTGTAAATCTGGCTCTTTCATTTGAAGGAGAGAGCACCCTCATAATTGCACCCTGAGTATTGCTGCTCCCTGAACCTTCCAACACTCCTACCACTTTGGAAAATAATGAGCAAATTTTTTGTTTTAAAATTATTTTAGAATCCAGATTAATACAAATAGTTTAGTGTGTGTTCTTAGAAAACTCACTCAATAAATTTGCACTGTATCTTTAAAAACACAACTCCATCAGAACTTCATCCAGCAGAGGAGCCTATCACAGCCTGAATCATCAACACCCACTCTGCAGCAGTTTTTTTTTTCCAATCCGCCCCAGGTATGCTGATCCAGAGACTCACAGACATGGGACAGAGCTGCTTCGAGCTCTCACTGTGCCCTGCCTCTCACGAGGCACACCGGAGGGATGGCAGGTTCTAGCCCTGACCCGCCACCCCAGCAGAGCCTCGCAACAAGCCAGACAACCCCCTCCATGAGGGCCACCAATTTCCACATCCGGACCTCCCTTTCATCAGAACTCCATCCAGCAGACGAGCCTATCACAACCGGCGTGCGTGGCCGCTGCGGTCATACAGTTCATCAATATTAATGCTGTATTTAGAGGTGACTACAAGAGTATGCCACCCGCACTTCAAGCCTGGCAAGCTGCCCAGGTTGTATTTGATATGCCAAATACCAGTAACAATTATGTTAGGTCATTCCCATGACCTATTATAATGGTTTGAGACTCTTTATGTTCCTGAAGTGAGCAGATGCCCTTGGGCTCTACTAGCATGAGACAGGACATTTGGAGATGTTACTGGAGCCCGCTCAAGGAAACTGATGATGAACGGGAAGATAGTGTAGTGATAGTGATAGATACTGATCTTTAAATAGATATAATCTGTAATAGCTTATGAAAACCTTGAGTATTTTACATACCTTAAGTTTTAATGTCTATTTAAAAGTCAAAGTCAATTTTATATGAATTTTTTTTCTGATTTAGGTCATATTTTCAATGAATGTTTAATAATATAGATTGAATTTTTCTTCTCTTTTTATGTGAAGATCATGTTTCCTGATATACTGAGAATACACCACTCACAGGACAGAGTCTGGCAAGCTATCGGTGTCATATTTGATATGCCAAAACCAGTAACAAATATAGACCTCATCCCCATGACCTGAGGGAATGGTTTGAGGCTCTTTATGTTCCTGGAGCAAGCAATTGCCCTTGGGCTACACTAGCACACTACAGGACTTTTGGAGATGATACTGGTGCCTGCTTGAGCAAATTGGTGAACAACGGGAAGAAAACTGACAAAGTGACAAAGTGATCATGTTTCCTACACAGTAAAAGACAATTTAATGACATTTTGTATGGCACTTAAGGTATTTTTTATATAGTTTTTTACATGAATTACTTCTGTAAAATAAAAATGTCCACAGTTATATGGACTTTATTCCTGTACTTCCTGTAATCATTCATGGTTTTTATATAACTATGGCAGGTTTCCTTTCCTATTTCCTCAATGGATGTCTATGCAGAATTCTTTATTTGTAAAAGAAGGTATGTGTATATGTGAATATATATGCCTAATTTTCCCTATATGTCCACCCCTCAGTGATTATTAGATTGTCTTCACTTATTAAATATCCTTATAATGTTGCCATGATCATGGGTGTGCAACCATCACTTTGAAATTCTGATTTTTATTTCTTTACATAAATACCCAGAGCTGGATTTTCTGGTTTCATTTACAAGCTAGTTTTACTTATTTATTTTATGGTTTTGTGTTCACACTCCGCAGTGCCGAGAATTACTCCAGTGGGATACAGGTGACCAAATGGGGGCTAGAATAGAAATGGGGTAGGCTTTGTGCAAAGAAAGCACCTTAACTGCTATACTATCCCCTTGGCCCTAACTTTCTTCCCTTAGAGCTCCAAAACATTTTTACTGCTTCATTTTATAGTATTATATACTGACGGACATTTATTTTCCTTTTGATTTTTATAATCATTATGGTAATATGGTGATGGTGATGGTGTGTGTGTGTGTGTGTGTGTGGTGGGTGGGTGTGGGTGGGTGTGTGTGGGTGGGTGTGTGTGGGTGGGTGTTTGGGTATTTCAGACTCATACTTGGTTTTACTTAGATCTTATTTCTAGTTTTGTGCTCAGTGATCACTTCTGACAGTGCTTAGGGTCCATACGTGGTATCAGGAGTAAAACCCAGGTCTGCTGCATATAAGGCAAGTATCAAATTCCACTGTGCTATCTCTCCAGCCTTACAAGGTGGTTTTGGATTTGTATTTTCTGATGATTAGCTATTTTCACAAGTTTTTGTGTATTTTGGCCATTATTTTTGTTAATTGAATTGTGATACTTTTTTAAAATATATTTTGAATATTGATTATGTATATATATTTTGGAATACCCAATATTTGATATAGAAAATTTACAAATATTTTCCTAGATTTTTCCATAAATCTCATTCCATAGATTACCTTTTCACTCTTGATTCCTTGCAGCACAGAAATTTTGACAGCAAATTATTAGGCAATTTTAATTTTTATCACCTATTCTTTTGGTATTATATGCAGAAAAGTAATTGCTAATGTGAATATTTGATTTTTTTTCTCCTAGGAGTTTTTCGCTATGGGTTTTACTTGAAGCAGCTAAATTCTTTTGACTTTGATTTTGTTACAGTATTAAATAAGATCTCAATTATTTTATCTTTTTATAGTATATTTTCAATAATTATTCAAATAAATAAATAAATAAATAAATCTGCCCTTTCAACAGATGTATTATTGTTATCTATGACAAGATCATTGTGTAGGTATAACTAGGATTCCTTTATTCTGCTTCATGGATGGGTAGATATATTTGCCTTTATATGACTACCATACTGTTAGGTCTATTGCAATTAGTAATATATTAGAGGCAGAAAATGCAAGGTATGCAGTTTTACTCATTCTCTATCCTTTATCTTTTTTTTTTGCGATGTTAAGGACATACATGAGGTCTCATGCTAGCTGAGATGCACACTTTTTCCAATAAATCATGTCCCTACATCATACTGTTACATTATTGCCGGTTAATTCTAGGGATCTCTGTCTGTGTCACAGATACACCCAGCAGAGCAGAAATCAGATTTCCCCGTTGAACCTCCTGCATTCCATGGACCACAAGAGCAACTTCCAACACAAGCCCATCGTCCCGATGGAGCCTCGGAAGAGACAGAGAGGTCCCCACACCTTGCTGGCAGCCATCTTCACCATGCACACTCCACAGCTCGTAAGATCCAACAGACTAATCCAGTCTCCAGCCCAGCTTGTCAGAAACCCAGCCTACAGGGACCCACCCTGGAGAGACCCGCTCTTCAGAGGAGAATATTTCAAGCCCAGGAATGCTTGAGCCACAACACAGATACACCCAGCATAGCAGAAACTAGATTTCCCGTTGCGTGTGGCCGCTGCTCGGCCACACAATTTACCTCCAAATTGCTGTGAATATTCTATCCACCCCTCTGAGAGAGCCCCACAAAGTAATGAGAGCATAACGCCCGCATGGCAGAGCCTGGCAAGCTGTCCGATGTGTGTTCGATATGCCAAAACCAGTAACAAAAATGTTTATTTTCCTGACCCGAAAGAGCCCTTAAAATGGCAGCAGTAAGAAAGGCAAACAAGCAGTGCCTGATAAAATTTCACGGCCATCCTATGCTGCCAAAACGAAGAAGGACTAAAAATGACTGTCTGTACTTTCAATGCATGTACGCTGGCATCCGAAGCATATACTGAGTATCTGGCGGTGCAAGCGCAAAAGATCAAGTACGACATCATTGGTCTGACTGAGATGAGGAGGCGTCAGTCGATCATGCTGTATTTGAAACCGGAGAAGAATTGTTCCTTGGAACATGCGACAAAAAGAGGCATGGGTGGCATTGGTGTCCTTGTCAGCACGAACATGGCCATCAACATTGATTCATTTGAATGCCTAACAAACCGGATAGGACAATTACACTTGAAGAGATGTGGCCCACTGCCAGGAATTTCTATCTTCATTGTCTATGCACCAACATCCACATAGAAAGGAGATGAAATTAAGAAATTCTACATGGAACTGGAGGAGTCCTACAAAAAGGGATCACACCTTCTACAAGATCATAGTCGGTGATTTTAATGCCAAGATAGGAAAGAGAAGATCAGCTGAAGAACTCCACAACGGGACCCATGGCCTAGAATGGAACAAACAGGGTGAGAGACTATCTGAGTTCATCATGTCCACCAAGACCATTCATGGGAACTCACAGTTCCAGAAGGCTGAAGAGAAAGTTGGACATGGGAATCTCCTGGTGGAGAGTTCCACAATAAAATTGACCACATCATCTTCAATCGACGGTTTTGTTTGACCGATGTTGCTGTCGTCCCCAAATTCCAAACAGGTTCGGACCACCGTCTCCTTTGTGCAAAATTCTACTTTCCACAACGGGGAGAAAAGGCTGCAAAGTTTAAGAAGAGAACTCCGAGAACGACCACCAGCTGGGAAATCTTTGGCACCATTGCAGCAACATGGGAAGATACCACTATTGACGAAATTGATGAAGAATACAACCAACTGGTTCAGCACCTCCATGATTGTGCGAAGAATGCCTGAGAGAGAAAGACATAAAAGGATGCCTGTCTTCAGAAACTCTCGAGCTCATTCGACAATGTGGCAAGGCGCTGAGCCTCAGGAGACCAAATGCTAATGTCCAGGCTTGCTAAACAGTGCAGAGAAGCGGTAAAAGAAGACCACAAAGACAGAAGAGTAGAAATTCTGGAAGATGCAGCAGAAGCCAGGAAAAGCATTCGCACCGGAACACCTGTCCTTCGCCTACTATAAGACCAAGATGACTGCCCTCCGAAGCCCTGATAGTTCTATCACATCTTCCAGAAAGGTAATGGAAGATTATCCAGGCCTTCTACTCAAATCTCTTTGATAGCCACATCCACCTGCCCACATACCAAATTCCACAGGATGATATGTCATTCCCAACGTTCTCCCTTCTGAAATCCGACATGCCAACTCATTGGTAAAGAAGGGAACAGCACCAGGCCCAGACAAAAGTCAGACCCAAACACCTGAAGAATCTGCCATCGGACTCATCAATACACTAGCTCGGCTCTTCATGCGCTACCTCTCCGAATGCAAGGTGCCCTCCCAATGGGGAAACCAACAGGATAGTTGTACTGTTCAAGAAGGGGAGACATTCACGACATCGGCAACTATCATCCCATCTGCCTGTGGTCCATCATCTACAAGCTGTTTTCATTAGTCATCCTGAACAGGATTGGCAGAACACTAGATAAAAGACAACCATGCGAGCAAGCTGACTTCTGGAAAGAATTCAGCACAATCGACCATATCCACACAGTAACCAAGCTCATTGAGGTTTGTAGGGAGTACAAGATGCCACTCTCTGTCTCAAGTTCATTGATTTACAGAAAGCCTTTGATTCTGTGGAGACTGAAGCAGTCATCGAAGCCCTAGCCAAACAGGGTGTTCAAACCCAATACATCAAGATCCTCCGCGAGCTGTATTACGGATTCACCACCAGGATCTCACCATTCTACAAAGAACTGATCATTGATGTCAAAGGAGGGGTTCGACAGGGTGATACCATTTCACCAAAACTCTTCAGCGCCACCCTCGAGAACATTATGCGACAATTAGAATGGGAAGGAATGGGAGTGACGATAGATGGTCTGCAACTACACCACCTCCGCTTCACTGATGACATTGTTCTAATAACACGAAACATTAATCAAGCCGCACAAATGCTGACTGATTTGACCGAGAATGTGGAATGATAGGTCTACAGTTGAATCTGAAGAAAACTATGTTCATGAAAAATGATCTTGTTCCTGAGGCCCCATTCACTCTCAATGGAACAAATATCTCTGAATGCAGCAGTTATGTGTACCTAGGTCGAGAAGTCAACATGATGAACGACCTAAAACCTGAGCTGCGCAGGAGGAAGAGAGCAGCATGGAATGCCATTAAAGGCATCGAAGAAATAGCTAAAAGAACCTCCGGCTCCGGGCACATCACTTTGACTTCACTGTTCTCCCTGCATTAACATACGCCTCAGAGACCTGGGTCCTACGAAAACAGGATGAGAATGCTATTCGGGTCTCCCAGAGAGGAATCGAAAGAGCTATGCTTGGAATATCACGACTCACTCAATTGAGAGAAGTAATTCGGAGTTCTGACTTCCGTCGCTATTCCAGAATCAGGGGCGCTGTCTCGTTTGCCAAGGCATTGAAAATTAGATGGGTTGGCCATGTAATGTGATTTGGAGATGACTGCTGGACTAGAGCTGTTACCAACTGGATCCCACTGGATGTCAAAAGATCACTTGGCCGCCCACCTACAAGACCGTCAGACTTCCTGGTCAAGACCCTGAAGGAACAGTTTGAGGCTCTTCATATTCCGGAATCAACCAGATGCCATTGGGCTACATTGGCACGTGATAGGGTCCAATGGAAATGTTACTGAAACCTGCTCCAGAAAATCGATAAATAATGGGATTCAAGTGATCAAGAGAATTTTAGGGATCATACAAAGTGTTCTCAGGGATCACTCTTGACAGACTAAGAGGAACACAAGCTTGCATGAGATATGGCATGAGCCCAAGTCAGCTTCATGCAAGGTTAACTACTGCAATATCACCCTGGCCCCACTTTCTTAAGATTATTGACTGTTTCAGGTATTCGTAGTTTACTATTAATTTTAGAATGCTTTCCAAATATATGAAAATAAGTATTTGGGATTCAATGAGGATTACACTCGATTTGTATATTTGAATAATATAAAAAAATTACCAGTAGTAAATCTTTTCGGCTCATGAAAACACAAGTTTCTGTTTTAGTCTGTTTGTTACCTATTTCAGAATCTTCCCCTGTACATATTTTTCCTTTTTTATTAGGCTTATTTCTTGGCATTTTAAAATGTATAAAATTTTATACATTTTAAAATTTTATAAGAATTATTTTATAATGATTATTGTATAAGGATTATTTTAATCCTTTTATAATTTTAAATGGATTATTTATTGATTTTCTTTTTGCTTGTTTTCAAATAAATTAAAACTTAAATTGATTTTATATTTTGCAGCTTTATTGAATTATTTTATTCACTTTAACAGTTATCTAAAGTGATCAGCAAGAAACTATAACTTACTTTATAAAATATAAACTGCTAAGGTAATTTTAAAATGTTAAGTAAAATAAAGAGACCCAGAATATTCAGTCTCAAATTGCTTTTTAGAATGGAAAATTTGTTGAAATTTATAATCTTAAAACATACTTCAAAACTAACAACATTTGACATAGTGTGGTGTAGGTATAGGCAAAAGCCAGCAACTTAATTAAACAAAATTGAAAATCTGCATAAACTGATATTTATAGACTCTTATTTGGAGTGGGAAGGAGTCATTAGAGTAAAATTAAATAATCTCATGTTAAAAATTATTAAAATTTACTTAAATGACACCCTTCCCACTCCAAAAAAAGAGTATAAATATCAGTATATGCAGATTTTCAATTTTGTTTAATCTAAAGAAAACAATGTTCATGAAGAATGAACTTGTTCCAGAGGCCCCATTCACTCTCAATGTAACACACATCTCTGAATGCAGCAGTTATGTGTACCTAGGTCGAGAAATCAACATGATGAGCGACCTAAAACCTGAGCTGTGCAGGAGGAAGAGAGCAGCTTGGAATGCCTTCAAAGGCATCGAAGAAATAGCTAAATGGACAAGAACCTCCAACTCCGGGCACATCTCTTTGACTCCACCGTTCTCCCTGCATTAACATATGCCTCAGAGACCTGGGCCCTACAAAAGCAGGATGAGAATGCTATTCGGGTCTCCCAGAGAGGAATCAAAAGAGCTATGCTTGGAATATCACGCATCACTCAAGTGAGAGAAGGAATCCAGAGTTCTGACCTCCGTCGCTATTCCAGAATCAGGGATGCTATCTCATTGCCAAGGCATTGAAAATCAGATGGGCTGGACATGTAATGTGATTTGGAGACAACCGCTGGACTAGAGCCATTACAGACTGGATCCCACGGGATCTCAAAAGATCACGTGGCCGCCCACCTACAAGATGGTCAGACTTCCTTGTAAAGACCCTGAAGGAACGGTTTGAGACTCTTCATATTCCTGAATCAACCAGATGCCATTGGGCTACATTGGCACATGATAGGGTCCAATGGAAATGTTACTGGCTCCGCTCGAGCAAATCGATGAATAACGGGTTTCAAGTGAGGTGATCAAGTGACTTAAATGTATTGGAAATTAATTTCTGACTTTTATTGATGGAATTCTGAGTTTGTAATATATTCTGGGTAGCGTTACGTTTCTCTACTGTGATTGCCAGATATTCTTTCAACTATGAAACTCATCTTTTCACTCTAAAGGACTTTTTTAATATAATACAAGTTTTAAAATGTAATGAGGCCTATTTTATCACTTTTTAATAGGTCTTTGGTATAAAAACTAAACTATTTTTAATATAGAACAGGTTTTAATGTACTTGCCTTGAATGTGGTCATTCACCTTCAATCTAGAGCCTTGTATATGGTCTTCTGATTGCTGCCAGGAGTGACTCTTAAGTGCACAGTCAATATTAGCCCCGGGTTTGGACCTGAATCCCCCCAAAAAACTAAGACCCCCCAAAAAAACTTACTCCCCCAAAAAAAGACTAAGACATTTTTGCCTAATCCATATATACACATGTTATTCTGTTTTTTTTCTAAAAGTTGAATAATTTTTAAATTTTACATAGAAAGTAAAATTCCTGATTAAAAATAATTTTATTATATTTGAATTAGGCTATTGCTAATTTTCTAACCTTTGAATGAACAACTGTTCTAGCATTGTTTGTTAATAATACATTTTTGTCATCATTGAAATATTTTACACTTTTTTTTCCCGTGCATACGATTTTACCATAGGTATTCAGGATTCTACACTTTTGTCAAAATTATTTAGAAATGTTTTATAGATTTATCTCTGAATGATTTCTTCTGTCATTGACAGTGGCTATCTTGGCTGTACTAATTATATAATCAGTTTTTTAAATCAAGTATACTGATTTACCCATTTTCTTTTTTTTCCAAAAGTATACAACTATGTCAGTTCCTTTAATTTACAAATATATTTCAGCATAATCATATTGATATTTATAATAATAAAATTTGGAGAAATTAAACCAATATATATCTATTGGTGAAAGTGACATTTTGGCTATGTTGATACCCTCCTTGTATTTATGTTGAAAATATCTATTCTAAAAAATCAGTATGCCTCTCCAAATGTTTAGAACCTCTTTTTCTGCTTTGTTAGGTTGTACAGTATGTATTTCTGAATCTGATTCCAAAGCCGAAACATGCTGGACTTCCCTTCACCACCTAATTCTCAGGGACCATTCATTCACAACAATAGTGTGTTCAAAATCTCAACTCATATGACAATAAATGCCGGGAGATAACCTCAGGCTCCACATGTAGAGGATTAAATCTCCCTAGAAAGTCTTCAAATTTATTTAAAATTGGTCTCAGGATAAGTTTTTGAGAGATTGAGGCTACATTTATTTCCTACATTAAACTCTGACTCCACTTTGTCACTGATTACAAGTCAGAATTTTTTCATTCATTTTCCAGACCTGAAATCTAGCACAGTGCTTGATTGATGTAGTAAAGTTCTGCAGTGCAAATAAAAAGAATCATGGCTCCCTTCTTTGTATTTTAGTTCACAAAGATGGGTTACAGACTCAGGAAATCTATTATTTCAGTAGATTGTCATTTTGTTATGTAGGGTAATAAAAGAAACAAATTAACACCCCAATGAAGAGACACAGAGCAGGAACTTGGTACTTCCACTTCATCTCAGGCATGCTATCTTCCCAGATCTTTTGTGATTTGTAGATATAACCATCATCACAGCACTATCTTCCCAGTCCAAGGCTAATGGGTTATTGGGTTATTAATTTAACTTTCAGTTGCTTTCTTAGTGTAGAGGGTATTAGAAGTCAGGAAATGTTACTGGCGCCAAGTAGCAACCGTGTATATAATACTTATATTATATTATATGTTTTAAACATCTTTGAATATTTCTAAAAGGTAGTGCATCCACATTCTAGGCATTAAGAAATCTGCATCAATCAATATTATGGAAATGTCATGGGTTTGGGGTTCTGTGAGTCAGAGATATATATTAATGAGAAATATATTTTATCATCAAATTGACCAAAGATATATTTCATAAATACTGCAATATAGTTTTACCATATGAGTCCTATGTAAATTTACTTAGATTCCAATTGCTTTTATCAGTTTATTCTTAATAAGCATGATAATTAATTTAATGCTAATTTAAATAGTCGAGAATGCATATATTTACTTTACATATAGCACATAATATAGTATTTGTATTTGTTTGTTTTGGGACCATGCAAAATGGTACTCAGGGATTTCTCCTTGCTTGATATTCAGGAATTACTCCTGATGGTGTTCAGGGAGACCTAATGTCATTGCTAGGGATAAAAGTCTGGTTGTTTGTGTGCAAGACAAGCACCTTACCTATTGTACTTTTTATTCTGTCCCCAGATTTTTTTAATGGGAATTTCACAACTATTCATATCATTGCTTCTTTGTTGAGATGGGGGGGAATTTTTTGTGTTAGACATTAAATTTCTTTAATTCTGTATTTCAGACAAGTAAATGAGTAAAGTGAAGCTTATAGACATTCAAATTTGATAGATAGTTTTAGATGTGTTTAATATAAAGAAAAATAGAGGCCAGAAAATAGTACAGAATATGAAGCCCTTGACTTTCAGGCCATTGACCCAGACTCTTTCCCCAGCACCTGACAGCTAGGCATAGCATTAATATGGCTCTTCCATCCCACACCAAGAGTGATCCCTGAGTATAGAGCCATCAGTAAACCATGAATGCTACCACATGCAGTCTAAAAAATAGTACTAAAACAAAACCAAAGCTGAGTCCTATTTATATTTAGTATTGCTTAAACTCTATCCTAACATTTTGATGTAAAATATGTTGGTTCAACTTAAAATATTTTCCACTTCCTTTGAATGTTCCTTTTTATCCCATTCAATTATATATGGTTCTTTAGTTTGCAGATCTTTGGGGAGTTTCTTTTAAATTTTCTATTAGTGACTTATAATTTGGTTCTATGCAACCAGAGAACACACTCTAGCTTATTTTAACACAAAAGAGTAAAATTTTTTCTGCATTAAGTATGGTCTACCTTACCTAGTATAAATTTCTCAGGTAATTTAAATTAATGTATAATCTAGATTTATGAATAGATATTTGAAAGGTTTAATGATATCTTATCTTCAGTATTGATGCTGTACACTGCTGCCCAGAGTCTCTGCATCTGGCATGGAGTTGCCTCCTGCAGGCCACTTTGTAGATAGGAGGAGGACAGTTAGAATGCATCAGTTTATCTGACCATATATTCTATACTAGCTGGTATATTCTCTCATGCTGCCATAATCATTATGGGACTAGCTAGATCTTATCAGTATGTTTGCCTGGACACATTGGATCTCTAAGTAATTAGACCAGAGAGAAATTCTGTTTGCCTCCAAGTAAGTAAGCATGGATCTCTGATAACTCAAAGGCTGATATACAGAACAACCATGAAGTAAAGATGAGACTCTTATGAAGCTGTTTAGAAATATTTAACTGGCTATAGAATATTCTTTGGTACAGATGCATGCCTTTGTATTCTGAGATACAGTTAATCTCAGAAGCCACTCCTCCATTCTACCCTGCAGGGCACTTCCAAGGCAGATCTTGACTTGGCAACATAACATTTCAAAGGGCCTAGGTGAGGTCCTGGAAGAATATACTTGAGGCGATTTGACCCTGATGGCTTTCCATAGGAGTGGAGGTCTGAGTTGCAGGGATATAAAAACTAGCCTGCTTTCTTTCTGACTCTCTATCTTTCCCCCCTTTCTGCTGGCGCTCCCCTTCTTGTCTCTTCTCTGTCTCCTCTCTGTGGGGCCTAAACAAATGGTGGCAGCCATCTTGGCCTATACTTGGCTGCGGCCCAGCCAAGAACCCTAAGTTCAGGGCTTTTCCTATTGCTGATTTGTATGCCAGAACCTGTGTTAAGCATTTTGAAACTTCTCTAGATTCTTTGCATCTTTCTCCGTCCACTGGCCACCCATCCCCTGGGGCAGAATGGAATCCCTGTCCCTGCTCCCGATTTTGTGCAGGGTGCCACAGCTATTCTTTGCAAGTATGGTTATGTTTTTAGATTCTATACCCTTGTTGACCATTTCCTAGAGACAAGTCACCCTTTTTCCTGACTGCTTGTGATATTTTTATTGATACTAGTTTTTAAGCATACTTATTATATCATAGCACACAGAACTTGTATTTATCAAATTCAGCTCTTTGCATCTGTAGATTGATCTCTATTGAAAATTTGGAAAGGTTTTAGTTATTATTTGCTTGAGCAATTACTGCGTTCTGATCTCTTTTTGACGACCATTACACACATTAGATCCCATTTCAGAGCATGAATTCATGAGGCTCTATTCATTTTATTGTATTGTTTTTGAACCACAGTCAGCTGGAAGTTCTGATGTCTCACTACTGACTAATGCTCTTCTTTTAAAACAATGTTAAGTCTACCTTTTACATGTTCAGATTTCTTTAACATCTTAGAGCTTTGACTTTTCTGTTCTCCCATTATAATTTTGAGCTTCTCATCTTGTATTGTACTTTTCATGTCTAGCATGCTTATTTGATTCTTCTTTAGCTGTCTGACTCTAATTAAATTTTAGACTTTAGATGTATTGAAAATATATTTCAAACAAGAGCTGAGTAGATCATACAGAGGGTTGCATACTTCCTTTGCATTTGGTCAATCTAGGTTCAATATCAGACATACCATATAGTTTCTCAAGCATCACAAAGAATAATTCCTGAGTGCAGAGCCAGGAATAATGCATAACCATGAATGAATGTGGTAGAAACACAGAAAACTATGTTTCAAATATTTGGCATTATTTACAGAATTTATTATAACTGCTTTAAAATACGCTCATATAATCTAAGATCTTTTAGCAAGTGCTGGCAATCATCAGTTCTGTTTAATATAAATTCAGAGTTTACCGCTTCTTCGTATGAACATTTTTGTTGAAACTGAAATGAATTTCTATATCATTGTGAGATTCTTGATTTTAGTAAAAATCTGTATAACTATTTTTTATCTGTCTTTTCAGGTTGAGAAAAGAAAGCAATGAAGCAACTGCTTCAACTATTGGAAAGAAAAAAATGTGTATCCTCTAATTAGCCCCCACTAGCTAAAAACAAGTTAGGATTAGGGTGAATTATTGACTCTACACAGACCTCTTCTAATACTAATCAGCTAGAAGTGTGTTACTGTGAGGTAGCTGTCAAGCATCACCGCTGTAAGAGGCTGAGAATCATATTCTGAGCTTAGTAAGCACGAAAGAGATGTATCACCCAGTCCTTGGTGCAAGGAAGAAGGAGTCATTTACATTTATCTGTGATTTGTGGCTGTATATTGACTAAATTGGGGGTGTAAAACACTAGGTTTTCTGTTTTCCCTCATAGTTTTATCTTGGTTATTTAACAAAGAATGGATACTTTTGGTGCTGTCCTATTTATGAGACACAAAAAATTAGTCCCTGATTACCAGGGATTACAGCTAAGAATACTGTAGCACATGAATTGCATAAACAAGGCCTCAGGTTTGAACCCTGGCATCACTCAGTCCCAGCCCAGTTAGCCTGGTGAGGTTGTACCTCGAGAGATTCCATCCAGAATTTGAAAACTTATTCCACTTACATCAAGTTCAACAGGGTCATATGATTATGTGTATATATATATATGTATATATATAGGGGTGTATATATATATATATATATATATATATATATACTTTCTAACTCATGTGCAAGGTTCTCTTTGGTGTAATAAAATTATGCTTAAATCAAATTTCAGTGATATTTACTATTTACACAGTTTCCAAAATATTAAGTTCTACCCCTTTATCATAGTTTCCAAATAGTATTATGACAATATTTCAATAAAAAGCATGAAAGAGGCAAATTAAATTGAAATTCATTATTAAAGTGGAAATATTCTTGTCTTATATTAAAATATTTCCTTTCACTTTTTTTTTTGGAACAACCCAAATTATCTCAGGGTTGCTATGGTCACATACTGGGTGGTGGTACTTGCACGCTCGCTTGTTGTGGGTTGTGCTCTTTAGTTGTGAGGCTCACACTCGTTTTGTTTGTAGTATTATCCAAGTGCCACACATTAGTCTACAGGTCTCTCTCACTTTGATTTCAGTGCTTGCCCAGGATAGCACAGGTTTTATGTGTTGTGTTCACCCAAAATTAATTAAAGCTCAACAAAGATCACAACTGGTTGATCACACCAGAATTGCACTCAGCATTTGTTAGAACTGGGAAGGAGCTTTTCAGGGTCTCACACTTACAGGAAATATACTTTGGATCTGGGACAACCCAGATCCCCTTTTCTTACTTTTTGTTTCATTTCATTAAATGTTTTCATTTTGTTCACTCTCAGCTGGAAAAAAAATATTTTGAGGTCATTGTTTTTCAGAAAAAGTCTTTACATGAAAAAACGGTTCACTATCATAATTACTCTATATTAGACAGTATTTACGAAAAATTACAAATCCTGGAATATGGAAATGAATATATGGTTTATGAATTAAAAAAGTCTCTGTCCAGGTTCTGTTTAATTCATGGATTATTTGTTACTCATGACCCAACTGTGCATTTTCATTTTCTCTAAATAACAGCACAGAGAAAAATAAAAAGAAACTTTCAAATGGAATAAAGTTTTATGATGACTGAGTGAAATGGGAAAAAATAAATTAAATGAGGCATCACTAACACAATGACTACTATAAACATTTTGCATTCTTTCAAGGTCTTATATTCTTAGCTCAATACATAGCAACAAAATAAGTTTTTACTTAATTATTGAAAACTTAAGTGATAGCTGAAACTTTTTTGTTCTGTAAATATCTCTCATTATGACAATATTCTTGCAAATCTCTTCCTGTGATCTTGTTGAAAAAATTCTCATGAATACACGCAGTTTTCATTATTTGTGAAATTTCCTTTTGGATAGTGATAACTGCTGACAAATACATCATAAAACATTAATAAATAATTATACTATACAGGGCAGTGACATTGCACAGTCATTAAGCTGGCGTTGCATGCACCAGACTTAAGTTCAACCTCCAAGAACTCATTTGGTTGGTCCCCAAGCCTGCCAGGAATGATCCCATAGCACAGAGTCAGCCAGGAATAAGATTATGTGTAGTCCACAAAAGCAACCACATCATCATCAGCAAAAAAACTGTTCTAAAATATAAATATTCAGATGTGTTTGTCAGGTTTATTTCAGATCCTTCCAGAAACTTCCCCTATAACGGTTTCCTTTTCTCCTATAAGTACATAATACATTAAATAACTATGGTTGAATATATTTGCAATGTTTGTTGAATCCATAATCTTTGTTTATCATTATATAACCTTAAGTCTTATTTGTTATAAGGTTATTTCATTTAAAACCAGTAAAAGAAGTGCTATATATGCCAGACATCCTGCTAAGCTCCACTCATACACATCAAATGCAAGACAATTTTATTGTTATTAAACTTCTCATTAGAGTCATTTGAATTCATTGCCTTCAGTCCTTCACCTTTTATCCCTGACACTAGGTTTTCAATATAATTTTTACCTTTTCTACTTATTTTTGTTTCTTATTTTAATTATGTGGGGGCCACACCTGGCTCATGTTCAGGGCTTACATCTATCTGCTTGCTCTTGCCAGTATTCTAGTGACCCTGTGGGGTGCCTAGGAGGGGATACAGATTTTCCATATGGGAGGCAAGTGCCTTCCTCCCCTGTGCTATCTCTTCCACTCCTCACTCAGTTCTTTTTTTAATGTCAACGCTGTTATTGGTTTACTTAAGCCATTTATTCTACTCTCCTGTTCTCAAAGCTTACATCTGTCTCTTCACCAAAATATCAGACCTGATGTAGCCATGGAATAGTATCTACTTTCTCTGATGTTTGTAGTTTACGTCCAGATATTTGTCATTTAATATCTGTACTTACTCAGTCAAAGTAGACTTATTATTTCATGTTGAATTTTCCTTGGCTCATAGGGTCATCTTTACCAGAGTATTTTATCTATTCAAATTTAATATAATCGTGGATATAGATTTGCCCTCTGTTTCATCTGTTACTTATCTTAGTTCTGCTTTTGCATGATTTAGTGTTGGGGAGCCACTGGGGTCCCCTATAGCATAAGGACAGAAGTTCTCTTCTATCTCCGAGGCCCCCCAGCGGAACAGATGAAAACTCATGAGTCTGGAACAGTTCCAAAAAGGCTTTTAATAGTGCAGAATCTCTAACACCACAATCCAATATAATGAAAGAACTCTAGCTCTGGTAAGAACTTAGACCATACAGGACAGCCCACGTTTCCCACCAAAGAGAGAGGATCTCACCCGAGAGGAGTCTACCCAAAAGAAAGAGCAGGAAAAGAAAAGGGTGGAGTGCCTCAAATCAGTCCCCTTTTATACACCAAAGTAATCCTATCTGTTGACAGAGAGTATCTTGTCAACAAAGAACACTAAACAGAGTGTAGAAAGGTGGTGCCACACTCTAATACAGGTATAAACAAAGGAGTATCCCAAGGACTAATCCCTTCTTCTGAGATTATCTATTATTAAAACACTGGAGAGAGAGGGGGCTGGTATATAGTAATACATCTTAATTTTTCGGGCTTCATGTACTCTAGATGGTACCCACAAGGTCCTTCTTATTTATTTTCTGCACCAGAGTGATTCTGGTTATCTCAATCTCTGTATACTGAAAGGGTCATACTCACCAGCTTGAGGGCAAACTAGTATGATCCTATAATTTTACAGATAGTCTCAATGGAGCCAGAGTGGCAGTTTCTTGATAAATTCTAACTGTCCTGTGCTAGGTGCAGTGGGTATAAAGAGCTGTGCCCAATCTAGAAAACATAAAACTCTTAGTAGCTATATAGTAAGTCAGAAGTTATTCAGAGTAAAGGTGACTTCTGTAACTGCCACACCCTCTATCAGTGTTAACATAGAAGAGAGATCTCATTAGAATGAACCTTGGCTTAAGAACATGTAAATAGATTAGGCTATGAGCAAAGTTCTTAAGCTGGCTAAGCCTGTCATCCAACAATTTAGTATTAATCAAATAGTTATTTCATTGCAGTTCACTCTTTATTAGCTTACTAGTATTCAGTTAGTAAAAACACTAGAGTTAAAGGATACTTTTGACTATAAATATATTAAATTATAGCTATATGTTAAAACTCAGCTAATGTATCCTTAATTTATAGGATAATAAATAGCTGAGAAAAAATAAATTATTCGCCCCCACAGGTGTGTGTGTGATTCTTGGCGTCTCCACG
Organism: Cryptotis parvus; assembly: GCA_021461705.1. Lineage (NCBI taxonomy): Eukaryota > Metazoa > Chordata > Mammalia > Eulipotyphla > Soricidae > Cryptotis > Cryptotis parvus. The sequence continues at coordinate 224,502 of JAJIBD010024575.1, read as the reverse complement.
GACCCCAAGCTGCCCCAGGGAAGAGCGGAAACTCCATCATCGGGAACCAAGGCAAACTGCCTTGGTTTCACCCAGGACCAACCCTTGGGCCCTTCGCTTCTGGGAAACGCCTCCACTCTCCCCACAGGTGTGTGTGTGATTCTTGCTTCTCCGCTGGACCCCAAGCTGCCCCAGGGAAGAGCAGAAACACCATCAATGGGAACCAAGGCAAACTGCCTTGGTTTCACCCCAGACCGAACCTTGGGCCCTGCGCTTCTGGGAACATCCCAAAACTCAAAACCGCGCAGACGCCAGCATCCGCTCGACCCTCTCACTACCTACATTTCATGAGGTACCAGTGAACCTTGGTTCCTACATCCTTGCCACCCACCCAAACTCTGCAAACAGACCAGACACCTACTAACTATACTATCTAGTCACCCAAGAACTCACATTTTCAACCTACAATAGTCATAATGGTAAAGCAACGCAAAATTCCATCAAGCTCTGTGAGTGAAGTCACTGGGCCAGATGAGTCTAGCAATACCAATGAGTTGTACAACCTCTCTGAAAAAGAATTTCGGAAAGAACTGTTAAGAATTCAAAAGGAATTCAAAGAAGCAATGGAATGCAAAATCAATAAAATACAAGAGGACATGATAGAAGAAGTGAGGAAAATGCAAAGGGAAATGACAGATATTAAAAATGAGGTAAATGAAATAAAAAACACAGTGGAAGGCCATCATAGCAGAATAATAGCTACTGAAAAAAGAATTACTGATCTCGAAGACGAGTTCCAAAGATTCTCTAAACAACACCAGAAGATAGAATTTAGGCTCACAATTACCAAACAGACAACAAGAGATAATAGGGATGAAGCCAGAAGAAACAACATACGGATCATTGGGGTCCCAGAAGGGCAAGAATAAAACCCTGATGAAGAAGAAACTGTCAAAGCCATCATAGCTGAAAAGTTCCCAGAACTAAAGAATGCTTGCTTCAAGATCCAAGAGGCCCGTAGGATACCAGCTAAAAGAACCCCCCCAACAAGAATACTCCAAGACACATCTTAATAAAAATGACAAAAACTATAGATAGGGATAGAATACTGAAAGCAGCAATATCAAAGAAGGAAATCACATACAAAGGAACATCTCTAAGATTTACAGCAGACTTCTCTGATGAAACATTCCGAGCCCGAAAACAATGGTGGGATATTGTGAAAAGGCTCAATGAAATGCAGGCTTGACCAAGAATTCTTTATCCGGCCAGGCTCACATTCAGATATGAAGGAAAGATACACAGCATCATGGAAAAGCAACAACTCAGGAACTTCATTGACTCAAAACCAACGTAAAAAGGACTGAAGGGACTACTGTAATGCGACCAAACCCATAAGCACAATAAACACAAAAAGAAAGATGGCACAAAATCCAATGACAATAATCTCTCTCAATGTCAATGGTCTAAATGCACCAATTAAGAGACACAGAGTGACAAAATGGATTAAAAAATTGAACCCAACATTCTGCTGTCTACAAGAAACACATCTGAATAATCAGAACAAACACAGACTCAGAGTCAAAGGTTGGAAGACCATTCTCCATGCAAACAACTCCTCCAAAAAGGCTGGTGTGGCCATATTAGTATCAGATAATATAGAATTCAGGCTGAAAAAAGGTTAGAAGGGACAACGAAGGCTACTTATTATTAATTAAGGGGTATGTACACCAGGAAGAAATTACACTACTAAACATATATGCACCCAACGAGGGGTCAGCAAAATACATAAAACAACTGCTACGAGACCTCAAAGAAGACATTAACAGTAGCACAATAATAGTTGGATATTTCAACACTGCTCTATCAACGATGGATAGATAAAGAAGACTGAAACTCACCAAGGAAATACTGGCCCTGAAGGAAGAAATGGAATAAAGAGAGCTAGTGGATATATACAGGGCTTTTCATGCCAAAAAAAGCTGAATACACATTTTTCTCTAGTGCACATGGAACATTCTCCAAAATAGACCACATGCTGAGCCACAAAGCATACTTCAATAAAATAAAAACGATAGAAATTGTGTCAGCTATCTTTTCAGACCATGATGCACTGAAAATGGAAGTTAACCATACACAGAAACAGGGAGTCAAACCAAACACCTGGAAACTGAACAGCTCACTCCTGAACAACAAATGGGTCATAGAAGAAATCAAACAGGAAATCCAAAGATTTCTGGAAACAAATGAAAATGAAGACACCAACAATAAGAACATGTGGGACAGGGCAAAAGCCGTGTTAAGAGGGAAGTTTGTAGCTCTGCAAGCATTCATCAGGAAACAAGAAAGGGCCAACATAAATAACCTGACTACATAGCTGAAGACATTAGAAAAAAGACCAACAAAAGGAGCCCAACCCAGGCAGAAAAAAGGAAATATTAAAACTTAGAGAGGAAATCAATGAGTTGGAAACCAAAAAAAAAAAAAAAAAAAACAATCCAAAAGATTAATGAAACCAAGAGCTGGCTTTTTTGAAAAAAATAAACAAGATTGACAAACCATTGGCAAGACTTGTAAGGACAGGGAAAGAGAAAACCCAAATAGACAGAATCAGAAATAAAAAGGGTGACATCACAACATGAACCACAGAAATCCAAAAGATAATCAGAGATTACTTTGAGAGCCTTATGCCATGAAACATGAGAATCTAGAAGAAATGGATCAATTCCTGAAGTCCTATAACCTCCCACGGCTGAAACAAGAAGACCTCCAATACCTGAATCAGCCTATCACCATCGAGGAAATAGAAACAGTAATTAAAACTCTTCCCAAACACAAAAGCCAAGGTCCAGACAGATTCCCTAGTGAACTCTACCAAACCTTTAAGGAGGACCTACTGCCAGTCCTTTTCAAGCTCTTCCAGGAAATAGAAGAAACAGAAACACTCCCAAACAGCTTCTACGAGGCACATATCACCCTGATACCCAAAGCAGGGAGAGACAATACAAAGAAAGAAAACTACAGACCAATATCCCTTATGAACACGGATGCTAAGATCTTGAACAAAATACTAGCAAACAGAATCCAAAGAATCGTCAAGAAGATTATACATCATGACCAAGTAGGATTCATCCCGGGAATGCAAGGATGGTTCAACATTCGCAAGTCAATCAACATAATACATCATATCAATAAAAGAAAAAATAAAAACCATATGATCCTTTCAATAGACGCAGAAAAAGCATTTGACAAGATCCAGCACCCGTTCATGATTAAAACGTTCCAGAAAATGGGAATTGAAGGGACTTTCCTCAGGATAGTTACAGTCATCTACCAAACGCCCACAGCAAGCATCATTCTAAATGGGGGAAAAGAGGAAAGCCTTCCCCTGAGATCAGGTACAAGACAAGGTTGTCCACTCTCACCTCTTTTATTCAATATAGTACTGGAAGTACTTGCCATAGCAATCAGAGAAGAAAAGGACATCAAGGGCATCCAAATAGGCAAGGAAGAAGTCAAGCTATCATTATTTGCAGATGACATGATATTATACATAGAGAACCCTAAAATCTCTACCAAAAAACTGCTAGAAACAATAGAGCGCATATAATAGAGTGTGGCAGGATACAAAATCAACACCAAAAAGTCAGTGGCATTCCTATATACAAATAACGAAAGAGAAGAAAGGGATATTAAGGAAACGATTCCATTCACAATTGTGCCACAGAAAATCAAATACCTAGGAATCAACTTACACAAGTATGTAATGGACCTGTACAAAAGAAAGCTACAAGACACTGCTCCAAGAGATAAAAGAGGACACAAGGAAATGGAAACACATTCCCTGTTCATGGATGGGGAGAATCAACATTGTGAAAATGGTAATACTCCCTAGAGCTCTGTACAGATTCAATGCAGTCCCTATGAGGATACCGATGACATTCTTCAAAGAAATTGACCAAACGCCCCTGAAAATTGTATGGAACAATAAACCTCCAAGGATAGCTAAAGCAATCCTTGGGAAAAAGAAGATGGGAGGCATCACCTTTCCCAACTTCAAACTGTACTACAAGGCAGTAGTAATTAAAACAGCATGGTATTGGAATAAAAACAGACCTGTGGACCTATGGAATAGAATTGAGTATCCTGACACCCAAACTCAAACACATGATCATTTAATCTTTGATGAAGGTGCAATGAGTCTAAAATGGAGTAAGGAAAGCCTCTTCAACAAATGGTGTTGGGAAAACTGGGCAGCGACATGTAAAAAAATGAATTTGGACCTGTGTCGAACACCATGCACAAAAATCAGATCAAAATGGATTAAAAATCTCAATATCAGACTTGAATCCATAAAGTACATTGAAGAAAATATAGGAAAAACCCTCCACGACCTTGAAGTTAAAGGCATCTTCAAAGGTGAAACATCACTAACAAAGCAACTAGAAGAAAGGATAAACATATGGGACTACATGAAACTAAAAAGCTTCTGCACCTCAAAAGAAACAGTGACTAAGATACAAAAGCAGTCCACAGAATGGGAAAGAATATTCACCCAATACCCATCTGATAAGGGGTTAATATCCAGGATATATCAGGCACTGGTAGAACTTTCCAAGAAGAAAACAAACAACCGCATCAAAAAATGGGGAGAAGAAATGAACAGAAACTTCAGCAAGGAAGAAATTCGAATGGCCAAAAAACATATGAAAAAATGCTCATCATCACTAATCATCAGAGAGATGCAAATAAAAACAACAATGAGATACCACTTTACACCACAGAGACTGGCACATATTCAAAAGAGCAAGAACAACAAGTGCTGGCATGGATGTGGGGAAAAGGGGACACTCATCCATTGTTGGTGGGAATGCCGGCTGGTACAGCCTTTCTGGAAAACAATATGGACTTTCCTTCAAAGACTAGAAATTGAACTCCCATTTGACCCAGCCATACCACTCCTGGGAATCTACTCTGGAAAACCACAAATACGCATAGCGGAAACACCATCCCTACTTTTATGTTTATAGCAGCATTATTCACAATAGCCAGAAACTGGAAGCAAACAGAGTGCCCGAAAATCGATGACTGGATAAAGAACCTTTGGTACATCTTCACAATGGAATACTATGCAGCTGTTAGGAAAAATGAAGTTATAAAATTTGCCTATAAATGGATGGACATGGAGAAGATTATGTTGAACGAAATTAGCCAGAAGGAGAGAGACAGATACAGAATGAGTGCATTTATTTGCATGGCATAAATATATATGTACATATTATGATACCAATATCCAAGGTCAAGTGAAACATATATCAGGAGGTCTTGTCAAAGGTGGAAATTATCACAAACGTGTGGGAGTCAGAGGTTAGGTAAGGCAGAAAATGGAACAGGGTGCTAATAATTGTCGAGGGTACTAATGCCAACCTAGAACTGAGCATTAAATAGAGGCAAAAGGATACACATGACAACCTTTTAATGTATGTTCTGTAATCCATAGTCTGGAAGGGAAGGAAAAGAGAAAGAGAGAGAAAGGGAAATAAATAAATAACCTGCCATGGAGGTGGGCTGGGGAAGGGGGGAGGGAACCGGGGATGTTGGTGGTGGGAGATGGGCACTGGTGGAGGGACGGGTGCTGGAACACTGTATGACCAAAACCCAAACATGAACTTTTTAATTGTATATCTTTTTATTTGTATATCTCACGGTGGTATAATAAAATACTTTAAAAAAAAGGTGGAAATTATCACAAACATGTGGGAGTCAGAGGCTAGGTAAGACAGAAAATGGAACAGGGTGCTAACAATGTCGAGGGTACTAATGCCAACCTAGAACTGAGCATTAAATAGAGGCAAAAAGATACACATGACAACCCTTTAGTGTATGTTCTGTATTCCATAATCTGGACGGGAAGGAAAAGAGAAAGAGAGAGAAACGGAAAGAAATAAAGAACCTGCCATGGAGCAGGGCTGGGGGAGGGTGGAGGGATCCGGGGACGTTGGTGGTGGGAGATGGCACTGGTGGCGGGATGGGTGCTGGAACACTGTATGACCAAAACCCAAATATGAACTTTTTAATTGTATATCTTTGTAATTGTAAGAATAAAAAATTAAAAAAAATAAAAAAATTATTGAGGATAGCCTGATAATTAAAACTCCACATCGGGGCCCATGGCCTACAATGGAACGAACAGTGTGAGAGACTATCTGAGTTCATAGTGTCCACCAAGACCATCCATGGGAACTCACAGTTCCAGAAGGCTGAAGAGAAATGTTGGACATGGGGAATCTCCTGGCGGACAGTTCCGCAATGAAATTGACCACATCAACTTCAATCGACGGTTTTGTCTGACTTATGTTGCTGTAGTCCCCAAATTCCAAACAGGATCAGACCACCATCTCTTTCGTGCAAAATTCTACTTCCTGCAACAGGGAGAAAAGGCTGCAAAGTTTAAGAAGAGAACTCCCAGAACGACCACCAACTGGGAACTCTTTGGCACCATTGCAGCAACATGAGAAGATAACATCATGTAAGACATTAGAGAAGAATACAAACGACTGGTTCAGCACCTCCATGATTGTGCGAAGAATGCCGAGAGAGAGAGGAAGACACAAAAGGACACTTGTCTTCAGAAACTCTTGAGCTCATTCAACAACGTGGCAAGGCGCAGGCCTCAGGAGACCAAATGCTAACGTCCAAGCTTGCTAAATGGTGCAGAGAAGCAATAAAAGAAGACCTCAAAGACAGAAGAGCAGAAATACTGGAAGATGGAGCAGAAGCCGGGAAAAGCATTCGCACCGCCCACCTGTCCTTCGCCAACTATAAGACCAAGATGACTGCCCTCCGACGCACTTATGGATCTATCACATCTTCCAGAAAGGCAATGGAGAAGATTATTCAGGACTTCTACTCAAATCTCTTTGATAGCCACATCCACCTGCCCACATACCAAATTTCACAGGCTGGATATGTCATTCCCAACGTTCTCCCTTCTCAGGACATGCCGTCTCCTTGGTAAAGAAGGAAACAGCACTAGGCCCAGACAAAAGTCAGACCCAAACACCTGAAGAATCTGCCGCCAGTACTCATCAATACACTAGCTCGGCTCTTCATGCGCTACTTGTCCGAATGCAAGGTGCCCTCCCAATGGAAAACCAGCAGGACAGTTCTACTGTTCAAGAAGGGAGACATTCACGACATCGGCAACTATCGCCCCATCTGCCTGTTGTCCATCATCTACAAGCTGTTTACACGAGTCATCATGAACAGGATTAACAGAACACTAGATGAAGGACAACCATGCCAGCAAGCAGGATTCCGGAAAGAATTCAGCACAATTGACCATATCCAAACAGTAACCAAGCTCATTGAGATTTGTAGGGAAGTACAAGATGCCACTCTGTCTCACATTCATTGATTTACAGAAAGCCTTTGATTCTGTGGAGACTGAAGCAGTCATCGAAGCCCTAGCCAAACAGGGTGTTCAAACCCAATACATCTAGATCCTTCGTGAGCTCTATTATGGATTCACCACCAGGATCTCACCATTCTACAAAGAAGTGATCACTGATGTCAAAAGAGGGGTTCGACAGGGTGATACCATTTCACCAAAACTCTTCAGCGCCACCCTCGATAACATCATGCAACAATTAGAATGGGAAGGAATGGGAGAGAAAATAGATGGTCGGCAACTGCACCATGTCCACTTCGCTGATGACATCGTTCTAATAACAGCAAACATTAGCCAAGCTGCACAAATGCTGGCTGACTTTGACGGAGAATGTGGAAAGATAGGTCTACAGCTGAATCTAAAGTAAACCATGTTTATGAAAAACGAACTAGTTCCAGAGGCCCCATTAACTCTCAATGGAACAAACATCTCTGAATGCAGCAGTTATGTGTACCTAGGTCGAGAAATCAACATGATGAACGACCTAAAACCTGAGCTACGTAGGAGGAAGAGAGAGGCATGGAATGCCTTCAAAGGCATCGAAGAAATAGCTAAAAGGTACAAAGAACCCTCCGGCTCCGGGCACATCTCTTTGACTCCACCATTCTCCCTGCATTAGCATACGCCTCAGAGACCTGGGCCCTACAAAAGCAGGATGAGAATGCTATTCGGGTCTCCCAGAGAGGAATTGAAAGATCTATGCTTGGAATATCACGCCTCACTCAAGTGAGAGAAGGAATCCGGAGTTCTGACCTCCGTCGCATTCCAGAATCGGGGATGCTATCTTGTTTGCCAAGGCATCGAAAATCAGATGGGCTGACATGTAATGCGATTTGGAGACAACCGCTGGACTAGAGCCGTTACTGACTGGATCCCATGCTATGTCAAAAGATCACGTGGCTGCCCACCTACAAGATGGTCAGACTTCCTTGTCAAGACCCTGAAGGAACCGTTTGAGCCTCTTCATATTCCTGAATCAACCAGATGCCATTGGGCTACATTGGCAAGTGATAGGGTCCATTGGAAATGTTACTGGCGCCCTCTCGAGCAAATCGATGAATAACGATTCAAGTGATCAAGTGATCAAGCTAGATAATAATGGCTGTTCTAGATAAATCCAAAATTTAATTTTGTTAATACTTTAAGCCACAATGTCTGGGGATGCTCATAAAGATCCTATTATTTATACAGTCTTATTCAGTTAATTCACAGAGATTTGCTGTATATTCATGCTTTTTAACATTTCAGCATTCGTTGTGAGTTTTACTTCTGTGTGAAAACAAATCCCCATTATTATTCTGAGTTATATAAATACTGCATTTATTTTATTCTTTGGGCTTTATACATTTTTTTGATGATGAGAAGGGAACACTTGGACATGATCAGGGGTTATGTTATGGCTGAGTGTGCTGGAAGGACCCAGGGAATCATATGGGATACTGGGGATCAAACCCGGTTGGCCTCATGAAAGGCAATTACCCTTTCTAATGCACTGTCTTTCAGACCCATCCAGTTTTATAAATCATCTTTATTTTTAAAAATGTTATTCTAGTAAAGGCACTGCACGACACTAAAAATGGAAATTGCCCTGTTTTGCTTTATCTTTGTTTATGGGTTTATTTATCACTGCTGTTCTTTTTTGTTTTATTAACACCCTCTTTTTAAAACACATAAATTTTTATTTAAGATACTTTGTCTAAAACAGATAAAAATAATCAACTAAAATAAACTTTTGGAAAATTATTCATGTTGAACTCATTATTTGAAAGCAATCATATTCATTAAGCATGGATAATGTAGCTTATGTATTAGATTTTTACAAAATAAGGTTACAAAACAGCTTCAGTCCTTAAAATTTAGCCTATAAAGACAAAAAGACATCTTGAGATTGCACAGTGAGATACAGTCTTGTGTTGTGTCAGGTTAAACCAGATTTGAACCCTAGAACTGCATATGGTCCCTTCAGGATAGCCCATAACCCTTAATACAGACAAAGGAATAAACCATGTTCACTGCAGGGAGTGGCCAAATACCCTCCGATGGGAGACATGATAAATAATTTATAAAAAATGACAATTGCTATGAGAAAAGTCATTAAAAAATATCAAAATATATCAATCGCATTAGTCCGCTGTATTTTATAACTCCCAATACATTTCTTGATATATATATACTCAGACCATTTTCCATATCTAAAATATCAATTTCTTTGTAGTTTGAGGATAAAAATGAAATAGTAATTTTTCTTTTCTCAGTTTATTTGATTTTTTATGTCATAACATCCATATGTTTATGTGTCCTTTCATCTGGGATTACCCAGTATAACCACGATTTTCCAAAATATCAGGGTTGAAGGAAAGGCTAAAGCATTTTCCAGAGGCATTTGAAATACTCTAAAGTAGAAACATCAAGAAGAAAAAATTGAAGGAATGCTTCTTGATGAAAAAATAATTAGGGATAAAACTCTGCCTCTTCAAAGAGGAAACAAACAATAGAGGAAAGCTTATCAGTCTGGAAAATGAAAGTATCTTAGATAAATACTATCAGAGTCCTTGTAAATATCAGATTGTGTTGTCAAAGGGAATAAACTGATGGTCTGTTGTCCCGAACTTCAAAACATGATTTTTCAAAAGAATAAAACAGATTGTGAGCAGTTCATAAGGATCTATAATAAATTTAATATCTAGGAAAATCACAATAAGATGAAAGTTAAACTTTAAAATGAGCTAATTACCCAAAAAGCAAAAAATAAATAAATAAATAAATGATAAAAAATAAATAAATGCTGGAGATCAGAGGTGACTACAAGAGTATCCCACTCACACATCAGAGCCTGGCAAGCTACCTGTGTCATATTTGATATGCCAAATACCAGTAACAATTATAGACCTCATTCCCTTGACCTGATGGAATGGTTTGAGTTTCTTTATGTTCTGGAGCAAGCAGATGTTTGGGATGTACTAGCATGTGACAGGACGTATGGACATGTTACTGGTGTTCGCTCGAGCAAATCCACGATGAATGGGAAGACAAGTGATACAAGTGAAGTGAATTAACCCAAAAGAAATGTTTTAGGAAGAGTATCATTTATTCAGTTATGAAGCATTAGGTTAAATAAAATATTATTTTATACCAGAGTATTTGAATTTTCCAAAATTGTATATTTTATTAATATTTGGCCATGGAGGTCATATACCATCTCTAATAATAGACACATTAAAATTTTCCTCATTTACTAAAAAGTGTATTTTGAAAGCATCTCAATATATTTTCCATCATACTTTGTTACTAATATCTTAGTTTTACGTTGGTCTTTAGCCAATAAAATGAAATGGACATTAATAATGACTTATTATCCCTCATAAACCATATTTGTTACAAGCCAGTACCTATTAATAACTGTTTAATGTCTTTGAATAATCCAAAGATTTCATAAAGCCCATTCTCCTCAAATATTCATTTTCCTTTTTAACAAATTTTCATACTGATTTTCAGTTTATATTTTTCCTTTTCTTAAAGTAAAATCTTTGTTATCTCACTTCATTCTTTGCCTTTCATACTCAATAGTTTGTACTTCTAAAAAATTAGACAGTGGGTTTATGTAGACAGTGTCTGTATGTCACTTATCAGCTAGATAGCCTTGATGACTTTAGTTTATCAATACAATTTTGATCTGTAAAATAATATCAATAAAATGATAACAATTGCTTTGGAGAATTATTATGCAAATTCCTAGATAATTTCAAAAGGTGACTATCTTTTTCTCTTCTAAAAAGTATCAGTTAAACCTCTCTGGTTTTGAATCGTCCATATTTCTGTAGCATCTTCAATCTTATTAAAGATAGAGAATAATGTAAAATATTCCAATATCATGGAGAGATCCCAAGACCTATAAGGAAAAAAAATAAGCTTAGATAGCTTGCTTTCCTGACCAGCATGCAGTAACATTCTATTTTAAATATCTAATAGAGGGTTGTTTTTCAAACCCATGTTCTCCCTTGAGCATGTATCTCGCTTGCTTATATCTACATTCTGTGTTTCTTTGCTTATTTCCACTCAGAAGAAGCCTGTGTTCAATCTCTAATATACATTTCTCCCTTTCTCTTCCTTAATATATTTCTAAATAATTCTCAATAAAACTACTTTTATTAAAAATTACCTTGCTTCACTAAATATATATATATTAGTTAATCGTATGGAATACAACATCCATGGATAGAATTGCTGATATATAAATGTATATAATGTATGTATATATGCATATTAATATATATGTATCTGTTTATGTTTACTTTAATATAAATTCCATTTTTGCATTATTTTCCATATATATGTATATATATGTTGGTATATATATAATATTATATATATATACCAACTCTTTTATTTTACTTTGTATGTGTTTACATTTGGCATTGTATTATATTTTAGTACTATTGTTTATTTAACCAGATATTAAGAAATAAATATAACAACAAGTAGCATTAGAATATGCTGTTTCTTTTTACTTTTTTTTTTTTGCTTTTTGGGTCACACCCGGCAATGCTCAGGGGTTACTCCTGGCTCTGCACTCAGGAATTACTCCTGGCGGTGCTCAGGGGACCATATGGGATGCCGGGATCGAACCCATGCCAGCACAGGCCGGCCGCGCAAGGCAAACGCCCTACCTGCTGGGCTATCGCTCCGGCCCCTGGAATATGCTGTTTCTTTTACATTTTTCCCATGGACATCCCAAATGGTGCTCAGAGGGATTCTGTCGTCTCCCAGTAATTCCTGGTTAGCAGAACCCAAGGTTTGGATATGAGTATCTGGCGCTGGTATGATAGTACAATAGTAAAAGTACATACTTTTTGTTGCAGGTTCTGGTTTGACTGCTAGAACCACACAAGTTTCTCCCAGTACTGCCAGAGTCACCCCTTAGCTCTGAGGTATGCCACCCACAAAACAAATAAAGAAAACAAACCCAATGTGAGTATCAGAGGATGCAGTAATGCTAAAACTTTGTGATTCAGACCCTATAATGCTCCAAGAGTCTCCAGAATCATACCTATTGGTGTTCTGGATTGCCAGGGCTACACTCTTCAGTTCTGGTGGACCAGGAGCTGCTGCGAATGTAACAAGGAAGGGCTGACCATTTGCTAGGTATTTTCCTTAACCTTTCTACTATGTCTCAGGAAGGAAGATATAATTTTATGTTCTATCCATTGGTACCAATATGCCTATAGGTCAGCTATTCAAATTTTCTAAACCTACTCTAAAAAATGAAATTTTGACACCAACTACATAAAATTAAAATGATCATGAATAAGAAAACAAGCTGGGGTGGCAGGCCAGGGATAGAACTCACCTTCCCTCTCAAGAAGCCAGATGAACCCCCTCACACCATTAGGGTCACCATTTTCCACATCCATACTCCCTACTCATCAGAGCTCCACCCAGCATAAAAGCTGATCACAAGGCCTGCTCGCCAGAGACCCCTCACTACAGCAGTCTTTTTCACGCCCAGCCCAGGTATGCCTGATCCAGAGATTCACATACATAGTGCAGAGATGCTACTGGTTCTCCCTGTGCCAAGCTGACCACGATGCACCCTAGAGGGAAGGCAGGTTGTAGCCCTGGCCCGCTGCTCGGGCCCACCCAGGGACGCCAAATGTCGGGCGCTCCGCCGGGTCCCCGACAGTGCCGGGAAGCGAAGTTCCCTTCTACCTCCGAAGCCGGCGAGGAACGGATGAAAACTCAGGAACTGGTGCAGTTTTAAAAGGCTTTACTTATCACAGGTTCAGGCATACAAATCAGCAAAAGGAAAAACCCGATGCTTAGGATTCCAGGCTAGAACCCCAGCCACGTGTAGGCCAAGATGGCGACCACCACGTGTAAAAGCTTCCAAGCAGGGCGAACGCTCACAGCGAGCAAGAGCCCCCAAAGAAGCGCGAGAGTGAAAACCGGCTAGTTTATACCCCTGCAACTCAGACCTTCCTCCCATTGTTATGGAAAGCAGGGAGTGTTAAATGTCCTTAGGTAATCCCTCCCTGCACCTCACCTAGGCCCTTTAGTATGCTAATGTTTTGAGCCAAATGCAGCGGCCCTTAAAGGAGTCCTGCAACAGCCCCGCCATCCCAGCAGCCTCACAAGAAGCCAGAGAAACTCTGACACTATGAGGGCCGCCATTTTCCACATCCGAACTCCACAATTTCAGAACTCTACCCAGAACAAGAGCTGATCACAAGCCCGTTTATCAATAAATGCACGAGATGATAGGCAACTACAAGAGTATCCCACACACACAGCAGAGTCTGGCAAGCTACCCATGTCGTATTTGATATGCCAAATACCAGTTACAATTATAGACCTCATACCCATGACCTAATGAAATGGTTTGAGGATCTTTATGTTCCTGGAGCGAGCAGATTCCCTTGGGCTACACTAGTTGTGACAGGACGTATGGAGATGTTACTGGTGCCCGCTTGAGCAAATCAATGAACAACTGGAAGACAAGTGATACAAGTTATACAAGTGATTATTTGGTAGAATATCATTTATTAATACTGTATAATTAAGGGTTTACAACATTTGATTTTAACCTTTGTATTAACCATTGGCTTCTACCAGTTTCTGCTGTAAATAACACCATGTGGATTGAGGTTATCATTTATCTTGCTATATTTCAAACTTTCATAATAAAATATAGAAAATTGCTTTAAGAATTAACACTATCAAACATGCAACACAGTTAATAACACTACAATATACAGTTATTCTAAATTATTAATAAACATCAGAATCAATGATAAATCAACCAACTTTATCATTAGTTTGCAGACATGGGCATACAAATGATAATGTTTTTCAAACAGCTTAAATGACAAAGCATCAAAATTATATTTAGACTATAGTGTTTTTATACAAGCTATAATAATTATAATGAAAATTACTAGAACAATTGATCATAAAATCATTATAATTTGGATAACCAATTATAGCATGGGTTCAGAGAGATAGAGCAATGGGTACGCGTCTTGCTTTGCACATGGTCAGCCTAAATTCAATCCTCAGCACCCCATATGTTTCCCTAAATCCATCAGGAGATATCCCTCATCATATTCTCAAAGATAAGCCTTGGTCACTGCAAGGATTGCCCACCCCTCCCAAAGAAAATAGAAATCTCCTCTTACTTTACTTTCTCAATTCAAATATAGGCAGGACAAAGTTGTCAAGAGCCAAAAAAGATTTGACTACCCCAGTTCTCCCCATCCATGGCTATAAAATATTTTTTAAATTAGGTCTATATATATATATATATATATATATTTTTTTTTTTTGTCTTTCAGTCTTGATTTATTTTTTATCCTCTACCTCACCCTTGAAGTAAATTTCCTGGAGGCCAATAATCTTGACTGGTAGATTTCCAGATCTTCATTCTTTTCTGATAACAATGCTTGCCATATTGAAGAATCTCAATAATACTTTCACATTCAATGAATGAAAACCCAGACTTATTCAAGGGCAAGTGATGAGTCTAGATGGCACAGCTGGGATTGGAACCTGCCTTTTCTTGTATCAGACACTTTTCTTTCATTATGATACCACCTATTATAATAAATAGGACCCACTTTACTTTTTTAAACAATTTATACTTTCTTTAGAATTACAAATAACTTTCCCTCTTCTGTCTTTGTTGCTGCCTTTGGTGTTGAAGTGAGGAAAGCTCATTTTCTGCCATCTCATATAGGCAGATTTTATCTTTCTCTATGCTTTGTCATAGATTCTTATGTTTCGTTTCTTTTAGATGACCGAAATTCCAATTTTCATTTTCTTGAATTGGTAAAATGGAAATAATAAAATGGTTGTTCCAGTTCCTCACAGTTAACCTTACCAACGTTAGGTCTATATATATTACAGCACATACACACACACACATTTTTGTTCTGTACATATGTCGCTCCACTTTCTTATGGGACTCATATATGAGTAAGATCATCCAGCTTTTGTCTTGCTTTTTGTCTCAGTTCACTATAATTTTATCCCAGTTACAGCAAAATAAAATTCTATCACTTGTCAGAGTATGGTATTCCATCATGCATATATGCCACAATTCCCTTATGCACACATCCGTTGCTTGACCCTCAGGTAGCTTCCAGATCTTGCCTATTGTAAGTAACGGAGATGAACATACATATACATGTGTCTTTTAAATTAATGTTTCAGAATTTTGGGGAGATGGCCAAAGTGGAATAGCTAAGACATATGGACAGTCTATTAATATTTTTGAGAAGTCTACAGAGTGTTCATACCAGATGAAGCAGAAGACAATCCTACTAGCAGAGAGAATGTGAATATCTGTTCAATACATGCCCATCAGCATTTATAAATTGCAGACCATTATTATTTGATTTTTAGTTTTACACAAAGACACTGTGTATGGGTTTGATGCAGCATCTCTCTAAGTTTAAGCAATGATCTCAATACTATTGCAAACTGTTAACAGAAAGCCCGTTGCCAGGAGTAGCTCCACATTAGCTGTTACTATCTTACCTGATATAATTCCTACAATATCCAGCTGCTCTCCTTAAGCCTGGTAGGCCACAGTTTGCTGTTCCAGGCGTTGGGTAAAAAATAACAAGTAGTACCTAGGCCAGGGGTTAAACCTGTAACCTAAACAGCCCCCAGCCTAGGTGGGAAACAAGATGCTTGTCTTATTGTAGCAACACAGAGGGGCCCTATTTTATCAAAATGTTTGTGGGAAACAAATGAGCATCATCTGATGCTTTCTTTGTTAAGAAACACAAAGACCCGGTTTTCCTATGAATCTCTCACATCCTTGCCTGCCTGGGAGTTTATCATACTTTTCTACACACTTTTCTTTCTACCTCTAAATCTGAACATCTTTATTCATATCTTAATTTTGAGAATATTGAAGAACTTGGAGCCCTGCTCAACACAGATGCAGCACCACTGCTTCTGCATTGCCATGCTAATATTTCAGTCAATAGGCAAATTAATCATCCAAACAGTAAGTGGAGAAATGTTATAAAATAATTTAAAGTTTTATATCAATAATTTTTCTTTCATTGTTCTGCTTTATTGTGGTGAAGAATATTACTAGTATCCTTTTGTCTTATTTTTGCACAGAGAATTCACAGTCTTGGAGTACAAGTAGAGAGATTACTAGGATTTTGTAATATCAGACACATATTTAAGTTGGGTTTCGATCATTTCTTTCCTTCTTTCCTTTTTATTTTTGGGGGCATAGCCAGTGGGTTCAGGTCTTACCCTTGGCTCTGATCTCAGGGCTCGGTCCTGGCAGGCTCATGTGCACTTCATGCACTTCATGTACAGGGATTGGTTGAATCCTAGTTTGCCACTTTTCTGGCAAAAGCCGTAAGTGCTAGACTATCGCTCTATCTATGAGCATTTCTTCTCTATAACAAATAAAAAATACTCTAGGCACCAGAACTCTTCCATAATATTAATTTAGGGGGTGGAGATTCTATAGGTTCAGTCACCCTCTTCTCATCTGTTACAAAATCCAGAGGTGTGTTCCAGTCTTCCAGACACAATCTGCCTGTCATGTTTATTGCCTGAACAATTCTATTTTTAAAATCTTTGCAAGAAAGCACTGAGCTGGAAAGAGCACACAAAATATTTTTCTATCAATAAGGTAACTAAAAGGCTTTCATGCTTGTATTTTCCACTTATCATTCCTCTGACACCTATTTTTCTTCATGGCAACAGCAATTATAGGATTTTCTTTTTCTTTTCTTTGTTATTGTTACCCAACACATCTTAAGCTCGAGCTGATAATAAGTGTTCAGGTTATGACTTACTCCACACTGCTGTGGATCTTTTTAGACTGGAATCTGGTATTTAGCAACACCCTGAAAGGTCTGTGAAGGTGGAAATCAGGTTCTTTGTAATTCAGAAGAGTGGTTATAGCCCTGGGCACATCAGCAAACAAATCTTGAGGACTTTTGAATTCCCTTGCAGGCTGTCTCGCTCTCCCCTGGTGTGGAAAGCAAAAATGTGAGTGACAACTGAGATGACATTACCTTGTGGAGGACACAGTTTGACTAGTGACGTAGAGCAGGGTAATAAAAGGAGGTGAGAG
The DNA here is from genome assembly GCA_021461705.1 of Cryptotis parvus. Taxonomy (NCBI): domain Eukaryota; kingdom Metazoa; phylum Chordata; class Mammalia; order Eulipotyphla; family Soricidae; genus Cryptotis; species Cryptotis parvus. The sequence goes on along the minus strand of JAJIBD010024575.1, from coordinate 206,968 downwards.
ATAAGTTGTCATTGAATTGGTTTTCACACCACTGAAAGTGTATTTTAGTCTAACAGTCCTGACAGTCCGGCCTCAACCTGCTGACAGATGGCTGCTAGCAAGAAGATATATTTGAAACTTTCTGTCAAGATGCATGCTTTCATGTTAACCAAAGAATGATTTAAAAAGAGTATTTCAAAGGATAATGAAAATAAAGGGAAATGATATTTAGCACATCCGTTGTGGGAAGAGTTTCTGAGAGGTCCGAAACAGAACTGAAATTGGCAGAAGGGAGATAATGGAGTTTCTTAGAAGCAAACACATCCTAGGAAAGAGTATTTCTCTAAGGAGGAAAAATGTTGATATTGAGCTCGGGCATTGTAGAGATAAGAAAGGCTACTGTAAACAGCGAAGGCTAACAGGATAGTCGAGGACACAGTCTTTAACCAGAAAATTGAAAAGTAGATTAGTAAAATGATTTTACTGAGTCATGACTATAACCAATGTTCAACTTTATATGCATATTCAGTACTCTACTGACGGCTATTCATTTGAATCTTGAATTCATGGGTTAAAGACCATTAATAATTAACTGTGTACCTTATGCTCTTCTAAAGTTAGACTTCATCCGAATTACTTCATCACAGCATTTTGAGGAACCTACTACTTTATACTCATTTTACAGAAAAAGAAAAAGAAATGTAGAGATAACTCAAAATTATATATTCCCAGTATACAATGGAGACAAAGTTAATTTATAAACCTTACATTTTTAAACATTAGGTGAAGTTTCCTGTTCGCAGCATTTCAGTTTGAGTATTAAAATAGCTCTTCTTTTGTGTTTGTTTATTTGGGGGGGGCACACCCAGGGGTGCAGGCATATTCTTATTTCTGTGCTCAGGGCTCCTATCTCTCAGGAGACCAGCAGAGCTTGGGGGGGGGGGGGGGGGGGGCTGAAAGAGGAAGTCTCCCTTCCCCCTCCTTGGCCACTGCTCTTTATGTGCCATTTAAGCTGTCTTATTTCTACACTTCAGACATCCCTGCAAATCCCTGAGTTTTCTCTGCAACAGGTTAGTTTACACTTTTCCAAGACGGTGAGTTCTGTGCTAGACCTTGGGCTCACTGGAAAGTAAGAGATAGCAGGGGAATGCCTGGGCCTATAGTGAAATAGATAAAGTAAAATATTTTAAATAAAGAGCCCCCCAGCCTAACTGGAAATGCAATATATTCGTCTTTGACTAGCAACACAAATGAACTCTCAATTACTAAGACTTCCCCTGGGAAATTAATGGGAATTGATAAGTCACATGAAGACCCTGTTTTCCTGCAAATCCCCACAAACAAGACTTAGTCCTATATTAAGTTCCTTCCTTGCTAGGGAGTTTTTTTTTCTACTTTCCAATAAACTTTTCTGTTTTCTAATTCTGAGTCTTAGCATTATTATTACTCAATATTTTCATCCTTAAAAGTGTTGAAAATCCTGGGAAATGTGGCAAACTCAGAGACTTGCCATCACAGCTCAGGGGGTGGAACCTGGGTTGGTAGCATGCAAGACAAGTATTTTTCTCGCTGTCCTATTTCTCCAACCCCAGGACACCTCTTTCTCAGAGGCATGCAACTTTGTGAGGCAATAAAAGCAAAGATGCTTTTATTATCTGAAAAAAAATCACTCTGAATGTCAAAATGTATGTGCAGGAGACAATGCAGAGCATACTAGACTGAAATAAAAAATTTAAAAATACAGTTTATGCAATGTCAAGCATACAAGTTATTTCTGCTTTCTCTTCCTTTCTTTTCCTTTTTTTTTTTTTTAATTTTCCTGTGGTAGTATTGGAATGGAATGCTAGTGTTTGTGTGTTTCAGTGTTGTGCTTACTTTGTAAGATCCATCATTTATAATTGTAGGTTTACATGTAGTGTACAGTATTTCTAAGCTGTTTAGACATTTAAATGCATTTAAAAATACTTAAACTATAATCAAATTATCATTCTTTCTTCAAAGAGATGCCCCTGTTTTAAAGTTTAAAATTTATTTTAAAGTTTTCAATTGCAGTGTGGTGTTACTTTTTGTTGCCATTTGATTAAAATATGGAAAACCATTCTGGAGTGACCAGACAAACCAGAAAGGACTCAGGGTTTTCTAGCATTCTAAAGCAAAACCGGTGCCAAGGAAGGGCTCCTCTGAGTCTGTCTGCTTAGACTTTCTGTCTGGCCTAGAGAGGAGTCCTTCCTGCTTCTCTAAATTAATGACTCTTCATCTTCCATCCTCTGCTTTGTTTTCCATCTACCTTTTCTAGCGTTGATCAGTGGCTGTGCCAGAGGGAGAGATAAACCACTCATTTTAATGTTTCTAACTGGAAAACACTAAAATATAAGACTTTTTTCTCCCTCTGTGGGATGGTTGCAAAATTTATGTCTTAGAGCAAAAGAGTTGCTAGCTCATGGAATCTTATCATCATTGTTGAAACTAGACCTTGTTGAGGAAAGGGAGCAGGCTTATCTATTGTGGAGATGCTCTGCCCTGACTCAGAGTCCCTCACAGGTATGCACAGCAGGTAAAATGCAATTTCTTTCATGCCTGTATTGAATTGTTATTCTGCAAAATGAAGTCCAAATAACCTTTGCAAGTTATCATATGTCTGTAAATGATAATTTTTTAAAATATCATAGGAACGTGAAAATTTACTTTCAGAAATAATGTATCAGTTCCCTAAATGTAGTTTAATAGAAAAATACCAACAATTCCTCTCATACCTAAATATTCATTCCTCATCACCCTCAAAGAACGAAAATCTGCTTCTCTCCCTCAGTAGGGTGATTCCTTATGCGAATTGCTCTTTTCAATGGAAGGTGCAGAAGCAAAGTCCGAAAGTCGGTAGCGGTTCTGAGCCTAGCTCAGTGCTGCCTCCCAGGTTACATGAATCTTGAAGACCTGTGCACCCTGTCAGAATCTAACTCCTTACTGAAGAAAGTTCCAGCCACAGCTTGAAGCCACCCATGAAGGAGTTCAAAATCTGAACATAAAATCGCTGTGATGCTCCAACTGAAATTCTAAGTAAATGTAACCAAGGCACACCAGGTTATCACATAGACTCAAAGAGAAATCTGACTATATCCAGATAGCCCAGTGGATGCTGGGGAACAATGCATCATTATTCTAAGACATAAGTAAGTTTGGAATATGGTTTACTTTTTGGCACTAGATACCTGAAGTGTGGGAACCAAGGAAGCAATAATTAATTCTGCTGTTCTCTTTCCCTAGATAGTCCTTCTTTCCTTTAAATGTAATTTCTATAAGCTTAAAAATATTTTTTTGTCACTCTTGTACTCCTGTGCACCGTTTTCCCTGCATTTAAGTGCTCACATACCCATTATCGCACCTACCACACTCCATTAGTACTGAGTTTATCATTTAGGTTTTTTTTTTTGCCTCAGGATCCTCCTTATTTTCAAAATTACTGGCCAGAGCAATGGTTGTTAGAAGCGTGAGTGAAAATGGGGATGAAAAACCTTAAAAGTTATTGGTTACTTGCAAATCTATTCTCTAACATATTGTAAAAATAGATCCTATAAAAATAGATTTATGATGTGGATAAAACAGGGGCATTGATTGCATATATAATGAATTTGTCTGATGGTTATGTGTAAGTATGAAGTATATGAATTTACATAGTTGCCTATAAAATAAAGGCAAAAGGAGTTATGCACTGTCAATTAAAAAATACTAGGAAGGAATGAAGGGAAAAGCAAATGTTAAGACTGTTCTTTTAACTTGTAATTGTTAAAAAAATTAAATAATTTCTATTTGAATAAAGAGAGCTTGCAAAAGGATTAGGGAAACAATGAATGTGCCATGAAAATAATTTATGCACAATAAGAAGCATCTATTTTAATTAAGTAGAATTTCATTGAATCATAAAACAGAATTTATCATCAAAATGAGAAAATATTAAAGTATTGCTATCTCGTGCCAGATATCCAGTTTGAACCTTTTTTTAAAAAAATAATTTTTTAAAATTCTATCCATAAAAATGAAAATCAGAATCCAAATATGGAACTTTCTGCTTATAAAAATCTGTCAGAAAATAAAAATCATCATTTCTCATCAATAAAACTATTTTTTAGAGCAACATGAACCTTGTTAGCTTTGGCTTTAATATCCAAACATGAGATATTAGGATATCAGGAATCTTGATATCATCCTGAGGAAATAAAACATGTTTATGACATAATTTGGGACAACACTTTTTATCATTTCTTTGTCACCAGAAACTCACAAGAGTACAAAATTAAGTTGCCTCCCCCTCAAAGAGAATCTGTGTTTGCCCTAACACTTGTAACTCAGCCTTTGGAATTGCTGTATTCACACAGAAAATTAAGGTAAGTCTATTAGCGGCATGCCCAGCTTTAAGGTGATATGCCTGAGCTCCATTCTCAAACAGGTATCTTATGAAAAACAGAAAAAAGTAGAGGTATGGAGAGAGGTGGAGTTTTGGGGGGGTTGGGGGGGTGGTATTAGATTATGTCAAGACAGAATCAGAGATTGAAGTATGGCTGTTGACCTGAGGGCACCAGCATTTCACAAAGGCAATAAATGATTTTTTTTCCTTTAGGGTTCACAGTACAGTAGAGATTCATTTAATTTTAGACTTCTGGCTTCTAGAACTCTAAGAATATTTGTTTCTTTGTTTTCATACTTCCACATGTTTTTCAATCATCTATGATTGTAGCCCTCAGATCTAGCTGAACACCTTGTTACTTTCCACACATCTGCATAGGGTAGTGCTTTGTCTGGCTGCTGTAACAGTCCTCCTAGCTTAGATACAGCAATCACTAAGGCTCTTTTAATAAGGCGAATATAGCAAAAGTATTTCAAGTAGAAGGGAACAGACAATCAAAATAGCAGCAGGAACAATCTTAAAGACTATTAAGAACAAATAAGTGTTTGTAGGAAACCAGAAACCATGGTGGCTATAGTGTAGTAAAATGGCAATTTCTGTCAAGAGAAAGTCCTACAATGAGTTTATACCTTTTAAGGAAGGATAAGAAACAGAAGCCAGAGAATGTATGGTCTCAATTTGCAGTTCAAAAAAAGTGATGGAAAATTATGCCATGAGGATTGTAAGATGGAAGATAAAACAGAAAAAAAGAAACATACAAGGAAATAGACATTTGCAGTTATCCAGGAGTCTTCACAGTGGATTTTATCATAGTGAATGTGATGTGTAAGAAGGTTCTTCACATCTTGCTGACAGATATGAAGAGGAGTTGAAGTTAAAAAAAGAAACGCAAAAAGCATTACCAATAATATATTTCAAACATGAGTACCAAAAAATATAATTTACAAGTGTTGAGAGAATTAAGATGTATTCCACAAAGAGACATAGGGATAATTATGGTTACTTTCAGTGAAAGCAATTACATCCATGAATTTTGAAAAGACTGGGAAAAGTAGGAAAAGGATAGATAAACAATTTTTGCACTAAATGCCTTCTAACAAGACCAATTTGCAGTGGAGCTGTTTATATCCCTTTGACTATAAAGAACAGTAATTATATACAACATTGAAACAGTAAATTATTCAATTGCCTCAAATTTGTTAACCTCACATTCTCTTACTGAGTGTCTGAGTGTCTGATTTTGGTCGATCTTCTGCACAAGACATTTTTAGGTTTGTTTAAAATCTGGCATCATTTTATTCAAAGTGAGTTCATTCAAAACCATTCCTCCTTGATTGCCAAAAATATATTTGCTGTACTCACAAGTTCCACTTAATGACCTTATAGCAGCCCTTTTAAGGTGAATTTATGCTTTAGACAAGGTTTTCTTATCAGGTTTTTACACTTCCTAGAGAGTAGTACTTTCCCTCCAAAAAAGAAATAAAACCTTAATGGTTTTCTTTATAAATAGAATTCTATGATTTTGAGTCTTAAGATATTCTACTTTTTTTCTTTAAGAATGGTTTCTTTAAAAAAGATATTGCATATGTTTTGCTTGTCTCAGTGACCTACTTTGCTTGCAAACCTCTTCACTAACTTATTTTTATTATCTCCTCACTCTCTCTTATCTTCTTTACTCTTAGCAACACATTCTAGTTTATTGCTATCATTCAAAAATAAAAGCAATTATAAACATACATGGATTATTTTACACATGCGCATAGCCTATTTTAAATTAACTAAAGATTACTGTAGGTATATGAAAAGAGATGCAAGGTAAAATTGGAACATACTGTGTCAATGATGGGACAATTGCTCATTTTTATATAAAACTCATTCTCAAAGAGTAAAATTACATCAGTGGGGCACTTTTCAAAATTAGTCAATTTAATTTTGCATTCCTGAATTAAAATGTCGATTAAGTTTAAAATAAATAAGATGGGGCCGGGGCGAGCCCGGGGGGGGGGGGGTTGCGGGCCGGGCCGGCTGCGGCCGGGGGTTGGAAAAAATTTGAGAAATAGTTTATTTACTCTAGAGGATATCTCCTTTAGGTGAAAGGGAAATGCCTATAGCATAAAAAAAGAAAGACAAATTTCTGACATAAGCTGCAAAACAACTACAAATCATGAATGGAATTAAATCCTAAAGAATTAATACACATTAATTAGTAATGATGGGCATCTTCAAGAGCAACTCTATTAATTTTTGAAAGTGGAGTATCTGTTTATCAATGTATATAGTTTCTCCAATGTAAACAGCACACACACACACACACACACATATAATCTTTATATCTCCAAATAATAAATCCTAGTAAGTAACTGCTCAAATATTTTTTTATATTTCTACATAATGTGCCATATAAGCATCATATAATTTTGCAGAGAATTAACTCTTTAAACAGGTCTTTTAATCCTTTTAAATCCTCCCAATTAATTGAAAATTTTCCTCATTATTTCATAGACCAAAGCATGACAATTTTCATATTTTTGATGTTAGATTAAAATGGAAACTTTTTCAAACTGTATTAATGTGTCAAGTATGCAATAGGTGACTTTAAAATATAGATATACAGCCTAAAATAAACATTACATTAAAGGGCTTGATATTTCATTGTTCTTTAATAAATATAAAATTTATATATACACATTGAAATATTAATTTAAAAAAGAAAAATAAATTCTTCCAACTGTAAGAGAAAGAATTATAAAAGAGTTCATCTTTCCATTTCCTTACTTCTTTAGAGAAAGAAATCACTCAATAAACATATACTAAAAGAACAAAATAAATAAATTTTATGCAATGAACTACATCACACTTTCCCTATCACTGTATCATTGTATCACTGTCTTCCCATTCATCATCAATTGACTCGAGCAGGCACCAGTAACATCTCCGTATGTCTTGTCTCATGCTAGTAGAGCCCAAGGGTACCTTCTTGCCCCAGGAACATAAAGAGCTTCAAACCATCCATCAGGTCATGGGAATGAGGTATAAAATTGTTACTGGTATATGGCATATCAAATACAACATGGGTAGCTTGCCAGATGACCCCCACTCCATGAGGGTCTCCATTTTCCACATCCGACTTCCTTCTCATCAGAACTCCACCCAGCAGACCAGCCTATCACAGCCCAGCTCATCGAGATCCACCCTGCAGCAGTCTTTTTTAAATCCGGCGCAGGTATGCTGATCCATAGACTCACAGACATGGGGCAGAGCTACTACGAGCTCTCCCTGTGTCCATCCGCTTATGAGGTGCCCAGGAAGGATGGTGGGTTCTAGCCCTGGCCCACCACCCCAGCAGAGCCTTGCAACAAGCCAGATGACCCCCACATCATGAGGGCCTCCATTTTCCACATCCGGACTTCCCTCTCGTCAGAACTCCACCCAGCAGACCAGCCTATCACAGCCCAGCTGGCGTGGCCGCAAGTGGCTGCGTGGTTCTTCAATAAATGCTGGATTTAGAGATGACTATAAGAGTATACTTTCCCTAAAAATATGGCAAATGTCAAAATGGAAAGACAATGCAAATAGTTCATATAAAGTATTAAGTTTGACTATATTGAACATGTTTTTGAAGAATTGTCATATTATTTTCCTCATTCATTCCCGCAGTAAATTAGGATTCCTTATTACCACACCCTGTCCATACTTTTGTTAAATATATATCATTTGTGTTCCTGTTGATCATCGATTTGCTTGAGTGGGCACCAGTAACATCTCCATGCATCTTGTGACATACTAGTGTAGCCCAAAGGCATCTGCTTGATCCAGGAACATAAATAGTCCCAAACCACTCCATCAGGTGCTTGGTGGGACTAGCAAATATATATGCATATTATATATAATACATTTTCACTATTATAAAATAATCATTTTTGTTTCCATGATGTTTCGTAAAAATGAACAATTCACACATTCTTATTACCCTCTTTAGGGAAGTATCTAATGGTTCTACCCATTTTGAAGGGGTTATTGTTTTATTCTTGCTGATAATTGGGAATATTTTATAGACTTTGGATGTTATTCCCTTAACTAAAATATTGTGTATGAATATCTTCTCATTAGTAAGCAAAGCAGCATTGTCCTGAAATAAGAATCATTGGCATATCAATTTTGATAAAGCAATGCTGAATTTCCAACTCTATGAACTGAGATCCACAAACTTCCAAACATATGAACATTTAAGTTATGGCAAAGGAGCTGAAACATGTGGGGCAATTGTATTCAACTAATGTACTGGGAAAACTGAATAATCACTTGTAAAAAAGTGAAAAGGAATCGTTCTTTACATCATAGACAAAAATGGATTTGAAGTGACCCAAAACCTAGAGATCAGACTAGAAACCATAAAATTTACTAAGGAAAAACACGGGCAAAAGCTCCAGGATTTAGACCCCAGCAGTGTCTAAAATGACCTGATTTCACTGGCAAAGATAGCAAAAATGAAAATCAGCAGTTGCCCTATAGGAACTTCAAGCTCTTTTAATGGCAAAGGAAAAGTGTGTTAAAATAAAATAAAATGGCACCTACTGATGGGAGTAAATTCATATTTAAAAACAAAGAAAATATAAAAAGTTTTGCTATAAATATACCTTGTTTCTATAATTAGGATCTCATTTCCCTTTCCCCAGGCATCTAAAAGGATTATTCTTTAAACACTTAATATATCATTATCTTACAAATATTTGCATATAAAATATGTGATTTCATTTTAGTATTTTATATAAACTCATCCTGGATCTCATAAATTTCACGGATTGGGCATATCTGTGTTTTATAAACCACCAATATAATATCTTAATGCATACATATGAATAGTTTATGCAGACAGAATTATAGTAATGAATATTATATATTAAATTTTAATTAACTTAAAGTAGCATTAAGTACATTGCAATAACAGTAAATTATTCTAATTGAAATATACTGTGTAAAATGTAAAAGTTTTGTAGCAGTGACTAGGTGCTTGCCTTGTAAGTGGCCAATCTGAGTTATCCCGTCATTCTAGATGGCCCTTCAAGACTGTCCTGGATGATCCCTAAGCATAGAGCAGTAGTAAGCCCTTAGCACTGCCAGGTGACTTCATCTCCTACAAAAATTACAATTAAAAATAGAGAACCACTGCCTATGTGGAAACAGGTGGAAATGCAAAATTCAGTACTGCGCATAGAAATGTTTTTAAATGAAAAGAAAAAAGAAAAAGAGAGGGAGGGTGTGAGAAAGAAGGAAATTTGAGTGAACTGCATAGCAAATTTCTCAATGATTAAGGATGACAGTTTTGGACCACAGATTAAATAACAGCAGTGTTTTAAAAACACATAGGATTTTTTTTATTTTAAGAGACAATGTGTCAGCCCTAGCTGGTATACTCTGGACCTTCTGAGCACAGCCAAAAGTGGTCCCTGAGTACAGTGCTACGAATAAACCTTTAGAACAACTTTAGAACAACTGAGTGTGAACCCACGAAACAAAAAACGTTAAAAAAAATAAGACACAGTCTTATCTTAAAATTAGCTGTGAAATTAGATCTTTTCTGTTCTCATACTCACAAAATGTTAATTATGTAAAGGTCATATACATGTTAATTTGATTTTAGACATTTTACTCTTAACAGGTATGTAAAATATTATACTGTATACCTTAATTATACATATCATTCTTACAAAATTTACTTTACTGTGAACTTTTAATATATGTAATGATAAAGTAGATTATGTTATTGAGAAATGATCTTAAAAAGAAATTTAATACTAAAAAAATCTGTCAGTATAGTCACCTCTAGTCAGAAGTAAATTTCAAAAAGCTGCTTTTGAAACAAGTTTAAGCTGGGTCTACTAACACGTCTAATAACTTGGTCTCCTAAGTCTGTGACTTGGGCCTGCTCAGATTCTGGCGCAAGGCCAAGTCAGTGAGATGATGCATTGCGTTCTCTGACCTTAACTAAAGATCATGTCAGTTGGAAAAACACTTCATGAATCTACGTTGTGGCTCTCAATTATAGTCATTAGGGCTCAAGTGGGTTTTTAGTTATTTATAGAATGCTGGAAAATCTCTGAGAGGTATATTTTATATTATCAAGGAAGTAAGTCACTGGTTTACTTGTGAAAAAAAATTAAGTATCACTTTTCTGGAAGTGTGATGCCGATAGTTCACACAGGACAGACAATATAGAGAATACTCGAACAGAGCAAACCACGAATGTTTATCTAGGCATTGAAAAGGCCAAATGAGAAAAATCAAACAGCCATTTTTTTTCTGGGCTCTGCAGATTCCATTTTCCAAAATACATTGCTATTTTCTGAAGTTTAAAAGGTGCTGTATACAGAGAAAAAAATTCAACAACCCAATTCCACATTCCATATTCACCAGTGAACTGAGGCTTACCAGATGCACAAAAATTGTGGGGAGGGGATAAGAAGGCCACAACGTATTCATATATGGAAAGATTAGTCATATTTAATATCTTGACATCCAACAGCTAAAAAGAGAAATAGACTATTTGGGATTAGTTTGTCTGTTCAAACACTCTAAGGAACATGAAATTTCAAAGTTAAAGTTCAAGATAATAAGGAGACATCTTGGTAAATATCTTTTAGAGAAGATTTGAGGATAAGTTTATGGATTTGTCTCAGGTTTACCTAAAAATTTATCCTGTGTGGTGGTCTTACCAAAAGTGGAAATTACCGCAAACCTGAGGGAGTCAGAGGTTAGGTAAGACAGAAAAGGGAACTTGTGTGAATAAATGTCCAAAGGGCTGATACCAACATAGAACTGAGCATTAAATACAGGCAAAAAAAATGCACATGATGGCTTCCAAGTGTATGTTGTGCAATCCACAATATGTAGGAGAAAGAAAGGAGAGAGAGGGAGAAAGAAAAGCTAACCTGCCATTTAACCTGCCATTAAGCTATGGGAGGGGAGGGAATTGGGGACATTGGTGGTGGGAAATGGGCACTGGTGGAGGCGGGTGCTGGAACACTATGTGACCGAAACCTCCAAACATGAACAACGTTGAAATTGTATATCTCACGGTGGTATAATGAAATGTTTAATTAAAAAAATTTCTCCTGTGTATCAACACCTTGTTGATTCTGTTGACAACTTTGATATTGGCTTGTCTACCGTATCTGCAGGACGCCAACCTCATGAAGATGGTGGAGGGATAGTGTAGGGACAGCAACAGATTGATCTGGAGACTGATTGTGTTTTCAGTGCTAACAGTACCAACTCGGCATTCAGACAGAGAAGAGTCGCCTCCCACAAACCCCATATACCTCTCTGCCCTTGAGTTGATTCTATCACCTGTGAAATTCTGTTTTGTCTCCAATCAAACCGTTAGTGTAATAGTTCATTAATCACAGTAATTTGTCACTAAACAGACATAGAAAGGAAGAAGTACAGTGATTACTACACAGATTTATTTAGTTACAGCCACAAGGAAGATGCTTTATACATTTAGTGTTTGATGTAATATATGAGAAAACACTGCAACACAGTGAAACTAGTATCATTTCAACTTAAATGTCACAGTACTGATTAGTTTCTGTCTCAATAAAAATCCAGCAAGGTGGTAGTAGATAAACACAGGGAAAATGTGCAATAATTATAATCGCATGTAAATATCATTTAATTGAATATAATAGATATTTTATAAGCAGCAACTGGATAATTTTTTATTTAAAAAAGAACGTTTTGGAATTTCTAAATGTCAAATCTTTTAGATGGCCACCTAATTAAAAGACTATGTAACAGTTACTGAAAAGCGCCATCTACTGGCTTGTTTATTTCACTGCAAATTCATTATTCTATTATTTTCTGATTTTGTTTCCCTTCTCTATAATAGTTATTTAAGTAGATATGAGTCTTAATCTGCTATAAATGTTACAAAATTATATGGTTTATAGTCAACTTCAATACTCATGCATTAATAAGCAAAATGGCTCACAGGGAGAAGACCTTGTTCATTTACATAAACCAATATTTTGAACCCATGGTAATTTAGTATGTAAGCCATAAAGCAGAGAACTCAGTCATATCAATGGAAGAAGACCCAATAAATATACCTAAATAATTAAACATTTATAATCTTTATAATGTTCACTGAAACACAATCATTATATTCAAATATTTTACTTCATATAGCAGATATAAAATTAATTTTGTCAAATCTAGTCCTAAAATAATAGATCATTTCAGATGTATACATATATACAAATTTGTACAATCTTAACCAACAAAATACTAATGGATTTAGTAGCAACTATCCATTTATAATTTATGAATGACATTCATGACATAGATTATAGATACAAAATAATATCAAAAGATTAGCAGCAGGACATATAATCCTAAACCAAGCTAGTATGGCTTCATTGAACATTTTATGCTATGATCAATGCTACATTTATTATCTATTTTTGGAATTATAATTATCTCACAGAGAACTTTAAGATATATTTTAATAACCCTCAATAATCTCTGGCTATCATCTATATAGATATTATCTATTATAACATATAACTCTTACATATTCATAAAATAGCATTTGTAGCTAAAATTTAAGAATTATGCACTTAAAATTAAACTAGACTTGAACACAAGTTTATCTGGTGGAATATAGCAATGCAAACACAATCATTAAAAAACTGTTCTAGGCCCTGTGCTATATTACATACACATATAAATACAACATAATTTAAAAATTAGATTTTCTTGGAGACCCAAAGGAAAAAATGTGATTTGTAATCTCTAGAACAAATGTTATTTGATACTTTTAGAAAAAAGTGGTTATGAAGTTATGAGTTAGTGAGCCATAGAGAAAAGGAATAGATCAAAATTGGCAATATTTATCATTCAGAAACTTCTGTGATCAAAAGTAATATATCTTACCTTCAAACAACATTCTAAAATAAACATTTTTATGAAAAGTATCTTAAACAGTATTGAGAAGTTAGAAAGTCACCCTGTATGGTGCTATGTGGGCAACAATAAGTTTACAGTATGAAAACTGCTATTGAATATTTTACTGAGAACGTAGAGTATGTGTCACATTGTATAGCCAGGCAAAAAGAGCTATTTCTCTTTCTTCTTGTTTCCATTGTCCTTCTCCCTTTCTAAGTGCCATAAGAGTCCTTTTCCTGTATTCTTGAGATTTTTATCCCAAGTCCATATATACATTCCATCACTATGGCCTAGCTGTCTCCCTCTCAATTCTCCACTCTAGTTCCTAGAAGAAAAGAGGTGGCTTAAGCTCAGCAACATGAAGGAGAAGCCTTCAAAAAATGTTTTGAAGGAGAAGCAATCTACAACAGCTCACCATGGCCCATCTTCCTTGGGAGCTAGTTGGTCGATTCCTATCTGCCACCAACTCTAAACACATTTGCCTTGAAATGCAGAAAGGCCAAATCTTTCATTTGAATACTGTTTACTTTTTCTTGAAAGAAACAAGACTGAATCATGACTAATTTCAAGAATCATGAATTATTTATATCATTTTCTTCAAAAGTATTTTGTTCTTTGTTTTAAAGTCTGGTGTTACAAAGGGATGTAATCAAGACTTGCCTACTCCTGGCTCTGTGCTCAAGGATCAGTCCTGGCGGTGCTTGGGATATCATATAAAGCACCGTTGATCAACCCCACTGTTGGTACTCTGCAAGGACAGCAGCCTCCCGCAGCACTATGCAGTCTTTAAAAAATTCACCTCTCATCTTCAGTTTTAATAAAGCTATTTTCTAGTTCTTTTAATTTAGAAAGGCCCCTTGGTATTGGCCGACAACAAAACTTTTGCATGTTAAAATGAATGACCAACTGTATTAATACTTAAATATGTTTAAATTTAGAATTAGTTTTATACATAAATTAAAAAAATAAAAAGAACTTGAAAGCATATATAGATATTTCTCTGATAACAGTTCCAAACTTGCCTAAGGAGGCACCATCATTACTTAAAAATACTGATAATCCAGCAAGATTTAAAATTCTTGGGTCTGACATGTATTGTACTATTCACTATCACTATCACTATCTTTCCGTTCATCATCTATTTGCTAGAGCAGGCACCAGTAATATCTCCATATGTTCTGTCTCATGCTACTAGAACCCAAATGCATCTGCTTGCTCCAGGAACAAAAGAGCCTCAAACCATTATATTAGGTCATGAGAATGACCAAATATAAATGTTACTGGTATTTGGCATATCAAATACGACACGAGCAGCTTGCCAGGCTTGCCGTGCGGGTGGCATACTGTTGTAGTCACCTCTAAATAAAGCTCACGTGTCTTTGTCATCTAAATAAAGCATTTATTGATGAACTGCGTGGCAGCTAAGCGGGCCGTGCGAGCCGGGCTGTGATAGTCTGGTCTGCTGGGTGGAGTTGTGACAAGAGGGAAGTCCGGATGTGGAAAATGGCGGCCCCCATGGAGTAGGGGGTCATCTGGCTTGTTGTGAGGCTCTACTGGGGTGGCAGACCAGGGCTAGAACCCGCCATGCCTCCTGGGTGCCTCATGAGAGGCTGGGAACAGGGAGAACAAGGAGCAGCTCTGCCCCATGTCTGAGAGTCTCTGGTTCAGCATACCTGGGAAGGATTGAAAAAAAAAACTGCTGAAGGGTGGGTGTTGATGATCTGGGCTGTGATAGTCTGGTCTGCTGGGTGGAGTTGTGATGAGAGGGAAGTCCGGATGTGGAAAATGGCGGCCCCCATGGAGTAGGGGAGTCGTCTGACTTGTTTTGAGGCTCTGCTAGGGTGGCACGCCAGGGTTAGAACCCGCCATGCCTCCCGGGGCCTCATGAGTACTATTCACTACTTCTCCTTAATCATAGACAACTTCTATCTTATTATGAGTGCCTAAATAATTATGACTATTAATATACCTCTAAGGTAATTGTAAGGATTAAATAATGAATTAGTAGATGTCAAGTGAGATAGTATAAGCAAAATAGTTAATTTTGGCATTGATATTCATACATCAGAATTTATAGGGAGGGGCCAAAGCGATAGCCCAGTGGGTAGGGTGTTTGCCTTGCACGTGGCCGGCCTGTGCCGGCCCGGGTTTGATTCCTGGCATCCCATATGGTCCCCCGAGCACCGCCAGGAGTGATTCCTGAGTGCAGAGCCAGGAGAAACCCCTGAGCATCGCCGGGTGTGACCCAAAAAGCAAAAAAAAAAAAAAAAACCCACCACATCTCCTTGGCGCACATGCTGCCTGGGTACACATGTTGCCTGCGCGCACATGTGGTGCCTGAGCACGTGTGTTGCCCGCGATCTCCCCTCTTGAGATGTGTACTCTCTCTTTTTACTCGCTCTCCGCCTTTGGAGCAGCCCGCGTTCTCCCTTGAGCGCGTTACTCTTTCCTTTCTTAAAAAAAAAAAAAGAATTTATAGGGAATTTTTCTACATGTATTATATGTTTAGAAAAACGGCATTTATGAAAATAATATAGTGTTTATATATTAGAATATAAATATATATTATATTAGAATAATATATTAGAATATAAATATATTAATGCCAAGGAATCAAGTAATTAGTATAGCATATCACATGTTTGCCTTGCACCCATCCAACTCTGGTTTGATCCCCGTATCCCCATATAGTCCACCAAGCACCACTAGTAAAGGGCCCTGGACATACAATAAGCACTGCGAGGTATGTCCACCTCCAAGTATATGTTTATCACTTTGCATGAAATAAGGTACCAGAAGGCAACGTTAGTGCTGAATCACTGCAAATATATGTCAAATAACTCCAACATTGGTCAAATATTCTGGCAATAGTATTAAGGTATAGCCAATTAACTCCAATATTGGTCAAATATTCTGGCAAAAGTCAGAAGATAAACACAAATACTTCCAACTTTCTATTCTCCAAAATTGTAAGAAATAATGGAAAGTTGTTTCTTTATTTGGTACATATATAAAATAAAGATAACTAGAACTGAGATAAACTGCAAAATAAGCGACAGAGCAATGGAATAGTTAAAAGCATTTTTAACAATAGAACTAGCATAGAGACTTGAGCAATAATATATGGATCGGGTACTTGTCTTCCACACAGCTGATCTGGGTGTGCTCCCCATTATCTCATATGGTCCTTGAGTGCAGAGGACATCCCCTTGAGCATCTCCAGGTGTGGCCCCAAATAAAAAACAGAAAAATGAAAATAGAGCATATGAGCCTGTGATTCCAACTCCCTAGCCTCCATTCCAAGAACACAAAAACAGAAAATTAGAATATTTATATGTACCTATGTTAAATGAAGTGCTATTTAAAATTACTAAAATCCGGTAACCATCATCTATCCAAGAATAAAGAAGTGGATGAAGAAATGATGGTGTACTCCTCATTTGTACGAATACATGAATTTATGTTTTTCTTGTTACAATTAGATGTAATTCAAGGATATCACATTAAGTGAAGTGAGAGGAAGGGCAAATGGAGAATGAGCTCACGTGTCTTTGTCATGTAAAGAAAAAAGTAGGATAATGATAGAACTGATAGGATTATAATGTAAACACATGACTGGGTTCGAACACACACCTGAGGTTATTGCAGGAGTGGAGGTTTCCATGAGGAATGGGAAACTGGACATGATTAAGAGCAATTGGATAGGTTTAGGAGCACTTTGAAGGAGTTTAGCTTTTTGGTCCTAGGACATTAACTTTGACTTCCAAAAGTATATGTTAAGATTGTTGCATGTTTTGATAAATTTAATCACTTGTATCACTTGCATCACTTGTCTTCCTGTTGTTCATGGATTTGCTCTAGCTGACTCCAGTAACATCTCCATTTGTCCCTGATGCATGCTAGTGTAGCCCAAGGGCCTCTGCTTGCTCCAGGAACATGAAGAGCCTCAAACCACTCCTTCAGGTCATGGGAATGAGGTCTATTATTGTCACTGGTTTTGACACATCAAATATGACACGGGTAGCTTGCCAGGCTCTGCCATGTGGGTGCTCTTAGTTTTTGTGGGTGCTCTTAGTCATTTTTTTCAGAAGTGTATATTAAGACTGTTGCACATCTTAATAAGTTTACTAGTAATAATAATATATTAAACAATTAACCCTGAAAAGCTTATTAAGTTTTGTGCTAGGTTTTTTGAGTGGAGAGATACAATTAAACAGTTTATTTCAGGCACTCTCTACTAATCACTCTTCTGATGAGGCATAGAGATATTTATCGCCACAACAATTAAAAGAAACACAATCTTGGTCTTAAAGCACAAGCTGCTTTAGAGAAAGTTTATCTTTACTAATAAAGCCTTTGTTGTTTGAAATAGCTTTATGTAGGGATGGAGGAAAATTTTTTCTCATTTAAGCAATACACTGTTATAACTTCCAATGTGTTAGTCTAAAAAAATTGAAATTTCATTTAAGTAAGGGTTTTTTTTACCCTCCCACACATCCATTTCTCTCCCACTCTAAACCGTGGCCATATGGAAAAACCTTTCAGGTCATTTTCCATAATATATAGAAGGTTGGAAAAGTGCACTCACTTGCCAGGCTTCTATAGGAAAAAAAAATCTAGCCGAAGTTTGAGTGCCAGATTCGAGGGTTCCACTGGCCAAGGCACCTGCAGCTCCCTGGTGTAGATCTCTCCAACTGCATCTGCAAAGTGATTTCTCTGCACTTATGCCTGCCCAAAATAAGTGTTCAAAAAATGCAGGTGCAATGGTAAAGATCGGCCCTATTATGCTGTCTGTGTATAACACTCCAATTAAAGGATTCCACATTAATGGAATATGAAACGTTTTGCAGGTCTAATGCACAACCCATCCATACAGAAGTAACATTTTGGATTCATGAGAGAGTAATTTTGTTCCTGTGATCTTCATGGAAGAAGTAATTAACCTTTTATCTTATTCCTGGTAGCACAGTATAGAAATAGATATAACTGAAATATTCATGCATAATTTCCTCTCACAACTTAAGTTCTCTTTGTTGAAAAACTTGGATATCGTAACAGAAAGGCATTTGCTTTCTTCAATAAATTGTGCTACTACAAAATAGTCCTGAGTCAAGGCAAGGCTTGTTTTCTACACATAAACAGCAAATTATAAATTATATCTTAAAGTACGTCTCACATTCTGACTTTTTGTTTTGGTTTTGGGACTTCACCCAGTGTGCTCAGGGCATACTCCTGGCTCCATGATCAGGGATCAAGATCATGCCAGCTGGGGCCGAGTGACACGGATGCTGGGAATCCAAACCAGTCAGACACAGCAAAAGATGTGTCTTATTCTCTATACGTTTTCTCTAGGAACTCTGATTGACTTTTTAAAAGCTATGAGCATTTTAACATTATGATGTTGATCTCTCAGACAACTGCTGATCTTTTGCTTACATTTGGTAGAGAAATATATATTTAAAGGCTTTGAGCTTTGAAAACATTTTAATCAAGTTTCAGACTTTTGAGTATAGTATATACACTATATATAGTGTATATATATATATGTATATATATATATATATCCCCCTATTATCATTCCACGAAGGCGGCAAAAAAACCAAAAAAAAACCCTTTCATGGTTGTAGAAAAAAAGAGGATTTTTTTTTTTTGAAAAAAAAAAAAACAAAAAAAAAAAAAGAAATGGATATATATTTTTTTTTTTTAAAAAAAAAAAAAGAGGAAAGCAAGGTCGGGGAAGAAAAAAATTTTCAATATTTTAAGGGAGCGGAGTGTGATATTTTGTTTTGTTGGGTGGATTTGTGATGAGAGAGAAGTCGGGAGTGTCTGCATCATGTATGACTGAAATCAAAAGATATTTGGCTAGCAAATATTTTATCCCATCCTATAGGTTGCCTTTATGCTTGTGTGTTGGATGACAGGGCCTCGCTAGCTTGGGCCCTTTCTGCTATTTAATCTACTAACAGTCTACTAAGCTTCTTCCATGTTCTTAAACCAGGGTTCATGCTAAAAGGTCTCTCTTCTGTGTAAAAACTGGTGGAGGCTGTGGCAGTTACAGGTGTCATTTTGACTCTGGATTAATAACTTCTGAAATATTGTCATCTCTACTATGACTTCAGTGTTATCTAGATTGGGCACAATTCTTCTTAATATCCACTGATCCTGTGTGGGACACTTAGGATTTACCAGTAAACCACCATCCTGGCTACATTGATACTACCTTTTAAGACCAAAGAAGGGATCATCCTAGGTTGCCTCAAGCAGGTGAGCATGAACCTTTCAGTAAACAGAGGACAAGACATGCAGAATCACTCTGGTACAGAATAGAAATAGATGGGCCTTGTGGATACCATCTAGATTGCATGAAGCCCAGGAAATTATGATGTGTTTTCCCCATGAATATATATCCATTAAGATGCATTTCTTTATACCAGCCCCTCCCTCCCTCTCTCTCTCTCTCTCTCTCTCTCTCTCTCTCTCTCTCTCTCTCTCTCTCTCTCCCCAGTGTTTTGACATAAGAGATAATCTCTCAGGAAGGGACTAGCATAATCATTTGTTTATATCTGAAACAAGTGTGGCACCACCCCTAGTGTGGTACCACCCTACATCTACACCTAGAAGCTGATTTGCTGATTTTGTTGACATGACCCCCTTGAAGAAAGCATTATAGCTTTTGGACATAGGAGGGGACTGACTTGAGGCATGGCATCCACTTTGGTGGGAGACTTGGGCCTTAGTGCAAGTTGAAGTTCTGACCAAGAGCTAGAGTCTGGGGGAAACCCATTATTCTGGATTTAAAAAGACTTTTGGAACTTCACTGGACTGAGTTTTTTATCCATTCCCACCAGCCTTTAAGGTAGAGGGAACTCGTTTTCCTGATATTGTTGGAGACCAGTGGCTCCCTGCATTTGTGGTTTCCTTTAATTGTATTTATAACCTTAAGAAACTTCATCTTATGTTTTTTAATAAATTTTCATCATTATACAATTACATTGATTTTATCAACCTGTACTTTATTTATTTAGGTTCAATTACTAACATTTGATTTTGTTCTTATGGGGTGTAACGACACCTTAATTATTTTCTGTCCCATTCGTTCATTTGCACTACTGGTCTTGTCTCCTGGATTTTACATATAAAACCCCCAAGCCTTGCCAGGTTTGTAAAGCATGAAACACACACACACACACACACAAACACACAATGAGCCTAGAAGATCTGCCTCAATGATGCACTGTCTTGAAGTGAGAGTAAAGTAAAACTCTTTGTTTTACCTTACAACAATTATTTTCTCCTTCCTATGTTTCACTATGTTTTTTAACATTTTGCCTATAATAATCTGAGTTACCATAACACTTTTTGTGCTTGTTGCTTTGGAAATGGCAAAAAATGGTCTCAGGGTCTACTCCTACTGCAGTTACCACAGTCGTTCCTGGTGGTATCAAGTTACTGCGTGGTGCATGGATTTGCACTTTGGACTCCCACATGTAAAGTACATGCCCCCTGCCCTTTAACTCTTAGCTATCTTTCTGGATTCATGCTGTTTCTGTGTGTGTGCATATGTGTGTTTGTGTGTGTATGTGTGTGTGAATGTGTGTATGTGTGTGTGATAAATGGTCATTTCTCTGGCTGGATTTTCCTGTAACAGTACCCCTAGATTTAACATATGTTCATGCACTATATATAAAACTTATGTGAAACTCTGTTATTACAGTTTATTTTTGAAAATTATGTTGGGACCACACCCAGCAATGCTCAGGGTTTACTCCTGACTCTGCTCTCAGGAATTAGTCCTGGTGATGAGGAAACCATATGGGATACCAGGGACCAAACTGGGTTGGTCACATGCAAGGCAAGCTCCTACCATTTATACTATGGACCACAGAGTTG
Organism: Cryptotis parvus; assembly: GCA_021461705.1. NCBI lineage: Eukaryota > Metazoa > Chordata > Mammalia > Eulipotyphla > Soricidae > Cryptotis > Cryptotis parvus. The sequence continues at coordinate 185,754 of JAJIBD010024575.1, read as the reverse complement.
ATATTTAAAATTAGTTATCACAGACCATGGAAAAAGAATTGGGACAAGAAAAAATGAAAGTAATATGAATTGAAATATAGTGCCGCCTTATTATTTTACCTATACATTTATATTATCTTCAAAGGGAATATTTAAGTAGAAACAAATATTTCTATATGTATAAATGTAAGGTTGGCATTATAAACATATAATAAAAAAAAGAAAAACCTGTACTCCACGTCCAATTAGTTCTAGTTTCTGATGGTAAATTTATTGATGAAATTATGAAGGACTCAAAGGGGATAAGTAGAATATTTGAATCCAATCAGTTTTTCATTGATCATTTATATTTGAAATTTACTTCTGAGAATAAAGTAAAAGATTGATGAAATTTCCTTAATTTTTTAATAGTCCAAAATACCTGCAAGGTCTTCTAAAGTTTTCTCTATCTGGATTTGAGGAAAATTGAAATAATACAGTAAAACATTTAATGACTGTTTCCAGTGTTCTATTTTAAAGCTCTTTATAAACTATGCACTGACTTAAAAATATGTCACTATGTCTGATGGAAAATGCTCTTAAGATTAGTTATCCTCGGATTTAAAAATTAGTGATGTTTCATTACTTCAAATTTACCAAACTTTTCATTGTGTGTTTGTTGTACACATCTTAAAGAGGAAATTCATGGTATGTCAGGTACACTAAACTGAGTTTCCCTGGAATCTCCTTTTTATGAGACTTTGGTCAATATCTGGCCTAAACCCACTGTTCAGTGTAAAACATTTATATAAAATGTTGAACTACATCATGCCTAAGGCAAGTACCTGATACTTTTTTTCCAATGGGAAGTGAACAAAGCTTTGTGAATTTTCATAGCAGTTAAAGCAAATATAAGGAAACTTTTTAAAAGCTTTAAGTGATATAATTAACTTTAACATGAATAGAGTGTAAAGCTAAAAACAGAAGTTTTTGTTTAGATGTTCAAAAGGCATCAAGCTCATATTATTCACTATTTATAAGGTTTCATTTAAAATAATTCATAAGGTAGTGGCACTTAATGTGTGTGTGTGATGTAACTCAAGAATAAAATACTTCTTTTCGTGAATTGAAATTGCAAATCAGTCAGAAGGAAAAATACCTAATCCTTTGAGAGAAAGCTTTACACTAAACCTAATTCTATGTAACACCAGGAGAATATTGAAAATCAGCATCACACACAGAAAAATTCTCCCCTGTTGTATGTTGAAATTAAAAGTAAACTTCTTGCACAGTTTTTCAATCAATTCTTATAAACCAGATTGGTAAGTACAGATATTTTCATTAAGGTATTTTTATATGAAAAACATATTCACTCCTGGGACACAAGGATACCTTTGTTTTGACTTTTCTATAAGAGTTAGATATGCCTTTTCTAGTGTTAAATACATGCTCAGAATGCCTATCAATTAGTAATTTTACAATTAAATAGAGGGTATTTTAAAAATATTTTATTATGGCATGAGATACATAATTACAAAGACGTTCATGTCCAGGTTTCGTTCACACATTGTTTCAGCACTGATCCCTCCACCAGGGCCCATTTCCCACCACCAATGTCCCTGATTCCCTTCCTTTACCCCTATCCTGCCTCTATGGCGACTTCTTTATCTATTTTCTCTTTCTTTCTCTCTCTCACTCTTTCTCTCTTCCTTCTCTTACACAGTGTGGATTGCGATACATAAAATTTGAGGTTATTATGTGTATCTTTTGCCTATAATCAATAATCAGTTCTAGGCTGGTATTATCACTTATAACAATTGTTAGCACACTGTTCCCTTCTCTGTCCTACCCAACTTCTGACTCCCAGAGCTTGTGGTAGATTCCACTTTTGAAAAGACCTCCTGATCCATGTTTTGTCTGACCTTGGATATTGATATCATAATATGTATATATATATATACTTATAAATATGTACATATATGTAAAATAAAGGGTATTTTATCTCTACTGTTCAGTTTCCTTATTTTAGAATTATAATTCCACCTATGCACACAATATAATTGTTAATGCATGCCATATTCTTTTTATAATGAGCATCTTAATTTAAGTGAAATAGTTATCTTAAAAGTGAAATATATATGCTTAAGAAATGAAAAATAAGTTCCTGATGGGTGTTGGATTGAATATTTGTAAGAAATAAACATGAACAACTTTGTTAAAAAATTTAATAGAAGCCCAGTACATTTAATATATTCAATAAGTGAAAGTAATAACGCAGTCAATTTGCATGAAACAGCCCAGTAAAAAGGTCATGCCTTTAGCAATACTATTCTCAGATATGTGTTGTAATAAACAATATAATTAGTGCCTGATAAGGGGGCAGTGTGGGGGGGGGAGTGTGGGAAATTAGGGTCTTAGGTGGCAGTAAGGGCACATTGGTGGTAGGACTGGTGTTAGAATATTGAATACCAGAAACAACTGTACTGTGAACAACTTTGTAAATTACAGTGCTTACATAAAGCTTAAAACAATAAGAAATAACTTCCTTTTGGAACTGGAACATTAGTGCAGATGATAAGTCATTTGCTTTGCACATGACTGACTTGAGTTTTATCCCTGACATCCAATACAGTATCCTGAGCACTGCCAGGAATAATCCCTGATTGAAGAGCCAGAAGGAAGCTCTGAGCAATGCTAAGTGTGGCAGAAAAAATTTTTAAAAAAATTCCATTTCCTGTAGTGTTGTTTATGTTAAATGTAAAGTTTTCATTCATATTATATACTTTGCATATTCATCATGTAAAGTACTCTGGAAATTGAATCTGTGGTTACTCCCCACCAAAACACAAAACAAAACAAAAAACCTACTTTAAGATTAGACTGCAAAGTACATCAATACCTCAAGCTGTGATATTCTACTTGTTTTGTTCATAAAGATATTGTCCATAATTTATTTCATTTTTATTGCCTGCTTCTATATTTGTAAGTAATAGAATTTCTTTATGCATTGTTTGATTCTTTTTGATATCTTAACAAAGAATTTCCTGCAATGATGGGTCTGAAGAATAAAATTTGTTTCTGTTACCAACACATCAAAGTTGTTCTAATAAAATAGTCAAGGTCCCTCAGCACTTACATTTCCTGAATCATAAGGGAAGTGGACAAAGCACCTTAAGTATTGTAGGAAAAGAGAAATATTTTTAAGAATTATAGATAGATTAAAAGACCATCTTAAAAAGCTTTTTTGCACAATGATGTACAACAGTGATAAGAAGTAATGTTTCTCTAACTTTTAATGATTTTAAATAAAAACTTGTTTCTCTTTGGTTCATATCTGAATTGAAAATGACTTCTTTGCATATTGTATTATTTACTTACAAAATGATTTTATTTTTGGCTTTTATTGGGTCACACCTGGCAAATACTTCTGGTTCTGCACTCAGGAATTACTTCTTGTGGTGCTTGAAGGACCAGAGGGTTGGCTGCATGCAAGTCAAACACCGTCCCCACTGTGATATTGCTCTGGTCGACAAAATGATTTCTGACCATACTAAAGGTTTTTATATCTACCAAGTATACTCTTTCCCATGAAGGAATTTGTTTTTGATTTACATTTTAGTAATATAGAAATAAAACTAGATTTTAAATAATGATGTTAAACAATTTTCTACATGTTAGTATCTATATTGTTTTTTAATTATATGTTATTCATGAAAAAATGATGCTTACACAATGACTCTGTTAGAAAGAACTAGTTATGTAAATGATTGGTGTGATAGCCATTTTTATTTCTCCACAGTAATTATACTACAAAACATTATTTACTGAAATTAGGTTATTCCCTGAAGCTGAGGTTTAAAAATATCTTTTCAAGTATGTGGCAGTGAACTCTTTCAAAGGCTAAAGCTAAAATATTCAATAACAAGGTGTGATTGATATGATTAACTGGTTAAATATTCATATCTTAGGAAGAGTGAGACTACTTCCTTTGCCTTTACATTGAACGAATGAATGCCTGTAACTGAATAATAACTATCATTAATCAATACTCTGTCAAATCTCCAATACTTATCTGTTTGAAAACACAGTATATTATCTGTTTTCTCTTCTTTACGTATTACTTTGTTAAACATGCATATGAGTTCAACCTCAGTAGAAACATCCTGTGTATAGGAACATGTTAAATATGGAAGAGATCATCCTGTTAAAATTTAGATTACTAGATAAGTTCTGTACTTTAAATATAAAAACTTCACGTTTAGCAGCATCAAGCATAAAAATGTTGTCTGTCCCTCCTTATCTGTATGTCTTTTGCATATTACATTTTTCTTTGCACTAAATTTCCCAGTGTAAATGAGTCATGTAATATAAATATCCTTATGATTTACCAAACATTGTATAACATTGTATGTATTAGCCAAAATATAAAAAATACAAGTTTTGACAATTAAATATTTTTTAATTAGCAGTTAAGAAACAGAGAAAAATAATACAAGAAGATAGTTACTAGCCACAAAGGGTAAATTTAAACTCTTATAACGACCCAAGACTTTGTCTTAATGACTGATTTATGTTAGTATTTTATAATTATGTAAATGCATATTATATCTAGATTACATTTAATCCTTCTTTGAGTATCCTTTAATCTTCATTTTTGTGAGGTGCAAGAATGAAGGTCACACTTGGTAGTTCCTGGACACTGAGATTGCTTGTACTGTTGAAATAATATCTGCAATATACAGAGCATCACTAGGAAATGGTGACTGGCTTTGCTTATGCCTCAGTTATCCCTCTGAATTAGATCTAACCACTGAAATATAATCTAATGGGAGGTATCCCAAACAAATTATTCATAAATAGAACTTCTTCATGTGCTCATTGTTTAAGTGAGACAAATGAGAATATTAATAATTTTCATCCTTGGGGTCAGTGTTATAATCTTTATTAGAACTAATAGCTACCCATTAAATACCATGTTGTACATGAAACTAATTATCCAGATAGAAAGTCTTGTCACCTTTCAGGTCAGAGAAATGGTGAATAGGATGAAAGCGACCCTTGCATCCAACACATCCAATCCCCAAAACAGTCCATGGTCTTCTGAAGATCTCAAGGAGTGATCCCTGAGGCAAAGCCACTAGTTAGCAAGGAGCAAAGACTAATGTGGCCCAATACTCCCCCCTCTAGGAAAAAGTAATGTAATCCTTATTTTAGTTTATCAATATGTCTAACCGCCAAAATAAATCTAGTTAACTTCCACTTATAATTTCATTTTAAAAAATACTTTTAAAAGAGGACTTTTTAGGCCCACTTCTTAGAAATTTTTAAGCAACATCACATAGTATTTTTCACTGTCATTGTCATTTCATACATCACAGCCCCACTGGTGGAAGTTTGTCTCTTTTGATATTCTTGATTCAAACCCCCTTTATTTTAGCTTTTTACATTTTTTAAATATATTTTATTATACCACTATGAGATAAACAATTACAAAAATGTTCATGTTTGGGTTTCAGCCATACAGTGTTCCAGCACCCATCCCTCCACCAGGTGCCCATATCCCACCACCAATGTCCCTGATTCCCTCCCCCTCCCCTAGTCTGCCTCTATGGGAGGTTCTTTATCTCTTTTATATCTTTCTCTTTCTCTCTCTTTCTCTCTTCCTTCTCTTACATATTGTGGATTGTATTACATATACTTAGAGGTTATCATGTGTATCTTTTAGCCTGTATTTAATGCTGTTCTATGTGGTAATAGCACTTTCGACAATTATTGGCACACTGTTCCCTTATCTGTCTTACCGAACTCAAACCCCCTTTTATATGTCCTCATTATCCTATCTTTGCCTCCCACCTCCCTGTCTGAAAACTAAAAGTCTATTTTCTCTACTTATGTGACCATATGTTGCTTTATTATTTTGTATTACAGTGAATTAATAAAAGGATTAGTTTGTTAATCCCTTAAGTCTTGATTTCCAAATACATAACATGAGAACTAAGACAAGATTATCTTAACATAGAATTCTGCTACATGGTCAGTATTTTATGAATTCGTGTGCTACACTGTTTTTTTTTTGTGGGGGAGGTGTTGGGGGTTTACACCTGATTCTGTTACTTCTGGCAGAACTCACGGAACCATATGTGATGCCTGGGATCGAAACGTGTCATGGGACATGTGGTTTAACCTTGGTATCATCTTTCCAGTTTTTGATGCAAATGAAGAAGGCAAAAGCCAGTAGGGGGAGACTCAAATTTATTCCTAGATTCATAGCTCTGAGCTTTTCAATTACTACAATGGTAAAAATCTGGCTGGTTGATTTTACATATACATATATACATACATATATACATATAGCTTCACACTATCGTGAAAAGCTATCTGTATGCAGACTGATTTTTTTAATAGTGGAGGTGATAGAAAATTTATCTGATGACTTGATAGAATTTTAACTGTTTAAAATTAGCATTTTCATTTTATCCTAATCAGGATTATCCACTAGTCCCAATAGTCTCTCACTCTGAGCTTGAATTAAATCCTCTAATCTTTCAATAACAGGAAAAGAAAGATTTTGGCTGAAATTAGACACACACAGATGGTATCCCAATATTCTGTGCCTTCATACATAACACCTGCTACAAATCTGTACTCAAAGCTTCTTTGGAAAAAACATTTTTATTCAATGATTTATTTGGGGAAAAATATGTCCTATATATTTGTTATAAAATAAAACAACTTGTAATACTTTCTTTGAGTTTATATAAACAAATTTTTCTTTGAGCCTTGTAATCTAGTAATACCATGCATGCCTTCCTTCAGTATATTTCTGCACATTTTTATTTCATATGTAGATTGAAATTAAGCAAGTGGCCCAAGGATTTCCTTATTAGTATGTGTCATAATAAACATATATTATTTTCTTTTACTTAAAACATCAACTCTAAATTTTTAATAGTCTCTTAAAACCAAGAAAAGAAAACTTAAGTGAAAATTAAATGTATCACTTGTAATTGGTTCATTAATAAAAAAGAAGTTCAGAGTTTGACCTAAGACATATGGAATAAGCTAAACATATCGAGATTATTTGACTCACAGGTAAATGGTTTCTCTGATATACTCTTTCTTGTAAACAATAGTACACATCTCTGGAGAGGAGAACTGTCTGCCTCAGTTTGACTAAGTGCATAAAAGAAAAGTCTGAAGTCTTCATGCTTTGAAGCCACTGAAATAAATGTTTTAGTTGTTTTTATTGTTTTTTTTGTGTGTATGTGTGTGTGTGTAAGGGGAGGGTCCTTTGGAACAACATGCTGTGATGATCAGGGCTTACTCATGACTCTGCTAAGATTACTCCTGGCAGAGCTCAGGGAACTAAATGGGCCTCCAGGGGGAGACTGGAGCCCGGCTCGCGCCCGAGCCCAGCTGACGATGGGATCCCGAGGAGGGCAGATGGGTTTTGGGTGTTGGCCCATCGCCTCTGGGGGTCCCGGAAGCAGCCGGATGGGACTCGCCCATCACACTAGCCACCATCTTCGCTGTCCGGACGCTGAGAAACTGACCCACGACCAGATCAACAGAGCAAAACCAGTTCGAGCTCATGTCGCGCGACCGCACGGTCCACTAAAATAGTGAAACAGTAATGTCTTTTAATGCACTGTATTCCACAAAGAGCAGGAAAGTTTATCGGGAAGGAGATATAAAGACGAAAGAAATGGCGTACAGAATCTGCCAAGTAGTTGAGGTGCGGAGGGGGGAGGGAGATGGGGACATTGGTGATGGTAGATGGGTTTGGGTGGAGGGATGGGTGTTGGAACACTGTGGATCCAAAACTCTACATGAGCATCTTTCAATTGTATGTCTAAAATGGTGTGGTATTGGTATAGAGACAGACCCGTAGACCTATGGAATAGAACTGAGTATCCTGAAAACGCACTCACAAATATACAACCACTTAATCTTCGATAAAGGAGCAAAAAATATTAAGTGGAGCAAAGAAAGCCTCTTCAACAAGTGGTGCTGGGAAAACTGGGCAGCTACATGTAAAAAATGAACTTAGACCTCCTTCTAACGCCATGCACAAAAGTCAGATCAAAATGGATTCTAGATCTCGATATCAGACATGAATCTATAAGGTACATCGAAGAAAACATAGGAGAAACGGCTCTACGACATCGAAGCGAAAAGTATCTTTAAAGACGACACACCACTGACCAAGCAAATGGAAGCAAAGATAAACAAATGGGATTATATAAAATTGAAAAGCTTCTGCACCTCAAAAGAAACGGTGACCAAGATACAAAGACAATCCACAGAGTGGGAAAGGATATTCACCCAATACCCATCTGACAAGGGGTTAATATCCAGAATATATCAGGCACTGGTAGCACTCCACAAGAAGAAAACAGCCAACCCCATCAAAAAATGGGGAGAAGAAATGAACAGAAGCTTCCAAAAGAGAAGAAATTCGAATGGCCAAAAGGCATATGAAAAAGTGCTCTTCATCTTTAATCATCAGGGAGATGCAAATCAAAAACAACAATGAGGTACCATCTCACCCCCACAGAGACTGGCACACATCCAAAACAGCAAGAACAACCGGTGCTGGCGTGGATGTGGGGAAAAAAGGACTCTCATCCACTGCTGGTGGGAGTGCCGACTGGTCCAGCCCTTTTGGAAAACAATATGGGCATTCCTCCGAAAGCTAGATATTGAGCTCCCATTTGACCCAGCAATAGCACTCCTGGGAATATACCCTAGAGACCGAAAAACACATAGCAGAAACACTATCTGTACTTCTTTATTCATCTCTGCGCTATTCACTATAGCTAGAATCTGGAAACAACCTAAATGCCCGAGAACAGAGGACTGGCTAAAGAAACTGTGGTTCATCTACACTATGGAATACTATGCGGCTGTCAGAAAGGGATGAAATTATGAAATTTACCTGCAAATGGATGGACATGGAGTCTATCATGCTGAGTGAAATTAGTCAGAAGGAAAAGGACAGATATAGAATGACTGCATTCATTAATAGGATATAGATACCAGTGTTTTAATAAATATGGGAAATGGTAATGGCAGATTAAAACTCACCACTGAATATACACAAAGAGACTTAAGTGACAAACTCTAAATATCTGCAGGGCTAGCCATAATGTGTAAAATAAGAGGGAGAGAGATGCAGAGACAGAGAGAGAGATAGAGAGAGAAAAAAGAGGAAACTGGGGTACCTGCTATTAAGGCGGGTGGGGGACGGGGAGGGGAGGGGTACATTGGTGGTGGAAATGGGGCACTGGTGGAGGGATGGGTGCTGGAATATTGTATTACCAAGAACCAATTATGAACACCTTTGTAATTGTGTGTTTCACGGTGGTATAATAAAAAAAAAAAAAATGGTGTAATGATATTTGGGGGGAAAATAATAAAATTAAACTAAAAAAAAAATCCGAGGTCAGGCGAAACGTGGATCAAGAGGTCTTGTCAAAGGTGGAAATTACCACAAAACTGTGGGAGTCAGAGGTTAGGTAAGACAGAGAAGGGAACAATGTACTAATAATTGTCAAAAGGGCTAATACCAACCTAGAACTCAGCATTAAATACAGGCAATGATAACCTCTAAGTGTATGTATTATAATACACAATATGTAAGAGAAGGAAGAGAGAGAGAGGGAGAGAGAAAAGATATAAAGAACCTGCCATAGAGGCAGACTAGGGGAGAGGGTAATCAGGGGCATTGGTGGTGGGAAATGGGCACTGGTGGAGGGATGGGTGCTGGAACACTATGTGACCGAAACCCCCCAAACATGAACAACTTTGTAATTGTATATCTCATGGTGGTACAATAAAGTATTAATTAAAAAAAATAAATAAATAAATGGGCCTCCAGGCTAATACACCCACAAAGCAAAGTATATTATATCTCTTCTGTCCCGGTAATAAGGTAATAAAGTACATGTATAATCAAAGATTTTTTTTTCTGTTTGGAAGATTATCCTTTCCAAATTTCACTTTGCATATGGCTATATCATCATATGTCTATCACTTGTATCACTTGTCTTCCCAATGTTCATCAATTTGCTTGAGCAGGCACCAGTAACACTCCATATGTCCTGTCACATGCTAGTGTAGCCCAAGGGCATATGCTCACTCCAGGAACATGAAGAGCCTTAAACCGTTCCTTCAGGTCATAGGAATGAGGTCTATAATCATATGTCCATATTTACATTTATAATAAAAATTACTTCATGTATGCAATAGTTCCATTAATAGAACAGCAATATACTAACAAAGTAAGTACTGAAAATTAAAAACATGCTGTTCATGTAAATTATATATTAAAATTCAATTATTTTCTATTTAATTATCATAAATATTTTATTGCTAACTTCCTTGCTAATATATAAGGAAACTAGTATTGAATCTTTTCATTTAATGTTTTCGGTGGTTATTGTAGTTTTGGGCCATACTTGCATAACCCAGAACTTATTCCTGATTCAAGGCACAGGGATTACTCCTGGCCAAACACAGATTACCACATGAGGTGTAGGACATTAAACCGTCATCAGCCATAAGCAGGTCATGATTACCACCCTTCAATTGCCATTTTGTATCTCCTTTTTATGTTTGTTTTCTAAAAGAGAAATGGAAAGCCAAGGCAGTGATTCAAAAATGACCTTTTATCCATTCCAACATTCAATAAATATGAGTAAATAAATGAATGAATAGGAGGGGGTATTTCAGGCGATTAAAAACAAAACATATATATTGAGAAAAGGATGCTTTCACAAAGTGTTTTAAATGCATTACCTATATTGCCGATTAATATTTTGAGCCCAGCTGCAGAGTAGTTAAGGGCACTCAACAGAGTGGTAGCAGCCCAGTCAAGTTGGGCTGAAGTTTTATCATTTTTCTCCTATTTCAATCCAGTTCTTCATTGTGCAAGCTACCATATGCACCTTGTTTTTAAATAGTGGGAAATGTTCAATAAAAAGAAATGTCATGATATGAGAAGAAGGATTAGCATGAGTGTAGTATTAAGGCTGCTGTGTTCTTATCCAAACCCTGACAGTATTGCCAATGTTTTCACAGTTGGAGGATAGTGTTCTACAATATTGTCACTTAAAACATTTGAAAATACATGACCACCCATTTAATCATGCATAAGAGAAGAATAGGCTTTTTGCTACATATTAAAGTTTATCAAAATTTTATATTCCTTTTTCCTCTCCTACAAATTCTGTCCCAAAACAAGATAAAAATATATTGTCTTACAAGTGGGTAATCTCTAAATACAAGTGATGTTATTTAACAAGTATCTCTGTATCACTGTCTTCCCCATTCATCATCGATTTGCTCAAGCGGGCACCAGTAGCATCTCCATATGTCCTGTCTCATGCAAGTAGAGCCCAAGGGCACCTGCTTGCTCCAGGAACATAAAGAGCCTCAAACCATTCCATCAGGTCATGGAAATGAGGTCTATAATTGTTACTGGTATTTGGCATAACAAATACGACACGGGTAGCTTGCCAGGGCTCTGCAGTGCGGGTGGCATACTCTTGTAATCATCTCAAAATCCAGCATATATTGATGTACCACGCAGCTGCAAGGGCTGCGCAAGCTGGCCTGTGATAGGCTGATCTGCTAGGTGGAGTTCTGATGAGGGGGAAGTCCGGATCTGGAAAATGGAGGCCCTCATGGAGTGGGGGGTTGTCTGGTTTGTTGTGAAGCTCTGCTGGGGTGGCGGGCCATGGTTAGAACCCACTATCCCTCCCGGGCGCCTCGTGAGTGGCTGGGCACAGGGAGAGCCAGTAGCACCTCTGCCCCATGTCTGTTAGGTCTCTGGATCATCATACCTGGGCTGGATTGAAAAAAAGACTGCTGCAGACAGCAGTAAAAGTAACAAAGTATTTTCTCTGAGGAAAGTCTCATGAATTTGATAACCATAGCTAAAAAATCACAAAATAGTTTTTATACTAAATAAGGTGTTGAACAGTGTATAACGTTGTTCATATTGCTGTTAGATAGCATATATGCATGTATACATATATATATATGATGGATCTGTGTATATATATATATATATATATATATACACAGATCCATCATTTCATTTTCTATGTGCGATGTTCTTGGCTGGCACTCAGGGATCACCTCTAGAGGGCGTTAAAGGAGATATGTGCTGTTGAGGATTGAACCCATGTCGGACATGTGCAAGGCAACCAGCACCCAGGCACTGTGCTATCACATCCAGCCTAGTGGAATAGAAATCTCACAAACGTTTTTTATCATTACTTTTTTCTTAATTTAACCCAAATTTAACAAATATAATTCTTAAGTTAAACTCATATTTATTCCCTTAGATTATAGAAACTTTGCTCCAGTAATCATTCGACTTTTTTTTAGGCTTTGGAATAACTTTATGATCCAACTTCTAATTAATTAATTTTTATTTTAGTGCATAACACACTTCTTTATCCATCTTAATTCACTACTGAAATAGCAAAAATGCCATTTATCAAATACTTATTATGGACTAAATCTATGTTGGATTTATAAAGGTAACTGTTTTTAAATATTTATAAATATTTTGAAACAAATCTACTTGAGTGATATTATTTTTCCTATAATGAACATGGAAACAGTTTCATAGAGGACGAGCATTCATGGCAAAACTAACTAGTAAGTATTGATGGATGGAAATTAAGTCAGACGAACCAAAAAATATCAGGATTATATCCTAAGAAAGGCATTGAATTTGGGATTGCAAAGAGCAAGAGAATCTGCATTTAGTGACTGAAAATTAGAAGAAAAGGTAAGTAAGAAAGAAATCATTCCAACTCTCTATGACATTTATAAAACTTTGTTTTGTTTACAAAATTATTTAAAACACAAAATCAATGAAAGATTTATTTTCTGGATCAAAATTTAGTCAGTAAATACATTATTTTGATTGCAAAATATAATTGGCATTGTGAAATTTTCAGACTTCAGTAATTATCTTGTTTTTATAAATCTCTAAAAGAGAGGAACATGTTTGGATTAACTAATGAAATAGGTGGTTGATCCCCCTCCGAGATTCTCCTTAAGTTTAAGAGGATTTTTTCAGTAGCAGAGCATCAACTTAATGTTTATTGAAGATCCCAACTGCGTAAAATAATGTCAATAAAAATTGAAATAAATTGGGATGGAATATTTCTGTTAGACATGGATAAAAATCACATTCTTGTATGGATTTTTATTCATTTATAATATCCAATTTCTCATTTTTTCATAGTGTAAGGTAATATTTACCATAATATTACAGTAGAGCCTGGCAAGCTACCCGTGTTTTATTTGTTATGCCAAAAACTAGTAACAATTATGGACCTCAATTCCTTGACCTGAAGAATGGTCTGAAGCTTTTCCTGTCCCTGGAGCAAGCAGATGCCCTTGGGTTATACTTTACTTGGGACAGGACATTTGGAGATGTTACCCAAATGAGATGGTGCCCGCTCAAGCAAATCGATGAACAAGACAGTGATACAGTGATAGTAGTTGCAAAGAATTTTCAATAAATAAATATTAAGCTTGCACTATATCAGGAAGTGTTGTAATCCTCATAAAAAGTAGTGTGCTGAGTATAAGTGGTAGTTAGTCAAAAAAAAACTCCAATATAAATTCAAACTTTAATTCTGTCTCACATATGCAAACCCAAATTTTTCTGGGGTATGAAAATTATCATAAATATTTTGTAGAAAGTATGAAAAGAAATACTTGCTTAGCTGTAGAGCTAGGAGAGACAATTAAAAAAGACTGTTCTGGGGACGACTATATAAAGAGATATTCAGCAATTAGTATTAATGAGGCTTGATTAAAAAAACCTGCCAACATGAAATGAGACTTATATAAGAATATAATATGTGGCTTACATAACAATTAGGAGAATTTAGAAATGAAATAAGCATATATTAAATTAATTATAACTAGGAGAAGGGATATAGATATACATGAATTACTGAAGTAAAGGAAACAAATGCTGCATTCTATTTTTTTCTTAAAATTAATATGATTTTCGGGCACTCTGGTTGCTTCCAGATTCTGGCTATTGTGAATAATGCTGCTATGAGCATAAAAAGTAGGGATGATGTTTCCGCTGTGTATTTTTGGTTTCCCAAGTAGATTCCCAGGAGTGGTATGGCTGGGTCAAATGGGAGTTCAATTTCTAGTCTTTGGAGGAATGTCCATATTGTTTTTCCAGAAAGGCTGTACCAGCCAGCATTCCCACCAACAATGGATGAGTGTCCCCTTTTCCCCACATCCACACGAGCACTTGTTGTTCTTGCTCTTTTGAATATGTGCCAGTCTCTGTGGTATAAAGTGGTATCTCATTGTTGTTTTTATTTGCATCTCTCTGATGATTAGTGATGATGAGCATTTTTTTTCATATGTTTTTTGGCCATTCGAATTTCTTCCTTGCTGAAGTTTCTGTTCATTTCTTCTCCCCAGTTTTTGATGGGGTTGTTTGTTTTCTTCTTGTGAAACATGTATCAGGAGGTCTTGTCAAAGGTGTAAATTATCAAAAACGTGTGGAGTCTGAGGCTAGGTAAGACAGAAAATGGAACAGTGTGCTAACAATTGTCGAGGGTACTAATGCCAACCTAGAACTGAGCATTAAATAGAGGCAAAAAGGATACACATGACAACCCTTTAATATATGTTCTGTAATCCATAGTCTGGAGGGGAAAGAAAAGAGAAAGAGAGAAAGGGAAAGAAATAAAGAACCTGTCATAGAGGAGGGCTGGGGGGAGGGGAGGGAACCGGGACATTGGTGGTTGGAGATGGGCACTGGTGGCGAGATGGGTGCTGGAACACTGTATGACCAAAACCCAAATATGAAATTTTTAATTGTATATCTTTGTAATTGTAAAAATAAAAAAATTAAAAAATATATGATTAATTTTGCTAATAATATAAAAATGTCCAAAATTTAGTAATAAGAAAAAATATGGCTATGTATCCATTCAATATCATATCATAAAAAAATCTCAAATAATCTGCTTTTATGAATGTAACCTTAATTGACTTAAGTCAATGATTAAAGAATACTACAAAATCGATTGCATTGTTCATTTTTTCCTGTTAGTAAGAGAATATTTGCTGTTTAGTAAAATAGATAACTTGAGATTTGAAATTTTTTTTGCCCTGTAAAATGTTACAGTTAATCTTTGTGATTCTTATTTCACTACTTTTTCTTTGGAACCCCAAAATTCACCCAAATGCTTCTGAACTAGTTTAATAATCATATTGTCTTCATTAATGAATAAATTAAAAGCTTGGCACATGGGTATTCCTTACTTGAATCAAGTGATGCTTAGGATTAGACCATTATACAAACTAATAGTGAATTTTACCAAAATGGCTTCTATCATTTACCCCCAGTTTTTATTATGCGGTGCCATGACTGCAGTACTGTTAATGCAATACTTTATGTCTACATCATTTCAATACCACACCCACCACTAGAGTTCCCATTTCCCTCCACCAGTGATGCAATGGTTCTCGCTTCCCATCCTCTCCCTCTCACCTCAGGTAAGCCCAGACCTGAAGGCCAACTCTCCCTTTCTGTTGCTACTGTCAATTTGTTGCACCCTTATGATGTTTCTTAAGGGATGTGTCGATTCTATATGCCAAAAAATAGTAACAAAATAAAATCATTCCCATGACCTGAAGGGATGGTTGGAAGCTTTTTGTGTTCCTGGAATGAGAATGAGCAGATGCCCTTGGGATACACCAGCACATGACAGGATCTAATAGAGTGTTTCTGGTGCCCGCCGAGCAAATGGATGAACAACGGGAAGAGATAGGGGGGAAAGTGATATGATGTTTCTTTATACTTAACATATTAAAGATGGCATTACATATTTGAAAATTGCATGTTTTCATAATTTCTTACAGTTAAGTAGTATTTCATTGTGGATATGTGCCAGTTTCCTTATCTACTCATCTGATCTTGAGCACTTGGGTTGTTTCCAGATCTTGGTGATTTTGACTAGTGCTACAAAAAATATGGGCAAAAAAGGTCTTTTTAAACGAATAATTTTTGTTCCTTGGGATAAATTCCAGGAATTGGAATTTTGGGGTATTCTATTTTATTTTTTTGAGAAGTATTTTCCAAAGTGAACATTATTGTTTTACAAGTCAGCATTCTCACAATGGATGAGGATGCTTTGTCTCCCACATCAGTGCCAATGTTGGCAATGATTTTGCTGTATTTGCATAGCCAAATGTTTAGACCCTTAAAATTTGGTTTTACTATTTGCATCAATGTAATATTAGTAATAATTAAAGTCTGACTGTTTTACTTTTGATGGCATATAAAGCTATACTTATAAAGTTGTTTTGTATGCATGATATAAATCTAAACCTGTCTTAATCTGTTCTTAAGTTGTTTAATGTTTTAGTATTATGACTTCACCTTAAATAAAATTCTGTGAAAAAATATAACCTTAAATTGAAATAAAACCATTTGAACTCATAACACATTAAAATTATAAATAAAAAGTATGCTTTTATTATTATTTTATAAATAATATTATTATTTATAATATTATAAATAAAACCATTTAAAAGCATAACACATTAAAATCATCATTTTAAATGATTTGATTCATTTAACAATTATGGAATACATAAGTATACAAATTTTAACATAAAAAATAAGATGTAGTATTTTATTGCCAAGCAAAAAAAGTTGAAAAAAAAGTCTTTTTTCAAAAAAAAAAAAATTTCAAAATTTTTCTTTCAATTTTTAGACACCGATTTACAAAACTATTAATATTCGACATTGAAGTATAGCCTGTTCCAAATACAAACCCACTGCACGTTCGTGTCTTTCCACTAATGACAGATGGTTCCTCATAGCCACTCCATCTCCTTAGCAAAATAATTTTTCAAATTTAATTACATTTTGGGTCACATGCTTACGAGCATGTTAGTTTTTATTTTCTCTTTGGATCACAGTTAGTAACACTCAGGGAGTACCCCTGGCTCTGCACTCATGAATTAGTTCTGGCAGATCTCAGGGGACAATATGGGGCGGCAGGGAGCAACCCGGGTTGGCTGCATGCTAGGCAAATGCCCTTCCCACTATACTATTGCTCCAACTCTGAGCATGTTAATTCATATGGTTTTGATGTGAAAACTTTCATCATATTTTCCACAAATCTTACTTTTTACCACAGGTCAGCCCCATCACTTGCCAATGCACCACCTGCCTTGTCATTCTTACTTTTGTAATGCAGAACCCAGGGTTTCTGTTGTTTGATAACACCATTCCTTTATCTTATTTCTCTATATACCACATAAGAGTGAGAGCATCTGTTGTTTGTTTTTCTCCTTTTAACTTATTTTGTTTAGTGTGATGCCCTCCAGGTTTATCCAAGTTTCAGCCAACTGTGTAATTTCGTTCTTTCTTGTGGCCACATAGGTATATGTGTACCAAAAAGGTAGATTTCTGTTCCAATATAAAAGTACTTCCAAATAGCATATAAAAGTTAATTTGATATTCTTCTTAAATAATTTTATTCACTCTTAAATACTAAAGATTATGTTTTTGGATATAGAGGTTAGGGACTTGCCTTGAACCTGGTTAACCCGGTTCTCTTTCCAGCACTGCAAAAGGTTCTCTGAGGTGCAAAGAATGATTCCTGAGCATAGACCCCAAATCACTGTTTGTGTGGCCCCAAAGCAAAACTATACATATTTTAATCTTAGACCCCTCAAGTCTGGAGATTACCTGGACTTCCCAGGCAATGCTTGAGGGTGCCAATATCACACCGAGAGGTGCTCAGAGGCCTTCAGGGAAACCTCTGAGAATTGTTTCTTAGAAAACCATTGGACTAGAGTTAGAACCTGGGCAAGCTGCATACTGGGCAAAAATCAGTGCACCTATATATGTCTTCAGCCCTATAGACTTTTTAAAATAGAGAAATATATATGTGTGTATGATGTATAAAACATGAATATATAACAAATGTAAATGAGATGGGCACATATAAAATATTGTGGGTAAATTACATACTTTTTGTTAAGAAGATGTATGTGTTTATTGATGAATCAAAGAGTCAAAATGAGAGGCCAGAGTGATAGTCCAGCAGGTAGGGCGTTTGCCTTGCATGCAGCCGACTCAGGTTCAATCCCCAACATCCCATATGGTCCCCCATGCAGTGCCAGGAGTGATTCCTGAGCGCAGAGCCAGGAGTAACCCTGGAGCGTCGCTGGATGTGACCCAAAAAGCAAAAAAAAAAAAAAAAAAAAAAAAAAAAAGAATCAAAGTGAAATGTATAAAACAAAGATTCAAAGATTACAGTATGGACTGACTTAATAACAGCTCTGCTTTACAACTAGAATATGAGAGACAGCTTTTTAGTTTATTTCGCCTACATTTCTATTTTAAATGGATCTTGTTTTCCAATTTAATGCTCAAAATATTATTTGTGGAATGCCTTTAAGTCTAGGTAAAGAATTGTTTCAAGTTAACATGTGTTATAAAATTACAAGAAAGAGGGGCCGGAGCAATAGTCCAGCGGGTAGGGCGATTGCCTTGCACGTGGCTGGCCCATGCCGGCCCGAGTTTGATCCCTGATATCCCATATGGTCTCCCCGAGACCGCCAGGAGTAATTCCAGAGTGCAGAGCCAGGAGAAACCCCTGAGCATTGCCGGGTGTGACCCCAAAAAAAAAAAAAAAAAAAAAAAAGAAATTATGAGAAAGATACATGAAACCAGTATTTTGCTTTAGTAGAAGAATTTTCAAAGCATTTCATCTTTGAAATAGTTAATATAAATATTAATAAATTACTCAGTGAATTTTATATAAATGCACAATATGTATATGCACATATATTAACATTAATATATAAAGCATATATGTGTATATGCATAAATATTAGTATTAATGACAGAATTTCAGGCCTGGTTTGTTAAGGGGACTCAAGGGAATGACTAGATATAAAAATGTCAGGTGGGGGCTGGAGCAATAGCACAGCAGGGAAGGCGTTTGCATTGCATGTGGCCAACCAGGATTCAATCCCCAGCATCCCATAGGGTCCCCTAGCACCGCCAGGAGTAATTCCTGAGCAAAGAGACAGGAGTAAATCCTGAGCATTGCCAGGTGTAACCCAAAGTAATGAATGAATGAATGAATGAATGAATGAGTGAATGAATGAATGAATGAATGAATGAATGAATGAATGAATGAATATAAAAATGTCTGGTACTTCGAAGGTAGTATTTCTTTGTAATGGAAAGTTTGCTGTACAGGTGGTAACAGATGTCTGTTTTCAGAGCAGAGAGATACATGCCTTTGTGTGTGTGTGTTTATTTTCTTCAAGGAAGATAATGAGTAGAGGTCCTCTATAGGGTAATCTCTCACTAGGGACTAAAATTGTGAAACACTTATTATTTAATTGAGCTTCTATTGTCACACTTGGCTATGTTCATGGCTCACTCCTGGGTCTGTACTCAGGAACTCTTCTGGTGCTTCTTATTAGACTGTAGTGCCAAGATCAAACCTAGGTCAGCAGCATTTAGTGTAAGTATCTAAGCCTTACACCCTCTCTTGGCCATAAGCCCTGGGTTAAGGAAATGAAGAGAAGTCAATGTCTCTTAATTTTTCCTAGGGCAAATAATATTTGTAGCACCATTGATGTTTTTTAAAATACACACATTTTCTCATTAGGCTGTTAGTCATAGAACAATAAGCTTTATTTATATTTAAAATTCACCACTCTGGAAAGCACTGACCATGGAAAGCAGTCCCTGTCTTTTCCTTTGAAGTAACATTTGATAAAGGTTGGTCGCTGTAGAGGGAAGAAGTACAATACAGTGGAAAGGAAAGAGAAGGTAAGAAGAAATGTGTGTGTGACACGACAAAAGCAGAGTTGACACTGCCAGTAAGAAGGCTGTTACCACAATCCAGAGAGAGCAAAAATGAAGCAGCCTTGTTCTTTTTTACCTCCTGGCGGGAATTAGAACAGTGGCAGAATTATGTGCAGGCTGCTTTGAAGTAGACAGGTAGGTAGCCCGATGAAGAGGGACTGGTCTGGAAATCTTCGAAAGTGTTTGCTGAGAAATACTTCCCAGGTTTTGGACTTTATTTCTTGAACAGATCAGGTATTGATGGTAATGACTACAGAAGAGTTTTGCAATCAATATTGTATATGCGAATGTGTGACTTTCTTTGTAGTTGAATGCCAATTTAACTTAGAATTACTGTAGTAATGAGCCTTCTTATTTTAATAACTCTTTAATAACTCTAGTTATACCATTATAAATAATGAGAAAAGGCTATCTTTATTTTATTGCTAAAAAATGGAAAGAAATGACAGTACTTCAGTTGTAGTTTTGGAAATTTTAATCATAATGTGACTCTCGGGTTTTCAGTAATGTTTAGTATACAAGTGGTTTTTTGATATAATAAATTTTGATGTACAAAGTCACATCACCTGACTGGGAACGAAGAACCCTTCTTCAAAACTTATTCTGAAGACCTTACATTATTTCTAGTTCACCTCAACAGTCCCCACTACTCACTGGCACACTTACTTTTCAGTTCTAATGTCTAGGGCCAAGGGACATTTAATCATTTGAAATCTCCCATTGCCTTGTCTCTGTAGTGCTTTTGGAATAGGGAAGATTGTGCATCAAGGGAAAACTGTATCATTTTTAAAGTAAGGTGTACACTTTCATTTTTTCTGTTTCCTGTTCTATGGAAACTATTTTAAAGCATTATAAGTTATAGAGAACTGATATTAGCACAATGTAGATTACAGTTCTTATCAGTACATATTCAATTCGTTTCTCAATTTGGTCTCTATCTATATATTCATATTAAAATTACTATTTTATGAATATGTCTGTTCTTGGAAGAATTCTTTTTTTCAACAATTTCTGTGTTTAGCAATTTCTGCTTGACCTCTTCATAGATTTATCATAAAAATAAAATCTTAAGTGTGTTCATTTTTTAATATTTTACAGCTGGTTTCATTTAGTTTCTTCTGAAATAACTTTGTTTATTTTACTAAATCTTGGTCTAAAAAGACATGTATTTTTGAAATGGATCTAAGTTCAACTGTAATGCTTTTTCAACTTGCTGATTAAAAATAACTACTGTTTCCTAGAGATTGGATATAAAATAAAGCCTCACAATTTAGCAGCACAACCAATTTCAAAACCAAGTACTCCAAGAATTAACTTTCATCATAACACAAATAAATATTAAAGTGATTTCTGTTTTCCATAAAGCTAATTAATATTTGGAGAAAATGCTTTTAAAAGTTCAATCTTGCCTATGGTCCAACTCCTGTTCTCAGTGTTTATTTAGATATATGCTAATCAGAGGGGGAAAAAGAAATCCTTAGTAAAATATGTGAGTAGCCAGAAAACAGTGTCTTGTAGCTTTGCAATATGAAATAAAACAAATAAGCCAAAAAAGAGAAAGAAAAAGAGGGAAAAAAGGCAAATCTCTGAAGACTGCTTCTCACTTCTTCCCTCAGGCCTTTTCCAGGCAGTCAGCTCTGTTAGCTAGGAATAGATCCAAATTTCCTCTCCTTATATAAATGCCAAGCTTGCACAATGTTTCATGACTTCAAAAATAGATTGTCTCTATGATAAAGTTGTCAAATTATTTTTTGAGTTTTTCTCTTTATTTGGCAAAACTGATAGGAATTTATTACTCCAGGTATACCAGTATGATTTTCTAGAAGCCAGTGTGTGTATGTGTGTGTGTGTGTAGGTAGGGGAGACTAAGTTAATTTTCTTTTTAAATAATTAAAGTGTTAGTGAGAAATGGCAATTTATATAGCATATTTTGGGAATTATAGAAATTATACAAAATGAAAGTGAACATATGAAAAAAATTCATGAGACTATAGATTATTTAAGGAACAGAGACAGAACCAGACAGACTCTGAAGGCCTGAAGTTTATTCTGAGGTAGGAATCTCACTGTAGAAAAGCACTGCAAAAGTACCAAAAGAAATGCATTTTGGTAATGCTATGACTATTCTATATTTGGGAGGTAATTCTTATGCATTATTTTAAGTTAGTGTAACTACTATTTCTTATTAATATTTAAAATATCCAGTATAGGAGCCTGAGTTATAGTAAAGTGGGGAGGGCATTTGCCTTGCACATGGCCATCTCAAGTTCAATACCCAGAATCCCACATGGTCCTGCAAGCACCTCCAGGAGTAATTCCTCAATTCAAAGCCAGGGGAAAAAAAACACTGAGCATCTCCAGGTGTTACCCAAAAAAGCCTAAATAAATAATAGATCTATAAATTGATTGAAATAAAAATGAGTTTGCATATGCCTCTATTGCTAGGGAAATTTTGTCTTAAATATTAACTCACAAATGGCATCATAATACTGTGGATTGTGAATTGGAGTACCTTCTAGAGCACTGCATGTAGAATTGATTATGTAAAAATAAGATTTTTTGTTTGTTTTTTTGTTCCATAACTTGCTGTGCCCAGAACATACATTGGTTCTGAGATTAGGGATCACTCCTGGTGGAACTCAGGGGATCATATGTGGTACTGGGTGGTGAAAATCAGATCAGCCATGTGCAAGTCAAACTCCAATTGACTTACTATCTATCCAGTCCTATAATTATGATTTTTAATGATATTTATACTGAAGGTGAATTAAATTGAACACCAAAAGCATGAACATTAACATTACTTTAAGGTATTTTTGGGGTAATTGTTATATATAATACTCATTGGCTTGTATTATTTAGGGACAGTAACTATTAATTCAATTATTCTATTGCAGGTTTACCCAACTTTACTTCAATTTCATATTTAAAGACTGTATATAATTCAGTCTTTTATACTTTTAAGTGTCTTTTCCATTTTAATTCTTTATTAATTCAAATTCTTCACTTGGAGGTTATTTTTATATCTTTATTAAATTTCTGATCATTTTTTTAAAAATGTAATCAAGTAGATTAATCAAACTTGAATGTTTTATATGTTAAAATGAAGGAAATTTATGAATAAATATTAGAATCATTCAGTAAAAATAAATGTGGGAAATCTTAAGGAGCTGTATTATTAACTCTTATTACGAGTATTACTGAGTTTCATTAACTCAGTAATTATACCCATTAAGAAATAAGCAAAGAAAACAAAAATTGATGAAAAGTCATCACCTATACAAGCGGGTACTTAGAATAATTGCCTTTCAGGGCTTTATGATGAGATTTAACAAAGCAATAGACCAATTATAAATTTACAAAATGGCTTATAATCTTACTTTGAGAAGAGTTAGCAACAAGATCCCTTGAGTAGAAGGGGAAATGACTGATACCCACTTAAATGTGATGTCGAGGAAACTGAATAAAGGGAATGGGCAGAGAGAAGCTACTGCCAAGGGTTAGAAATGGTAGCATCATAGGATTGGTGGCCCTCTGGAGAGATGTTACAGAGATACAATTAGTTTCTATTTGTTTATATCGATTATCGATAATATTCAATGAGTAGTAATTTCAGAGTTTTTAAAAAGTATTAGTTGAAGAACTGGAGGTAGAGTATAGGAATATAGTGAACTCATATGGAATATCCAACTATGGCTACATCATTGTACAAAAAAAATCTGAACAGATTATCTTATATTAAGCATAGCTCTTAATGGTGGGAACTTTCACCATGCTATTTTGCAAATGAGGAACAATGAACAATTATTCCATACTTTGTTCAATTTAGGTTTCCAAATTCTATATTTTAGGGATCATGAATATCCAACCATGTTACCTTAGAAATGCCTATGTCTTTACTCAAGTCATTTCATATCTTTATGGTTTAGCTATTTCAAGGGAAGAGTGAAATTACATGAAAGTACACTTCAGGGAGTATTCGAAAGATGAACTAAAGTCCTGGACCAGAAGAGTTCACTGACGACGTCTCTCAAACCTTCAGAGATGATTTAACTGCTTTTACTCCTTAAGGCCTTGCAAAACACTGAAGTAACAGGAATACTTACTAATACCTCTGAGAAGCTAACATCGCAGTAATACTCAAAGCAGAGAAACAGTTCTGTAAAATAAAATTTCTAGAATTTCCTCCCGATGAGAGAATTCTAAGAGGAAAAAAAAACAAACCAATTTTACTTATAAACAACAATGAAAAAATGAATATTTCTAAATAAAGTAATAATTTGGCTGCCATACGATCCAGTAATCTCACTTCCAGGATCCATAAACAGTCATCAAAAAGATATATGCACACTGTTTTTTGTTGCATCAGTGAGCACAATAGCTAAGATGTAGAATCAATTTACGTGTCCAAAAACAAATAGATTATAAAGATATGGTACATACATAAAATGAAATATAATGAGCCTGCAAGGAATGATAGGATCAAACAATTTGATGCAAGTTGGATGGAATAAGATTATGCTATGTTAAGTGAAGTCAGATTGAAAAGGACAAATGCCTGATGATTTTTGCATGCCTGTGGTTATCCAGAATACCTGATGAGGAAAAGTAAGCTACTAAGTAGGGGATAACTGAATCACCCATAAACCAGAATATAGGAAGGAGAAGACATAGAGGAAAAAATATATTGTCACAATAGCAAGAATAAGCCAATGAGAAGTGTTGAGGAGCAAGGGTCAAGGAACTCAGGTTCTAAACCATTGGTACCAGAGAGCAATGGTTTACATATAAATCCAGACACCAGAGTCGAAAGCACTGAAAGCTTGAGATCCAAATCACAGAACAAAACTTGAAAATGTGTTTTTCAAGAAGCACGTAGGGAGTGCGGGAGGGACTAGAAGGGAACTAGAGACACTAGAGTTTGGAAGTTGACAATGATGGTGGGCCTGATCCTAAAACGTAGTTTACCTAAACCTCAACCATGAATAACTTTGTAAATCCTATATCTTAATATAAAATCTAGCTAAAGAAGAAGAGTTTGACCATCTTCAGAAATGCCGATATCAGGGAGGCATGCATCTGAAATGTTCAGTAAAAGCAGATTATGACAAAAAGTGAAGACAAGCTTTATTCAGAAGAAATTTAAGAGACTATATTTACTTTTGAGAAATATGATTCATGATAAGAAATATTGAATCTAAGCACAAGAGTACTCATAGTAAGAACTAGCTGCAGTTTGACATAACATAGTCAAAAATCAGTTTAATCAGTTGGACTTTTTCTATTTTTGAAACAACTTTGACGTTATCCTTTACACGTTGATATATTTTCACAAATACCACCCAGTAAGAAAGCAGAAGAAAAAAAGAATAAAAAGTAGCGTGGCTAAGTTTAGAAAGAGCTGCGACTCCAAAGCCTTTTAGAGCTTATACACACATGCTGTCATTACTCCCATGGTGCTTTACAGCTTATGATAAACAGGTATCTTATTTGATTACCAAATATATCTCAGTAGCTAATATCTCTGTGATAAAAATAACCCTGAAATGGAAGTCAATATAGCTAAAATTGTGAAAAGAGCAATTCAGATAGCTGAAGATGCCTTTTCTGAAAGGATGCATGCTGGTAAATTCAGAACTTTAGTGAGTGTAATCATGTAAATGTTTCTTGTCGAACTGAATTTCCTTGATGATAATTTCATAAGTTTGGTCTTATGTTTTAAAGACCATGGTACATATATTTAACTCAACAATCATATTAAGATACCTACTATTTGTCAATCATTTAGTTAAGTATAATAATTAAAATTACTCCCTAAAATAATGGTAGTAATTTCCTTCTCAAACCTCAGTCAAGTCACTCTAAAAATTTGCCAGATAACTGTAAGTAATGAGACATGGAAAATAGCTGATTATCAGGTGAAACAAAGCAATTTATCCTGGTTGGAACAGTAGTACAGTGGGTAGGACTTTTGCCTTGGATGTGGACAACCCATGTTCCATCCCTGGCATCCCTTGTGGCCCCCAAGCACCTCCAGGAGTTATGACTGTGTGCAGACCGAGGAGTAATCTCTGAATAGTAGCATGAGTTACTGACCAAAACAGCAAGAAAGAAAAAGGGAAACATAATTAAAATTAAAGAAAATTATCTTGCATTCAAATGTCTTTTAGAGGATGATACTGCAATTATTCATTTATTTATCCAAAATGGAAACTAGGTTTCTGTACTTTATTTTCTACTGACCATTAATTAATGCCCTATATCTTTGCTATGTCATATTGCTACATATTTTAATTCATGGGCATATCACTGTTTATAGAAACAATTTTATTTGCCTCTGACTATATTTCAATTCTGCATATTAAAAATAAAACTGAATTTGTGGTATAACCACTTTAAATATTGTATTTTAACTCTGTGTTGCCTTTATTATGTTCCTTAGCATATCATATAAATGTAACCAAGAATTGGTTGAATGGATGAATAAAGAAATCTATTATGTGTTGCCTAACTTGGCTTATTTTTGAATTTTTCCCCAGAGCAAGGCAGCATGCCTAACAGAATATCTTTCATGGTTGTGCCATAATATAGTGTGTCTACATTTTGTCGTACAGTACTTCTTTGCTGCTCTGATTTCCTTTTAATCACAATCATATTGTATGTCTTCCCATTTTCCCATAAATATTTCATCTCTCTGCTTTCAAGAACTATAAATCCCTGCATTTCTCTCTATCCAACATATATGATGAAGTATTTTAAAAACATATACAAAGAAGCATTTTGAAGTTATTTAATTGACCATGAACAACTTGAAAACACAACTTTCATTTTGTCTGCTTCTTCCTGCTTCATGTCCTTGAAATATAGTATATTACTGCGTTGGTTGACTGCTAAAAGCAAAATGAAAAGAAATGTAGAAGTACTTTTGTCTTTATAAAAATAGAATAACAAACATTTATTAGTTCATTATATTATAAAGTTTGAAAAATATTTCACAGACATTACCTCATTTTAGTCTCATTGAAAGGTCAATTATTTTAAAGATAAAGTGCAATTATGCCAAATTGAAAGTGTTTGTTTTCACCTATCGGAATCTCAGCAGTAAATTCATCAATTGGCTGTCCAATTAATGAAGGAAAATGTAGCCTGAATTTTACCATTTAAACATCACTTTAGTGGTCGTGAATATTTTTAATTAACAGAATGTTATTTTTAATTAACAGAACAGTTGTCTTATAGAAATGAACACTTCTAATTAAACTATTCTTTAAATTTTGAGATCAAAATGTAAGTTTCAAGGATTAACTATAAGAAAATATATGGAAGGATTCATAATGTATTTTTATATATTCTATCACTGATAGCTCTCTTCCAACATGTTGATATTTATTATATGTTTTGAATAGTGCTTGTCCCTGCACCAAGATTTTTTGATTCCCAATGATTGTGGGACACTTAGAATAGTGTTTGAAATGGAATTTCTGGTCTAACTCTCCATAAATGTTTTTTCCCTATCTTATTTAACAAACTGTTCGATGTGCTGATGTAGTTATCTGGGGATCACAGTTGGGAAAAAATTACTGAACATAGACCAATAACTCTGATTATCACTGATAATCAAAATATTATCTTTTGGGGGTCAAAATATTAATAACTATAGGTATTAAAATATAATATTTGCTCAATATCAGAATGGTTTTTGTTTACATATACACACTGAAGAAAAGAGAGAGCAAGAGATCTTATAAACGTGTGCCAAATTATGACAGTCAAAAGTGTTACCAAAAGGAATAGTTATGTGCTGACACTGGTTTAAATTGTCTTCCTATATCAATGTGGTAAACATTCTCAATCACTGGGTTCTAAGTTGACATACATTTTACAGAGAAAGAAAGTGAGTCATAGATAGGGTACATAAATCATTCAGAAGCCTATTTGAAAATGGTCAAAATATGACTGAAATATGATAAGCCTGCTTTAGAAACAGTGACTCCTTGTCCTTAATAACTTTTTATAAAAAGAAAAAAAAAGGAGAGGAAAGAGATGAAAAATACTGTGGTGCTTCTGTTGCATTTCCATATATTTGGATTTTTCAAAGCATTTTGAATTTTGACACAGTATTTCTAAAACTGCAACTAAACTTTAAGTCTATTTCAGGGAGAAGCAAGGATTATGCCATAAAAATATTTCCTATTAGATAATGATACAATTTCCTACTTAAAGGTTTATGGGGCCAGAGCCATAGCACAGTAGGTAGGATGTTTGCCTTGCATGCAACCAACCTGGGTTCGATCCCCAGCATCCCATGTGGTCCCTTGAGCACTGTCAGTAGTAATTCTTGAGCAAAGAGCCGGGAGTAACCCCTGAGGATTACCGGTGTGACCCAAAGAGCAAAAAAAAAACAAAGGTTTATAGAAATGTATAAAAATCAAAAAGCATAAATACTCTGAAATAAAATTTAATGAAAACATGATTTTGATATAATAAAAACAAATGATCACTAAATATTATTAAAATGTCCGATTGGATTTTAATAAAAATACAAATTGAAATTGCCACATGATATCAGGACTATCTTTCTTGAATCATGTCGTTTAGTGTTTTCCAATCTCTCTCTTCTTCCCTAGCTATAAACATTAAATAGTTTTGCTTCCCAAGTACCATCTTGGACTGTTTATCTTTTTCTACATAGTTCCCTTGAGAAATTTTATCATCTCTTTTTACATTTTCAAGTACATGTTGAAGAGCCCACAAATTCTATCCCCAGCCCTAGCATCTTCTCTGAGGTGCAAACTCATTTAACACTTCTGTTTCCCCAAGCAAAGTCAAAGCCAAAAGGCGTTAGAACAAAACCCTGGTGTGAGCTCAGTACAAGTTTTATTGTGTGTCTCTTCCTGATGGTGTGCTGACCCGGGTGTTCCTGACACTTAACAGGCATCAAGGGAGCATCACAAAGTCAGTGTGCTAATTTTATTTCATATATATGACAGCATGAAATTTGGCATTAGCAAGCTCTGACTGTAACGGTTTAAGAATTCAATTCTATTTTTCAGAAAGAGTATGATTTCTATTTTCCTTTCCAGAACTCTTGTTTCTCTGATATAAATCCTAGAAAGTCTTTTATAACCTTAACTTGGTTTTCCTCTTTACTGATTATTATTAAAACTTTTGTATAAACTCTAAATTAATCCATTTGCTTTAAGGCTATTAAGACAAAACTCCAGAGTGTTTTTGAATACTGGGCCTGAAATTATGCAAAATTTGTTATCCCTTATCAGAAAACATTCTATTGGGTTCCACCATTAATGGTTATTAGAGAGGAGAAGGCACCGGAAATTTCTTGAAACTTCTTGGGTTTCTTGCTTTTTATTGGCGTTTAGCTCAAATGTGAACTTCTAACTCAGCAGTTGCTCTTCATTCACTTCTCCAGATTGTCATGTTGCGTTCTTCAGAACAAATTCATCTAACCTTCCTAAGGTACAAGAGACAGATGAGAGATGCTGCCTCCTCTAAACTTCAAATCAGGTTTTTGGGAGCTCTTCTATGTGCTTTGATTTTCTTTGTTTCTCCTGCTGAGTGGACAGGAAATTGGCTGATTCTTAGATGACAATTTGGTGTTTTCCTTTTGCTCTTTTGCCTTCCACAAAAGTGTAGCAATATTTGTTATGTTCTTCCTGTGGTCAGTGGAGTGCAGGGAATGCAATGGGGGAGAGCTGACAGCTGCTCTGCCTGGTGCATCTGCGTCTGTGGTTCAAGCATTCCTGGCCTTGAAATACTTTCTGCTGAAGGGTGGATCACTGAAGGATGGGTCTCTGTTGGCTGGGTCTCTAATGAGCCAGGCTTGAGATTGGCTTAGTCTCTTGGGTGGAGTTCTGACAAGCTGTGGAGTCTGTATGATGAAAATCGCTGGCAGTATGGTGTGGGGGTTCCTCGGGTACTTCTGAGACTCTGTTGGGATGGTGGACTTGGGCCGGAAGTTGCTCTCCAACCCTGACTCCTCATGGCACCATTTCAGCAACATAGGAAGATGCCATCATTGATGACATGGATGAAAAATGCAGCTGACTGGTTCAGCACCTCCATGATTGTGCGAAGAATGCTGAGAGAAAGAAAGCCACAAAAGGATGCTTGTCTTCAAAAACGCTCAAGCTCATTTGCAAGATGGCAAGGCACAAGCCTCAGGCAACCAAATGCTAATGTCCAAGCTCACAAAGAAGTACAGAAAAGCGAATAAAGTAAAACCTCAAAGAGAGAAGAGCAGAAATACTAGCCAATGCATCAGGAAGCAGGGAAAAGCATTTGCAACATCTTCCTGTCCTTCGCCAACTATTAGATCAAGATGACTGCCCTCCGATGTCCTGATGAATCTGTCACATCTTCCAGAAAGGCAATGGAGAAAATTATCCATGACTTCAACCAGATCTCTTTGAGAGGCAAGTCCACTTGCTCACATACTGTTGCAGGACACCTAAAAGCCTAAAAGCCTCAGCATCTGCCCTGGATTGCCTCCTGCAGATCACTTTGTAGATAGGGGTAGTTTAAATGTGGCAGTTTTTCTGACCATGTATTCTGTACTGGCTGGTATAAATATTCTCTCATGCTACCATAATCATCATGGGACTAGCTAGATCTTACCAGCATATTTGCCTGGCCATGTTGGATCTCTAAGTAATTAGACCAGAGAGAAATGCTGTTTAGCTCTAAGCAAGCAAGCATGGCTCCCTGATAACTCAAAGGCAACTAAAATACAAAACTACCGTGAAGTAGACCAGGCTCTTTTGAAGTTTTTGAGAAATATTTAACTGGCATTAGTATTAGTCTTTGGTACAGAGACTAATGACATGACATCTCAGAAACCCGCTTCTCTACCCTATAAAGGAAATTCTAGGCAGATCTTGGCTCAAGACATTAGGTGAGGTGCTGGGAGTAATTACCTGAGGGCATTTGACCCTTCCTGCCAAGGGAAGTTACATTTAGCTTATAGCTCCTCCCAGTTCTGCTAGGAGGCTTTGAATTAGCTCTGGGTCCTTGTAAACAGCCAGATGGTCTCCAGAAGTTGATTCATTTCTATAGAGCTATTTTCCTGTTTTCATCTCTAGATAGCCCAGCCCAGAATGGGCTGGGCTGGGGAGTTTGGGCAGACTTCTAGCTATAAAATGAGCAGCAAGAAGAAAGAAGCTCCTTCTTTTTTTTCTCCTTTTTGCCATTTCAGCTTCCCTTGGCCTTTGCCTCTCCGTCGCTCTCCATCTCTCTTGGGCCTCAACACTTGGTAATAGCCATCTTGGCCTACTAGTGGCTGGGGCCTAGCTGGGAACCCAGAGTCTGGAGGTTTCCCTGCTCTTGGATTGTTTATTGGAACCTGTGATAGTAAAGCCCTTTTAAAACTGCATAGGATTCCTGACTTTTCATCCATTCCCGCCAGCCCCGGAGGTAGAAGGGAATTTGCTTCCCTGTCACTGTTGGGGACCCTGCCGGGGGGTACCTGACAACATACCAAATTCCGCGAGAATATTTATGACGTTCCCAATGTTCTCCCTTCTGAAATTCAACATGCCATTTCGTTGGAAAAGAAGAAAAGAGCACTCAGCCCAGACAAACTCAGACCCAAACACTTGAAGAATCTGCTGTCAGTACTCATCAATACACTGACTCAGCTCTTCACACGCTACCTGTCTGAATGCAAGGTGCCCTCCCAATGGAAAACCAGCAGGACATTTCTACTTCTCAAGAAGGGGAGACATGCACAACATTGGCAGCTATTGCCCCATCTGCCTGTTGTCCATCATCTACAAGCTGTTCACTCGAGACATTCTCAACAGGATTGGCAGAACATTAGATGAAGGACAACCATGTGAGCAAGCTGGTGTCCAAAATGGATTCAGCACAATCGACCATATCCACATGGTAACCAAGCTCATTGAAGTTTGTAGGGAGTTCAAGATGCCACTCTGTCTCATGTTCACTGATTTAAAGAAAGCCTTTGATTCTGTGGAGGCCAAAGCGGTCATTGAAGCCCTAGCCAACAGGACGTTCAAACCCAATACACCAAGATCCTAAGTGAGCTGTATTACGGATTCACCACCAGGATCTCATCATTCTACAAGGAAGTGATCATTGTTGTCAAAAAGGGGTTTGGCAGGGTGATACCATTTCACCAAAACTCTTCAGCGCCACCCATGAGAACATCATTTGCATAATTAGAATGGGAAGGAATGGGAGTGCAGATAGACGGTCGACAACTACAACACTTCCGCTTTGCTGATGACATCATTCTAATAACACCAAACATTAGCCAAGCAGCACAAATACTGGCTGACTTTGACCGAGAATGTGGAAAGATAGATCTACAGCTGAATCACAACAAAACAATGTTCATGAAAAATGAACTAGTTCCTGAGGCCCCATTCACTCTCAATGGAACAACTATCTCTGAATGAAGCAGTTATGTGTACCTAGGTCAAGAAATCAACATGATGAACGACCTAAAACTTCAGCTGCACAGGAGGGAAGAGAGCGGCATGGAATGCCTTTAAGAGAATCAAAGAAGTAGCTGAAAGGATAAAGAACCTCCAACTCAGGGCACATCTCTTCGACTCCACCGTTCTCCCTGCATTAACATATGCCTCAGAGACCTGGCCCTGAGAACTCTATTGAGGTCTCCCAAAGAAGAATTGAAAAAGCTATGCTTGGAATAGCATGCCTCACTCAAGTGAGAGAAGGAATTCGAAGTTCTGACCTCTGTCGAAGATCCAGAGTCAGAGTCACTGTTCATTTGCCAACACATCGAAAATCAGATGTGCTGGACATGTAAAGCGATTTGGAGATGGCAGCTGGAATAGAGCAGTTACCGACTGGATCCCACGGGATAGCAAATGATCATGTGGTCGCCCACCTACAAGATGGTCAGACTTCTTTTCAAGACCCTGAACATACGAATTGATCATAGTGGTAGCTCCTTCATTGAAAGACTTGGAGCATCCAAGAAGGAACAATAATGGGAGAAAATAGGAAATGGGGTGAGTGAAGGAGGCATCTCACTAGTGCTCTGAAATCAGAAATGAAATCCCAGGTAGAGAGAACTTCGGTCACTTATAAACCTACACTTTTAATACAACCCTCCCACCCTAATGTTCTAATGTGTCATGAAAATGAAAAACAGTGATTGTTTCCTTAACTAGGAAAAAGTTTCTGAAACAAGAAAAGAGCTTCTCAATCTCTAGGCCCTTCACTGCTCTTGATAGCAATCACATTCTGATTTGAGATAACAGACTTACCAAGGTCCACAGGGTTTCTATTGACCTGTAGTTCTCTGAATATTGGATGAGCCTGAACCTGGGCACATTGAAAGTAGGTTAAATGACCTTTTGATTAGACTGATTTGTCCAAGTGTAGGTGTAAAAAAGGAGTGGTAAAATAGGAAGCTCTTTACACCCAACTGATGAGACAAATTTAGTTTTGAATGCAGGGAAGGACAACAGTAGGAGAAGGATTACTACTGTAATTATTCACAAAATAATAGCAAACTGACCAACCTATGTTTAAATTTTCAATAAACTTCCTAACTGTAATAAGTTGAATAAGTGCCAAACGATAAATTTCCATTGTGTGTGTGTGTGTGTGTGTGGGTGGGGGGGGTGGCAAATCTGGCTATGCTCGGTGCTTACTCCTGGCTCTGTGATCAGGGATCTCTCTCAGCAGGCTTGGGGGACCATATGCAGAGCCAGAGATAAACTCTGGTCAGTTCCATGCAAGACAAGAGCCTAACTAGCTATACTCTCCCTCTAGCCCTTCAACTAATACTGCTTTTAAAAGCTCTGTAATCAGTACTCATGGGATATTCTTTATAATCAATATAAACAAAAAAATAAATAAAAAGCAATATAAACAAATAGAAACTAATGGTATCTCTGAAGCATCTCTCCAGAGCCCTCCCCCATGCATATGCTTCCATTTCTAACCATTGGCAGTAGCTTCCTGTGCCTCTTCCCTTCATCCAGTTTCCTTGACATCACCTTTAAGTGGGCATCAGTCATTTCCCTTCTACTTAAGGAAACGTGTTGCTAACTCTTCCCACAGCAGGAATATATACCATTTGGTAAATATATACCTGTCCTATTGCTTAGTTAAGTCTCATCTTAAAGCCCTGAAAGTAAATTATTCTAAATACCCACTTGCACAGGTGATGACTTTTTTATCAAATTTTTTGTTTCTTTGCTATTTCTCAATGGGTATAATTACTGAGTTTATGAAACTTAATAATACAACTCCTTAAGATTTCCCATATTCATTATTACTGAATGATTCTAATATTTATTCATAAATTATCTTTATTTCAACATATAAAACATTCAAGTTTGATTCATCTACTTGATTACATTTTAGAAAAAATTTTCTTGAGCAGGCACCAGTAACGTCTCCATTCGTTGGGAATGAGGTCCATTATAGTTACTGTTTTTGGCATATTGACTACACCCCAGATAACTTGCCGGGCTCTGCTGTGACTCTGGGTTTGTATGTGTGGCTCTGGTTTGTGTGTGTTTCCCAGTGGCCCAGTCTTTGTCAGACCATCACCCACCTAGGGCTCACAAGGTATAGACAAACCTGTCTCCCGTCTGCCACCTGCCGACACAGCCGGGCACTGCATCCACACCTGCAACACCTCGAGGGGCAGTGTTTAGAAAAAAAAGGATCAGAAAATTTAATAAAGATACAAAAATAACCTCCAAATGGAGAATTTGAAATCTAATATTAGCTTTTCTTTTTCATCTTCCTTATCTAAGATTCACTTGTTCTATCTACTTTGGTGGGTATATTGCTATACAGGTCAGTTTTTAAAATGTAAATAGATGATATATTAAGATGATAATTAGTGTTTTTTTTTAATTTTATGATGAGAATAGTTTATGTAAGTAATTAGTGACTGCATGCTTTATAGTTTCTACAAATTAATATAAGATTTTTACGTTCATAATATTATTGTGAACTTTTAAATCTTATTTTTGGATTACTTTGGGTCACAGCCAGAATATTTGGTGATTACTCTTAACTCTGTGCTCAGGGATCACACCTGACAATGCACATTGGATCACATAAGGTGACAGGGATTGAACCTGGGTAAGCCACATGCAAGAAAAATACCAACCCTCTGTACTATGTCTCTGGCTTTTTTGTAAACTTCTTGAAGAAGAACATAGTCTGGTAATAAAATATTCCAGGTTTAAGATTTAGTTTTTGTATTTTCTTTTAAAAATGTTTTTTGAACATGGTTCAGGAACTGGATGGAATCTACTGAAAATGCTTATAATTCAAAGGTTAGGTCTGACAGAGAAAGGAACAGTGTACTAGCAATTATTGAAAATGATAATACCAGCCTAGAACTGAGCATTTAATGTAGGCAAAAGGATGTACATGATAACCTCTAAATGCATGTATTGCAAGTCACAGTGTGTAAGAGAAGGGAAAGAGAGAGAGAGAGGCGAGGGACAGAGAAAGAGAAGACAGAGAGAGAAGAGGCAAAGTGCCTGCCATTGATGAAGGCTGGGGAGAGGGGGAATCAGGGGACATTGGTGGTGGGAAATGGGCACTGATGGAGGGATGGGTGCTGGAACATTGTGTAACTGAAACCCAAACATGAATATTTTTATAATTGTATATCTCACACCAGTATAATAATTTTTTGCTTTTTGGAGTCACACCCGGCAATGCTCAGGGGTTACTCCTGGCTCTGTACTCAGGAATTACTCCTGACGGTGCTCGGGGAACATATGGGATGCTGGGGATCGAACCCGGGCGGCACAGGTCGGCCACGTGCAAGGCAAATGCCCTACCCGCTGGGCTATCACTTGGGCCCCATAATTTTTTTTAATTAAAAAATGTTTTTTGTCACAGCAGTGTTTCATGTGTACAATATTCCAACACCATGTCTTCTACCAGCATATCCACTTCATCACCTTTGTTCCATTTTCCTCCACAAGTCCTCCTTGCCCTGGATCTCCCACTGTGGAAAACTCAGTTCTCTAGACCAGGCCAGGATTCTGTTTCCTCCATTCATTACTTTATTACTTTATCACATATGGTGACACTAATTATCATACTTTATTACTATGTTCCTTTATATCTGACATATGAGAAAGATTATTCTGTATCTGTCCCTCTCCTATTAGCTAACTTCACTCAACATAAGCCTCTCCGGATCCATCTACCTGGAAACAAATTGCATGGTTTTGTCTTTCCTTACATCACACTAGTATTCCATGGTGTAAATATACCAATCTTCTGTAACTTTCAGCTATCGTTTTATGTATTGCTTATTGCAATGATCCTGACTTATGTACGAATGTGCTTAATTAAAATGAAATGACTTAGTAATTTAAAATGAAAGTAAGAACATGTTTATGAGAAAGCTGACAAAATAATAATCAAGGATAGTTGAGTGCCTAGTTGGATGGAAAGACAAAACTCAAAATGATAATAGTTGGCTCTGACAATTCATATCTGAGGTGACAGAAAAATGGGAGCTGAAATAAGTCCGAGAAACTATGGACTTTATTCCAGATAGGTGCTCAAAGCCTTTTCCAGACTTGGCATTATCCACAGGAGTCTGTGCCTGGAGAAATTGCACTCCCTCCCCAAAAGCCTGATGTTGCCAGGCACGATCTGGATCCAGAAAGCTGTTTCTTTCACACACATTCCTAACCCTCATCTTAGTGGTTCCTAACACCCTGTGTCTTACTGCCAATTGAATTGTACCCGTATGTTACTGTAACTTGGCTTTATCCCAGAAAATTGTTTCATAATTACATGTGATTGGCTTTAGTTATAAGTGAAATCTCCCCCATTAGTTGGGGAGCCAGTACATTGAAATCCAAGTAGTATTTATAGCCGATTAGTTTCTCCACTTCTCTGCATTTCATCAGCCCATTATAATGAGATCATATATATTATATTATCAAAGGCTTGTGACTATTAAAGCAACTATTTATATTATCTTGTAAATAAGAGATTTCAATATATGTTCAGTTCTCTGTAGCACCTGCAGAGATGGAAAGACAAAGCTCAAAATGATAGTTGGCTCCTGACAATTCATATCTGAGGTGACAGAAAAATGGGAGCTGAAATAAGTCTGTCTGAGACACTGTGGACTTTATTCCAGATAGGTGCTCAAATGTTAGTTATATGTCTAACTAATATAACTAATATAACGTTAGTTAAATGTTAGTTATATGTCTCTTTTCAAAATGACACTGCCATCTTTCCTGTAGGTCCAGCACAATGATGCCAAAATGATCACAACACAGAGTTTTTCCTCATTCATTATGTTTTTATCGTTTGGTAAAATTTCTCTTCACAAATTCTTAATTTGAAGAAATCTTATCATATTTTAGAGCTCCAGAAAAAAAACTGTTTATGAGATAGTTTCTAATTAAGTTCCTAAAGACTCACGGTGCTTTATGTTTATTTTAATTATAGAGCTTTTCACAACTTAAAATGACTAATTTATTTTCTATTTCCTTCCATTCTTACATTGTGAACCTCTTCACAGCTTCATATGGTATTAGTAATTATGGAAAATATTATTCATTAAGTGTCTGTAAAATTGCTGGATAAAATGACTTGGCTTAATGTGTTTTAAAAGTGTATTCAACCAAGGATCTGGCACTTACAGAGAGGCTTATAATTTTTAATTAATAATGAATGACTGAACAAAAAATTGATGATGCATTAATTATTTTTCTATATTTTGATGCTACCTCTGGCATTGTTGGGGAGCTACCCCTTCTCCAGGTCTGGCATTATATAAATAATGGTACTGGCCCAGTGTTTAGCGACTATTCCCTGCAGAACTTGAAGATCAAGACTAGGATTCTAGAATGAAAAGACTAGATATGATTTAAAATGACTTAAAAATGATTAATAGCTTTAAAGTTTGAGAATCTTAAAAAAGGAATATGATCATGTCACTGCACAATAATAATACAAAAGAAACTTCATATTTGAACCTATGAAGAAGCTTCTTCATGTTTAGCAACTTAATTTGTAAAACACATAACTGTATCACTGTATCACTGTCTTCCGTTCATCGTCGATTTGCTCGAGCGGGCACCAGTAACATCTCCATATGACCTGTCTTATGCAAGTAGAGCCCAAGGGCACCTGCTTGCTCCAGGAACATAAAGAGCCTCAAACCATTCCATCAAGTCATGGGAATGAGGTCTATAATTGTTACTGGTATCTGGCATATCAAATACGACATGGGTAGCTTGCCAGGCTCTGCCGTGCGGGTAGCATACTCTTGTAGTCATCTCAAAATCCAGCATTTATTGATGAACCAAGCGGCTGCAAGCGGCCACGCGAGCCGGGCTGTGATCAGCTCTTCTGTTGGGTGGATTTCTGACTAGAGGGAGTCCAGATGTGGAAAATGGAGGTCGTCATGGAGTAGTGGGTCGTCTGGCTTGTTGTGAGGCTCTGCTGGGGTGGCGGGCCCAGGGCTAGAACCTGCCATCCCTCCCGGGCACCTCATGAGCGGCTGGGCACAGTGAGAGCCAACAGCAGCTCTGCCCCATGTCTGTCTCTGGATCAGCATACCTGGGCAGGATTAAAAAAGACTGCAGCAGGGTGGATCTCGATGAGCCAGGCTGTGATAGGCTGATCTGCTGGGTGGAGTTCTGATGAGGGGGAAGTCCGGCTGTGGAAAATGGAGGTCCTCATGGAATGGGGGTTGTCTGGCTTGTTGTGAGGCTCTGCTGGGGTGGCGGGCCAGGGCTAGAACCTGCCATCCCTCCCGGGCATCTCATGAGCGGCTGGGCACAGTGAGAGCCAGTAGCAGCTCTGCCCCATGTCTGTCTCTGGATCAGTATACCTTAGGACTTAGGACTCTGATCCAGAGTCCTACCCAAAAAGAAAGGAAAAGGGTGAAATTTATGTAAAATACATAAATTTTACTAAAATTGACAGGATTTGAACATTATCATTAAGAAAACAAGAATATAAAAAAGGAGCAAAAAATGTTAGTAAACTTTAAAATCAGACCAAGTTGCTTCATGTGATAGTAAAATGATAGCTAGGTCATTGCTGCTGTTGTGAACAATTTGTAATGAGGTGCGACAGAACTTTGGAGAATTATATCAGCAAAATCTGAATTATTGAGGTAGGTTACACCTGGACTGTATAGGAAGGCACTTTCTTAATGTAGAAAGCATCAAAGATAGCCAGAAATTCAAAGAACTAGCAATGGCTCAGCTATACAATATGTGACTCACCTGGGAGGCCCTGGTTTAACCCCGACACTGCAGAGAATGAAATAAAACAGAAATTAAAGGGGAAAGGTATAGACCAAGACAAGATGGGTGTTATAGAGGAAGTACAGTGGGTGAGTCATATGTTGACATCCTCCCTGATCCTCAGAACTGTACGTGGTTCCCTGAACCCCTCCAGGAGTGATTCCTCAGCACAGAGTCACAAAAATGCCCTGAGCCTGATATGGCTACCGGATTCAAAACTCAGTCAATAAAAATTATAACTCACAGACCAAGAGTAGTATGCACAAATGTAGGCAGAAATTTATATTCAACAAGAATATCAGGAGATATTAAAATTTAAAAGTAGGCAGGAGAATATTTATTGTGAATTAAAGCAAAAGTTGACCTGAATTTAGAAACTAGCAATAAGATCACTATATGCACATTTCAATTGTTTAGATATTCAAAGTATTCTCAAATTGGCTTATTATGATGAAACATTATAATAATTAGAAAAGCAAGACAAGTATGTATAAATACTCCTTTTGGTCCCCATGTTGGTAAGCTGGGTAATTAGTTTAAATATGAGACTTTGCATAAATTCCTCATAGAGTTGCATGGTTCTAGAAGTAATTATTTATAACAGAAAACCATGTAGTATAGTGACAGTCTTGGCACTAACAAACTGAGTTCTAACTAGCTTGGTGGGTGTTCTACTTTGAATTTGCTCTTTATTAAATATAATGTTTTACTCTATCTTAACTTAAATGAGTATATGATTAAAAGTATTGGTGTTATAAAGGGCACATCTCTTCGACTTCATCATTCTCCCTGCGTTAACATATGCCTCAGAGACCTGGGCCCTACGAGAGCAGTATGAGAATGCTATTCAGGTCTCCCAAAGAGGAATCAAAAGAGCAAAGCTTGGAATATCACACCTCACTCAAGAGAGAGAAGGAATATAGAGTTCTGACCTCCATCAATGATCAAGAGTCAGGGACACTGTCTCATTTTCTGCATTGAAAATCAGATGGGCTGGACTTGCAATGTAACTTGGAGACAACCACTGGACTAGAGCCATTACTGACTGGATCTCACAGGACATCAAAAGATCATGTGGCCGCCCACCTACAAGATGGCCAGACTTCTTTGTCAAGACCCTGAAAGAACGGTTTGAGGCTCTTCGTACTCCTGGAGCAAGCAGAGGCCATTGGGCTACCCTGGCATGTGACAGGGACAAATGGAAACGTTACTGCTGCCCTCTCGTGCAAATCGATGAATTGATGTCAAGCGATCAAGTGATCAAGTTATAAAGTAGGGCCCAATATGAATGGCAGCAAATGGGGAATATAGTATCCATGAGAATGTATAATAAATAAATTGATAGGACTGAATGCATTGCATTAGGCAATGAGATGCTTTTTAAAAACAATCCAGAAAAGAAAGAATTATTGCCACTTTTGGCTGTAGTTGACAGAAGTGGAGAGCAAGAAATGGAAAGTGAACATTTCTAAAGAAAAGTCCCACCTTTACTGTAAGTCTTGTTATGACCTCTACAGGACAAAAAGTAGGCCCAGATGTGTCATTTACCAAATATTGTGCAGACTCAACACTCAAATTGGAAATCACCCCAAAAACAGTGTACTGATTTTGAGTGTAAAGTGAAAAGACATTCTTGTCTGAAACAGTGGTTTGTTTAACTTTTTGCTGAACTAGAAGATAATGAATCACAGAGGTTATGATTGGGTTCTTTATTGTAACTTATTTCATCTTAACAAAATCTTTCAAGTTAGCCTGTTTTCTAACCCTCACAGTATGTAATAGGAAACAGAGACAATGAAATTAAATTATTGAACAAAAGTCAAAGGTAGGGTGGGAGGAATTTTGACCATGGATACCAAGTGATTCATTAGAATAATATACTGCTCTTAATAGAATGTGAATCACTGTATACTGAACTAATGGAGGTTGAGTCTAAAATAGTAATTGTCCTATGTTCATTATTGATTTGTCAATAAATAATAAGGAAATAAAGTCATTAAAACAATATTGTGATTATCTAAAGATTACATTTAAAAAAATATTCAAACATATTATCTAAATAATCCTTCCAAGAAACCTTCAAAGAAACCATGAAGGAGACAGCAACTGTAGAATAAAAATGTTTTGCAGTCGCATGTACAATTGATGAGTTGTCAGCTTTCTTCTTGTACACTGTACACTGCATATTTTCTCCTGTCCTTTGTCTTGCCCTCATTTGTATATATGTTAGTATGTATGTTCTCTTGTATTTCATTTCTACAACTAGCTTGTTATCTCTATTAATGTATAATGTCCCATAACATAAAAAATAGGCATCAGAAATATATACTATTTGTTCTCCATTTTGGTAGGAAATCAACCCCATAGTTTATTATTATTATTATTATTGCACTGTGAGATAGACATTTATAGAGCTGTTCTTGATTTGGTCTCAGTCATACAACATTGCAACACCCATACCTCCACTAGTGCCCTGTTACCATCACCAATGTCCCAAGATGCCCTCCTCCTACCCTCAGCTTTCCTCTATAGCAGAAAATTACCTTCTTCTCTCTCTTTTCTCTCTCCCTTCTCTTACACATTGTGGCTTTCCATACGTACATACATACATACATGTAGGGGTTATCATGTATACCCTTTGCCTACATTCAATGCTCAGTTCTAGTTTGATAGGCCCCATAGTTTATACTGTAAATCCACACATTATAGAATCTTAAATGCATATTGTACTTGATGAATAGTAATAATCTGAATTTTTTTGTGTAGCAATTTTCAAAATGCTGACAAGATGTGGCTCTTTGAACCTGTTTTCTATATCACTACTTAAGAAACCATGAAGATTCATATAATTCATTGCAAAAGTAAATTATATTAAAAAAGTATAAACATAATATAAATACATATGTAATATATGAATAAATATTTATATGTGGCATAAATACATATAAATATATAAATAAATATAAAAATAATACAAAAAATTAGTATTGTGGAAAACAAAGATTTTGGTCTGGTGGCCATTTCTGGTGATGTTCAGGACCTACTCCTGACTGCACTCAGGGATCACTGGTGGCGGACTCTAGGGACCATGTGGTGCTGGGGATCAAACCCGGCTCTGCCACATACATGCCAAGTGCTCTACCCTCTGCACTATCACTTTAGCCTGGGGAAACTAAAGTTGTTTGTTATTTGTTTGATTTTAAGCAACTAATCCTTTATATGTTCTGAAAAGCAAGAGAAGTTTGAGAAAGTGTGATGAATAAGCTACAAAATAGAGTACCTATGATTTTATTAAAAAGAAATTGTAATGCACTCTTCAAGATTAGAGTGGGTATACGATACAATTTATAGATTATCAATTCGTGTTACATTATTATATAAGCAAAAAGGAGCTGTGTGACAGTTTCTCAGTTGATGCAATGTCATTTAACTTCAAGGATAGAACATAATTTTTAAGCATGATTACATTACAGTAGCTAACAGCAGGGATTAGATTTATTTGAATTAACTCCCTGCTCATGAACAATGGCTATAAATCATATGGGTGACATTTTTCAAGGCTGAGAAAGCAATCGTTCTGGTCCTGAGCATCACTTCAAATGCATGCTTAACTTTTGGGAAGTATTTCATCACATATATTTCACAAAAAAGCAAAATCCTACACCTAGTGTTTATAGTATTTTATAAAACATTTACTATGCTTTATTGTAGAAAGATATATTTAGTACAGCAACTGAAATTTACAACATAAAATTTAAGTATATTATAGTTCTAATGTTAGTTCTAGAGGTGGCTTTTCAAACTATATGCAGATGTGATCTAAGACTGATAGAAGTCTCAGTGTCCTGCAAGCATGAGGCTGCAAATAGTCCTCAGTACAAGCCAGGTATGTGTGAGCACCACAACCAATGGGAAAAATCCCCAGTGACACTGCATCAAGAATGTGTGAGAGAACTTCAAACAAAGCTTGTAGTTTAGGATATAGTGAGGATAGAGAAGGGACCAGTATGATAACAATAGTTGGAAACATCACTCTGGACAATTACTGAGTGCTGAAAGTAGGTAAAATGAATATACATGATAACATTTCAGTACCTGCATTACAAACCACATTGCCCAGAATGAAAGAGAGAGATGAGTAAGTGAGTGAGAAAGAGAGAGAGAGAGAGAGAGGATTCTGCTAGAGACAGGGTGGACTTGGGGTAGAGGGATAGATTGGGAGGGTGGCAGGAGGCAAAATTGGGGATAACGGTGGTTGGAAATATACACTACTGAAGGGATGAGTAATGGAGTATTGTATGGGTGAAACCCAGTCATGTAACTGTGTATCTCAGTGATTAAAAAAACGCTTGTACAATAGGCACTATTGTACAAGCTGAGTATGCAAACACTACAATGTGGCTGAGTGTGCAAACACTACAATGTAGTGTGTGTGCATCAGCTCCTGTAGCAGCAAAAGGGGGAAGGGGATTACAAAAAAAGCCTTATTAAAAACTTATTTAGAAAGATATGATGGGCGAGAAAGAGAGAAGTACCTGTTCAGGAGAGAACACAGGCTTCACCAAGGTGGAAACAGACAAGCAAAGAAGCAGAGACAAGCATGTGAGATATGTGTTAAAGGGAGAACATGAGCTTTAAGAGCAAGCCAGGAAAGATGATTCTTAGACCTGAATTTGATAGCCAAATAATTTTCTCCCTGCACACTGTTCAATCTCCTGCACCGCATACGGTCCTCTAAGGACTACAAAAGTGATCGCTGAGTACAGAGAGCTGAGAA
This sequence comes from Cryptotis parvus, assembly GCA_021461705.1. Lineage (NCBI taxonomy): Eukaryota > Metazoa > Chordata > Mammalia > Eulipotyphla > Soricidae > Cryptotis > Cryptotis parvus. Next base: position 141,830 of record JAJIBD010024575.1, on the reverse strand, counting down.
TGCCCACCGGGGTGGGGGTGGGGAATGGGGGGACCCAAAAACTTTAAAAAAAAGAATGTAAATTTGTGAAACATTTTTTTAAAAACTGATTGTCTTACAAGTATTATATCTCTTCCTCTTTTTGTTTCTCTTCAATTTTCTATTATAACTCAGCTCAAAAAATGGAGTAACTTATAAAAAACGTTATGATGGGGCCTGAGCAATAGCACAGCTGGTAGGGCATTCGCCTTGCATGCAGCCGACCTGGGTTCAATCCCCCAGCATCCTGTATGGTCCCCAAGCATTGCCAGGAGTAATTCCTGAGCGAAGAGCCAGGAGTAACCACTGAGCATCGCCAGGTGTGACCCAAAAAAGCCAAAAAAAAAAAAAAAAGTTATGATGGTTTTTACACCTTTTTGTGATCCACTCTTGAAGGAGAGTATCATAGTCGTCTGGAGTTTCTTCAGCTGTGCAACACATGCAGCATTGGTACATTTGCACTGCAGGGATAAATACTTCAAATTACCAAAGAGAAAGGGATTGATAGCCATGGTGTATTGTGCTCTTGGAGAGTTTAACTCTGTAACTTATCACTAATATTGAAGCAATCCTGGAGAGAGATCAAGTGGAAGGACATGGGATTTTAGAGCATCATCAGAAAGCTTAAACATACACAGAATCACAAATTAGAGGTTAAAAAGTGGAAGTACATTATCCCATGTTTGGTTAAGATAGCTACATCATTTCATGATTGGAAACATAATTTTGCTAAATTTCTTTAATTAATCTTTTATATGCCATATCAGAGAACAGATATCTATTCTTGATTGATTTCTCCCAGCTGGAAGATAGTCAAAGTAAATATAGACTACAGAAACACTGCAAGACAACTGATTGTTACTCTAAATACTTCATAAAAGATCACTTTACTAGGATAAGAAGAGGAAGAAACAACCTACTATCTTGATATATTAAATACTGTAGAAGCTGAAACCATTGTAGACCACTTTATAGGAACACAAGGGATTCCTGCACTGATTGAAAGGGAAAATATATCTGAAATTATGTGCCTTGCTGAAGTGTGGTGGGAACTGGTGAGTTCAGGCTAAGTGAATTAAAAGCAAAGAAAAAAAGATGAAAGCCCCTGCATCCCAAACAAAAACAAAATCAAAAACAAATGGAAAAACTGTTGGTATAGAAATATGTTGTTTCACAATATGTAAGAGAAGAGAGAAAGAGAAAGAAAGAGAAAGAGAAAAGATAAAGAACCTTCCATAGAGGTAGGCTAGGGGAGGGGGAGGGAATCAGGGACATTGGTGGTGGGAAATGGGCACTAGTGGAGGGTTGGTGCTGGAAAACTGTGTGACTGAAACCCAAACATGAACAATTTTGTAATTATTTACCTCATGGTGGTAAATAAAATATATTAAAAAACATTTAGTTTATACTTCAAAATGGGTCATAACCTAAAACTATAAAACTTGTAAAGAAAACATGTAAGAAAGAATTTAAAATTTGAGTTAGCCTAAGTTTTTAATATTACGCTAAGAGCATAATAATAAAAACACAACTTCATCAACCAGAAGTAATCAAGATTGAAAGGCTTGTTCTTCAAAGGAGACTATCAGAAGGATTCAAGGATATCCACAAGGTTGGATAAGCCAAATGGAAATTATGTCACGTGAAAAACTTGGATCCAGAATAAAAAAAAAAATATCAGAACCCCGCCCCAAAAAAAAAAAAAGAAATATGTTGTTCCAGGCTTGCTTTTTATGACAGTTGTTTTTCGCTATATAACTTTCCTTCCCCTTTCTCCCTTTCCTTCCCAGATCCTGCAATGCAAGACATGCACCCTATCACTAAGTCATATGCCCATTTCTACAATTGCTTCTTAAAACAAAAATTGTTTGTTTCCATGCAATTCTTTAAGAAAAAAAGATTAAAAAGATTAAAGCCAGAGAGTCTCACTCAGTTTCAGAGTAGAAGGTAACAAAAAAAACAAACAAAAAAAAAAAAACAGATTGGACAATTCTCGATTAGAAACAGTCTTGAGATATGGTGAGTAGAGCTGTCATCTAAGGGTTCTGTGGGGGAGCAGGAGAAGAAGTCTCTTGTGGTTATGGTGGAAAGATGTAGGAATGTTCTCATGGGAATGGGATAGCATCACTGCAGTAATATTGGTAAGTACATAATTTTGAAAATTAATGGTATTTTGTAACCATAAAAGGAGAAGAAGGAAAACAAATAGCTGTGGGTTAGAAAATTTTAAAAATCATGGGTCCCATATTTCTGTGCAGTGCATGTACCTTCAGAGGGCAGTGTTACTGACTTACCATGTTGAAATGCAGAGATTACTTATCTTTTTTTAAATGTTTTAGTTTGTAATCAGTGTTAAAACTTATGTCAAAGGGTATTTTATCTGTTCTTGTTTCAGAAAAAAACATGACTCGTTCTAAAGAACATATAATCATATGTTGTATAGATTTCATATACTTGAATACTCGGTTAAATAATTCAAATGTTGATGTTAAATTTTTTTGTTAGGGGACTGGGGTCATACCTAGTAGTGTTCAGAGTTTACTTTTGGATTTGTGCTTATGAAGAGCTCAGAGAACTATATGCAAAAGTTGGGGTTAACCCACCGTGCAAAGCAAACCCCCTGAAGTTTCACTATGACCCGAGCACTAGCTTCTTTATAGTGTTCCCGAGGGAGTGAGAAAACAAGGCACAGGCAGGGGAGTCAGATAATCTACATTATATTGCTTATCATTTAAATTTGGCTTAGTGGAATAAATATCTCAGGTAACAAAAATAGCTGAGAGGGCAAGGTATAGATGGACCCTGGGTAGGTTGCTTTCTCCCTCTCCTGACTCTCTCTCTCTCTCTCTCTCTCTCTCTCTCTCTCTCTCACACACACACACACACACACACACAAAAGACAAAAAGAAATAGCAGTGGAATAATAAGCATTCAGTAACAAGTCACAGAGCACCAGTAATTCTGCCTCAGACCTTACATCAGACTACATGAACAGATGACAGTTTTAAGAAATCACCCCAGACAAAACAGACGGCGATATGCTGAGAACCAGGACAGCAAGGACTAGGAAAGTGAGAACTTGGTTGGTAAGGACCAGATGGTGAGAAAGCAGCTAAGAAGGCGAAAATCTACCATGAGCGGCAACAGGGTTTCTCATTGAACATGTGGACTTCTGGTTTCTCAGGCTGCAGGCCACAAAAGTATATCTGCTGAAGCAGTTAAGTAACAGAATGATAAAACCAAAGGTGGTTTCTGCACTGTCCATAAGAAGTCAGAAGTCAAGGCATGACTACTGTATTAATAGTTCATATATTTTAAATCAAATTTTATTCCAAGTATTTTAAGATACATACCTTCATATTTCCCAAATTCTATCATAATTTGATAGAATAAACTGAAAGTAACATAATTATTCTGTGTCCCTCCCACCCCCCGCCCCCCGCCGGCTCCACCACCACTTAGTACAGAGCAGCAGGGTGGAGGATTAAACTACAGGTGCTTATACTCATTGCCTACTTATTTGCAGTATCTAAGGTCTATTTTAAATGTGCCAGTAAACAATATACTATGCACCTACCTGTGATTTTTGGTTCTCAAGAGATGGGTTGCACTGCCAGTGCCATAAAAAATCTTTTGTGCTTTCAAAATTATAATTTTATGATACTTTAAAATTTTCATTTGAGTATGTTTAATTTAACCATTAGTTTAGCCAACACTTTGGAGCATTTTGCTTGTATAAAGCAAACTAAGAAAGTTAGGAAAATGAATATCCTTTAAACCATGAAGTACATAATTTAACATCAGATGCTATAGACCTATTTTACTTTAAGTAAATGTCATAAAAAGAAACATATGTATAAATTATTCTTATCGTTGTCACAATGGACAAGCTATATATCATCTAGTCAATTCCATTATTGCCCAAAATAATTATTTCATTTGTTTTGTGACTATTATTTATAAATAAAATTATTTATTTATATAGTATACTTATAAATTATATATTTATGTATATTTATATATTATTTATTCTTTATAAATAAAATTTAAATAATAAAATTTACAAATGAGTAATTATTTTATTTGTTTTATGATATTAAATACATAGAATATATAGAATATATATAATAAATATATAAAATATATATAATGAATTGTATTAGAACTCAAATTTTGAGACCATTAATTTTAAAACCAGACTTTATAAAATGGGCTAGTTTATTAGTGCTTTTGATATCATTAATTTAATAAGATATATGGTTTTCATTATGCTTTTTTGTATTGTATTATTGAAGATGTTCAGACAGTAAAACACACTCATTTAGTTTGTGTTTGTGCAGGATGCAGCCGATGAGGCCAGGTTTCATTTCTGGGTTCTGTACTCAGGGATCAGTTTCTAACAGGGCTCTGGAGACCATATGCTGTACCAAGACTCAAACCAGGGTTAGCCACATGCAAGGCAAATGCAGTAACACCTTCTTTGTCCTGTCCTAAATATTCATAAAAGGAATAATTTTCTTATATTCCTAGGGAAAAAAAACCAAAACTAGCTTTCATCCACAATTACCAAAACCAGGAAGCATAGAGTTATCATATTTAGTCCTTACATCATTACTTTAATAGATAGTACTATTGTCCACATTTAGTTATAAGAAATCTTAGGGACACAGAATGACTGCATTTATTTGCATGGCATAAATATATATGTACACATTATGATACCAATATCCAAGGTCAAGTGAAACATATATCAGGAGGTCTTGTCAAAGGTGAAAATTATCACAAACGTGTGGGAGTCAGAGGTTAGGTAAGACAGAAAATGGAACAGGGTGCTAATAATTGTCGAGGGTACTAATGCCAACCTAGAACTGAGCATTAAATAGAGGCAAAAGGATTCACATGACAACCTTTTAATGTATGTTCTGTAATCCATAGTCTGGAAGGGAAGGAAAAGAGAAAGAGAGAGAAAGGGAAAGAAATAAAGAACCTGCCATGGAGGTGGGCTGGGGAAGGGGGAGGGAACCGGGGATGTTGGTGGTGGGAGATGGGCACTGGTGGAGGGACGGGTGCTGGAACACTGTATGACCAAAACCCAAACATGAACTTTTTAATTGTATATCTTTTTATTTGTATATCTCACGGTGGTATAATAAAATACTTAAAAAAAATAAAATAAAATAAAAAAAAAAAAGAAATCTTAGGGAATGCTAGCACCAAACACTACTGGTAACTGAACATAAGGTCAAGGTGTATAGAAATAACACTTTAATTGTACCATTAACTTAATGTTAAGAAGATCCTCTTAAATATTACATTACAATACCAATAGCTCAAATAGGATTAATAATTTATTCTAGACTCTGGACCTTCCTGACATTTAATTTTATAATTTTTTGACATTTTTAATGGCATTATAATATAATCTGTGGCAGAAGGAACTTCATCTATTTTATTCAGGACACAGTGCTAGCTTATAACTCATCGTAGGAACTTAACATATATATTACTTGAATAAACAAATAAACATTAAAATTTCATGAGATCTTATTGTTTTTATTAGTTCTTATACTTCTAGTCAAAACATAAGACTAGGAGTCAAACTGGTAACACAAGAAGGGCCCGGGCAGTAGACAAGTTTGGAAGGAAACCATGGCTGGGAAAGGCTGAAAAACACTGCTGTAAACTATACAATTACACCAATTAGACAAGGAAGCCTAGGACTTTTGATATAAGAGATTTGCCTGAGTTGTAAGACACTGAGCAGCACAGGGAGAATGCAGTGATAGGAAAGGAGTTGGAAATAGTCTTTGTCAGCCTTCAAGGATGTTTAAAAAAAAGAAAGAATATGTCAATCATTTACTAGAAAGGCAGAATAAATGACAAACATATTTGGTTGTGACTTCTGCAATAAATTATTCATAATTCATTGAAAATATTTCAGTGGAAAATTAACTGGAATTTTCAATATACTTAGAAAGTTAAATTATAATATTTTATCACAGTTAATTATTTGAGAATGATTTTTGCAATCACTTAATCTTGCACTCCCTGACAATTTTAATGCCTCCTCCAAATACTTGTGTAAAGTTTTGTGTTTGTGACTTCTACACTTATGATTTATATGTTATAAATTATTATATTGTGTGTTTGATGGATATATATACATATCCAAATATATATATTTGGTGATTTGGTGTGTGTGCAGACTATTTCATTATTTAAAATTTTATAATCTTCCTCCAACTATTTACTATTATCATTATTTCCATTTGCTATTCCTACCAACATTATTTCACTTTCTAAGACTGGGATTGGTACATATTTTTTAAAATGAATAAAGTATACAAATTTATTATATTGTTTAAATTCATATTTAAATGAAGCATGCAGAGGTTTTTTTCCCCTAATAATAATAAAATAAGAAATACAATCATGACAGTCAGAATCCTCCCTGTCTGGCTGCTTTATTCCAATAATACTAATAAGTTCCCAAGATATAAACATATACACATAGCACTTCTTTCATAATGGTCAGAAGATTTCTGCATTTCCCAAGAACTGAGTGTTCTTACCTCTCTATCAGATACAACTACTCATTAGTATAAGTCCCCTATGCTTTTTCCACTAGCACATTTTTACAATATTTCAAGGGAGAATGACACTCCACGATTCCCTGGTTCTCTAATTCTATATTATTTCAGTGGCCTATCTTTCTGTTGATCTCTTGTGCACCTTAACCATTGGCTTTGTGATTTCTACTAGCCACAGATTATAACCTGTTATAGAGCCATAATTTAGGAAATTGTCCTCTGAAAAATCAAGCTCTTCATCCAACTTGCCTCCAGTTAAAGTTCTTCACTGAATCTAACCTAGTTCCATCCTTCAACTTTGTTAAACGTAACTGATAAAACAGACAGTCGCCCGGCTATGAAAATCTTATCTTTTGAACAATTTACCAGAGCTCCTTTTTATCTGAGACTGTTTACTGTCAGAATAGAATTTTGTCAAATCAATTCTTAGTGTTATTAATGGGCCTTATCTTATATTTAAATAGTTCACATGCATAAATGTTACATAATAACAGCAGAAGAATAACACTACAAGAATTTCAATAGTTCTCAGCTTTTCTGGAAATAAGTATCAGAGCATGGGAGGTAGCTCAGATGTCAGGGGAATGTGTGTACCATGACTGCACAAGACTCTGTGTTCATTATATTATTATTATTATTATTATTATTATTGTTATTGTTATTATATTATTACTATTATTATAATTATTATTTTGCTTTTTGGGTCAAACCCAGCAATGCTCAGGAGTTACTCTTAGCTTTCCACTAAGGAATTACTCCTGGCAATGCTTGGGGGACTATATGGATGCAGGGATTGAACCCAGGTCAGCTTGCAAGGCAAATGCCCTACCCACTGTGCTATCTCTCAGCCCCAAGACTCAGTGTTCAATTCCAGCACTCACACCACGCACTGCAAAGTGTGGCTTTGTTTGTTGCCATGTATCACTACGTCAAAGGAGCATTGCACTGCCTGGCCGGAGTTTTGACCCACCAGATCTATTTTTATAAGTATCCTGAAAATTGCCCTCCCAAACCACAATTTAAGAGTCCTGTCCTCCACTCAAAGAGGGCCCTGATTCTGTTACTTGTGTTTGGAATTCCAGCCACCCTGTAAGATGACTATTTTTTTTTTGGTTTGTGGAACCCAAAATGACATTTTAAAGTATTTCTATTTTATTTTTCAAGCACCATGGTTTACAAAGTTTTTCTTAGTTGCTCATGCAGTGTTCCAGCACCAGTCCCACCTCGAGCATTGTCTTCCTTTATTTTTATTTTCTTCTTAGTCTTTGATCTCATGAGTACAGAGAAACCTCTTTCCTTCTCTTTGTTGTGTTTATAATTTGTTTGATGCTACTATTGCTGTGATGTTAGGGTCTGAGGTGACACACTTCAGTTACGGTGCTGAAAAAATATGCTCACAACTGCCAAGACTTTGCTTGATGCATGTGGTGCACCAAGGATTAAGCTTCTGACCTCATGTTTAGGAGTCAGGCAACTTTGCCATGAAGATAGATTCTCACACACCATTACTTCTAAATCAAAGTAAAAATAAATTAATGAAAGAGATAACTACTTTTAAAAAAATAAAAGAAATCCAAATATGCATTAATGTCTAGGTCTTCCACCAAATTGGATTAATAATTTGCATTTCAGTCCTATCACATTGAACACTAAAGTAATTTGAAAACATGAAGTGTCTGGAAGGAAATAAGTAACAATTATATATGGGGGGGAAATTTTCTCATTACCAGTATACAAATAAATGCAAAGAAAATGATTCTACAAATAACTCTTTGAATTAGCTCACGTATTTATTTTTGTATTTTTATTTAGGAAACTCAGCTAGCAAAGCTTGGAGTTAGGGGACACTTCCATTGATGTCCATTTTGGTGCTGCAGGCTGTGAATGCAGGTCCCGCATTACTGTGATTTTATGAAGCAATGCCGCTTAGGCAACATGGCATTATACCTGATAGTGGTAAGACAGGACAGCAAGGAATTCTGGGATCAATCTAGAACCTCAGATAATTTGGACAAAAACTCTGCAAGTGAATCTCAATTCATAACCAAATACATATATTTTATATTTTCTGGCAATACCTTAAGTTTTTTTAGTTGCAGAAAAAGTATAATTTATACTCTGCTTTAAGAAATGAATGTCAGAACTCTTAAAACATGTTTCTCAGCAATTTTGTTGATGAATTTTTAAGGCATAAAATCTCGAAATTTTGTGTTTCATTTATTCTTTGAAATAATCATCATAATAGCTATAATTGTCCAACAATAAAGTATATTAAAAGAGATATGGAACTATACATCCATGATACAAAAAGGAGCAGTACTTTTAGTACTCGAGGTTCTCCAAATGAAGGGTACAGTGTCAAAAGAAAGGAAGTTAATAAAAAGTTTGATAATATTGTTGTGGGAAAATAGGGATGAATCTTTATGCATTGTGGAGAAATAACAAGGAAGAAGTAACTAAGGTTCTTGGAATGATTTTCATATGTTCACTGTATATCTTTCTATAATATGAGATTATATGTTTATATTAATGATGAGATTATTATGTTCTTATGTAACATAAATTTCAAAATCAGTATATTTTATTTAGAGCTAGGTACACTTTGCATATATATTTCATACTTTTGTGTATGTGTTTTCCCCTTGCTGGACTGTTACTTCTAAAGACTCTTCTAAATGATGATCTTTTATACACATTATCCTTTCACAGATTGGCTTTATGGATATTATTTTCCTTTTATCCTGAACTGCAGTGATCTTTCTCCCCCTTCACTGCTGGGTCTTCGTTGTCCAGGACTCCCACACTTGGCTGCAGTGCTCAGCAAGGAGTAACCCACCTGCTTACGATGTTTGCAACCTTGGTTGCTGTGATCCCTGGAGGTCACAACTAGCTTGTGATGCATATATATACTCGATTGTGGAGTGTTAGTGGTAACACTGATTAAAACTCCTGTATGATAAAAGCAGTGCTGGTGCTGTTACTGAAATTGTGCTATGGGCTTGAGTTTTCGTCACGTGAAGCAAGTGCCCTACCACTGAGCCATATCCATGGCCTCGGTCTGCTGTATTCTTATTCTTTATGAAATTGATTATGGTTATGAGTAGTTGACAACACATCTTAATTCTACCTCTACTCAGGATAAGGATCATTTAATACTCAAATAAAGCAAGCATAATCAAATAACCCTGAATATACATCACCCTGCTCTGTTTTACACTAGGAAGATTTATTGATTATTTCAGATTCTTGCTATTAAATGCCTTAGTTCAAAAAACTATTAAGCCAGTTATTTTAAAGAAATGTTCTTCTACATGAAATATTATTTTAATAGTCAACTTTGTCTTTTTAGCAATGTTGTTTAGAATTAGTCAGCCATAACAGTGTACTGATTCAATCCACCCCTCATAAAATCAAAAATGGGAGTATGAAGTTCATGTCACTTTCTCATAAATTTTGACATTTACTTGATACCTTGAAAGATTACTGAACATTTGCCCTTAACACATCAGCAATCAAATAAAGTTTAAATATTCTCCTTTCAATAATGAGTAACATTTAAAAATGTTATCTATTACAAATCATTAGTTGAGGAGTGATACTGTTTTCTTTTTTATTATGTTTATATAAGTAGGTTTCACAATCAAATAAGAGTGAAATATGTGCTAGATTTTAGAAAGGCTACAAATTCTAAAACATTTAATTTAAATTTAAGCTCAATACATTTGAAGCATTTATTTTTGAATATAAATCAATGAAAATTACACAATATGCACTGTAAGTATCCTTAAAATGTTAATTCTTGAAAATGTCACAAGCATACATTACTGTAAGTAACAAAGAACTTTGATACAATGAATTTAATACTCTTAAGTTTCAAAGAAGTGAATACTGGTCTACTTAAAATAAACTGCAAAATGGCAGTTAAAAAAGAAATATAACTACATTTTTAGTGACTAATTTGTACTTAAAGGCAAAGCACAAAAGGTAAATTACTGAAAATTAAGAGAGAGAAGAAAATAAAAGGCTTTGAAATTTTTGCCTTATATAGTCAGATGTCAGTGTATTGTGAAAGTGAAAAATATTTAAGGAATAGTGAAAAATGACTTTTACTTCATTAATTTAGTTTCCACTTTACTCAGATTAAAAATACTGTTTTGTATGTTGACAACATATATATTAGACAAATCTATTGAATTAATAAAGAATTTACTGCATCCATTGTGTTGGCTGTTAATCCAATAGTGTTGAAAGTCCCTCACTAGCTAACTTTATCCTACCCCTTCTTAAAGCAGTCCCCCTGCCTCCCTAACTTCCCCACCCCACCCTACTCCACCTCACCTCACCTTATTTCTTGCTTCTTGATGATATGACTTGCTTTGGCCAATGTAAACAGCTCTGATAACTATAGTGACTTGACCAGGCCCTCATCTGTTTCCACTGCAATCCATGTGTCTTAGAAATCACTATAAATACGTTCACAGGTTTGTTTGGCTAGAAATTGAGGCTAAGTTGAGAAGTTCCTTAGTTGAGGCTAAGTTGAGAAGTTCCCAAGCAAACATCCCCAGGTGTGTTTGGCTAGAGGTTAAGAGCTAAGTAAGTCCGCTGAGTCATCCCTGGTCTACATGCTTATATGAGCGATAAACTGATCCCTGCTTGTGTAAACCAGTCCAGCCAAAACTGTTATAGGATTCTAACAACCAACCTTATGAGCTAAGCAAATGATTTTGTTTTAAGTAACTAGTTTTAAGAGACATGTGTTTCTATTGATTTGGCAACAGGTATTACTACATGACTCATAACTTTACTAAATGTTAAAATGCTACTCTGCATGTCAGGCTTGTAAATACCCTCACAGGGATTGGAGAGACAGTACAGCGGGTTGCGCATTCGCCTTGCATGCAGCTGACCCATATTTGAACCCTGACGCCACATATGGTCCCACAGCACTACCAGAAGTTATTCCTGAGCAAATAGCTGGGAATGAACTGTAAGTACCTCCAGTCATGGCCCCCAAAACAAAGAAAAATAAATTTTTCTTACCAGAAACACTGCAGCTGTAATATGCATATGGATTCTTTGTGTAAATGTACAAAGATCATCCCATAAACTGCTGCCACCAACAAAACCAAAAAAACAAGAATAAAGCCAAAGTTGATGAAAAGCAAATACGCACCAAAACATGGGATTCATAGATATGCAAAAATAAAATAATGAATGAAAAGTAACCTTGTACTCTTTATTACTTGGCAACTCAGTAACAAATGCAATTGACCCAGAAAACTTGCCCATTAGTGAGACCTGAAGCAGAAAGCTATTTATCACAATAGCAAAAGTTAGAAATGTATGGTTTTGTCCCTCATTTGATGAAACACCGTTCCTAAATTTTTTTCATTCAGTCCTCCAAGAGCCCATTATTTTGCTCTTTTGAAGACAAGAAATTTGGCTTTCAAATGTAAGCAAGAAACAGGTCCTAAAATACACAACAGATAAAGCATCGATGCCAATTTATTTAGAAAAACAAATAGTATCTCAGTCTTTTAACTCTCATGAACAGTTTCTAGATTTAGGTGAGCAGGTTCTGGGAAGAAGTAGAAGCATTATAGTGTATTGGTTAAAAGTATGACTTTTATATAAGATTCTAATTTAAAATGGCTTTTGTTCCTCACTAACAATACTTTTAAAATTAATCGTTATCTAATTATCAATGCTGTCAAGAAGGAACAAAAATAATAGAATTTTCTCCTAAAGGTCATTTGACACTGGACTTCTTTCACCTTTGGGATTCGGGCCATCTCAGATTTGTGATTGGTAGTAATTGCTACAAAATAGAAACTCCAAATGCTTCTTAACTCAGGATGAAAGGCATTTATAGTTCAAAATCTATAGACCCGTCTCTAAATGTACTTTTTGGGATTCAGATTATGATAGATCCCTTCTAAGTTTCATTTCTCTTTCTTCGAATAACATATTTTCAAGACAGGGAGGGTAGAATTACAAGAGGGTTTGTAAACATTCTGACGAAAAGTAGAAGTCAGGAATAGTGTCCATTTGTGGCATTTGAATGAATTGTGTTTATTAGTTTGACTTATATCAAATGACAGAAATATGACATTTAACCAAGAGTCATTTTAGCAAAAAAAAGAAGATAGGATATTCAAATATCACTATTGCTTGCCCAGAGCAATAGATATACATGTGCTTAAGGACCTATGGAAGTCATGTTTAAAATTGTTTGTTAATTTTTAGAAGTGGAATGCCAGAGATTCACTAGTTTTGTGAGGAAATTTAAGTAAACAGGAAAGAGTTGGATTTTTTGGGACCAGAGCGATAGTGTAGTAAGGGAAGACCTTAGCCTCCATGAGTACAACCTAAATTTGATCCACTCTAACCCTCCACTGCCCCCCACCCCAATAACTCTGAACCCCGCCTGGCAACAAGTTTGGTTGCCTGAGCCCTGCTGGAGTGATCCCTGAGTGCAGAGCCCGTAGTGGCTCAATTCAGGCCTCACTGAACTGAGAACAGTTCAGGGTGGTCCAAAAACTAAAATAGAACATTGTTAAACTGTGGAAAGGGGATTCTGCTATTTGTCTCACTAGAAATATGTCAATTCCGAGAGTGTCACTGAAAAAACTGGAATAAGAAACTAGAATAAGAAGTGATAAATGTGAATGTGTATAAAGAGAATGGGAAAATTCCAAAGTGAGCTAAGTGCACGACTAATTTTAGATAACGAGCTACCCAATCAGTGTTTCTGAAAGGGAATTTTCATAAACAAGGAGTGGAAGAAATTTGTAAATATGTAGGTTCAAGATTTTTCAGTGAATCATGAGTGCCAGATTTATGTGGCGATTGTTTTATAGGGTGATGTCTCTGGATGCTGGCTTACACTTGAATTTCTTATGTGTTTGGGGAAAAGGGGGAAGGAAGACAGTAAATTCAAGAAGAATCTTTGAAAAAATGAGCTCAGAAGTATTAGTCAGTAGACAGAAAGTTAGGCTATAGGATACTGCATAGACTATCAAAGGAAGCACTTAAACAACAATGAAGTCCTACTAATGATCCTTGTGTTTAAATGAATTGTACTGATTTTAACAAAGAGACAGGGCAAGAGATGCAGGATGCAGTTCAGTGGTGATGAGCTTGTCTTGCAGGCATGAGACTCTGAGTTCTATCCTGGAACTTAAAAATTGAATAGTATGGAACAAAAAAGAGAAGATTTAAATATATTTTAAAAATGTGTTTAAAATTAGTAAAGTGATCATTAAGATAACTTATGAATATATAAATTGTAATAAAGTCAGGATATTTTATTAAACACATTATACTATTGAATATGAGAAAAGCTATCTTTGCTTTATGTTGATAATGTTTGTGGTTTGGATAATAATTAAGTGATATATTTTTATATGAAAACCAGTCTGACATAATATGCTTATCTAACAGGAAAATTTTAAACTTATTGGGTGAGCAGGATTATTGGTTTTCTGTGACTAACTTAAAGCATGAAATTAACCATCACAATTATGATAGTAATTTGCGTATGATTTGTGGAATTTAGAGAGCAACCTGTAAAGCAACCAGATTCCATTTGAAAAATATTAATTATACTCCCGGTTAAAATACATATACCTAAATATATACCAGCCGTTACCTAATTTTTATTCTCTCCTGACCTAATTCTGATAAGGTCAGTGAAAGTTGCTCAACATTACTCAAAAATAGAGCAATACCTCTGCAATTACTGCAAACTAGTTCTGAGGTATAATATCTCAGGATTTAATAACCTACTAAGCGTGCGCATTAATATAAGTATACTGACTCTCACATTGTCAATTCTCTCTGGGAGTGGAAATTGAATGGAATATGATAGTAGATTTGTTTCAATTAAAGAAAAGACTGGATGCTTTTTGGATCCACCCAGTGATGCCCAGGGGCAAGTACTGGCTCTTCACTCAGGAACTACTCCTTGCAGTCCTTGGGGACCATATGGGATGCCGGGGATCGAACTCAGGTCTGCTGCATGCAAGGCAAATGCCCTACATGCTGGACTGTTATTCTGGCCCCGATAATTGAATTATTAAAGTGAGCTTTGACATTTCCCAGATGCAGACATTCATTCTTGATATTAATTATAAGTAAATAAGTTTGGAGAGAAACTTCCAGATATTAGTACCAAAGAGTTAAACTCTTATGATGCTAGAAAATGATTTACTTAAAACAAGTGTGTCAGAGTACAGTATATCTTTTTAAATAGCTGATTCATTTTTATACCTTATTTTTTCAGAGAACATGTTTTGGTTCTGAGCATTAAGTTATAAAGCAGGTGCACTATTGACTTCAAGACAGAATAGAATAACTATCCAAGCATTAAATACAATTGCATCTTCTGAATATAAAGACCAATTTTCAGTCCTTACTCAGGCAAAACTATCTTTAGAATCAGTAGGAGTTCTTACTAAATTAGGAATGAATTGAATTTAATAAACCCACAGCTGTGTCCATTTTAGCTTTGCTTTTTCTCTAGGAGTTGTGTTTTTTTATTTTAACTAATGAAAAACTTCTTTGTACTACAAATATGATGAATAATTAAACAATCAGAGATAATTTTGACAGCTCTATTTCTGAAAGTCTTCTTGAGATATATAATATCAGTAGAGTATGTAGAACATTCACGTAAAATGTGTTTAATGCTAAACACATTGTTTTAAATAATACTTATTTTATTGTTCTATGGTATCATCTTGGGGTTCCATTTATCCCAATTAAGAAAAAACTCTGGTCTACAATTGTATTTCAAGTATATAACCCAGTGGGGGGAAAAGGAAATCTATATATAGAGTCTGGCAAATGTACCAAGCTGAGATTTGGAATCTTCCCATTCTCCACTCTTATTTTCAGAGATCATAGAAAAGAAAAGAACAGTAATAAAAGATGATTGCTTCCTAAGATTATGAAATCCTAAGGGAAAAGCAATTTTTGTATTAATACTGTGAAAAAATTCTTCTGAACCACCAAATAGCAGCTGTTTTAAGTTCCTCTGTAGCAAATGCAAAAGTAAAGTTTTTTTTTTAAATTATTATGACAAATGTTAAATCTCACCAACTGAACCATATTTACTTCTGCAAACATTTATAGAAATACATGACTTTTTCATGCCTGAATAGTAGAAAGAGTTAGTAATTGACAGAAGTTCCAAGAATTCCATACAAATATGTAAATAGTCTCATCCAGCTATTGTTTTTGATGCTTTATGTGATCAAGTAATGCCTGGTAATCATTTACATATAAAGTTTCAGTTTTAAGTCAAAGGTTAGAACACCCAACTACCAAAAAGGGATTCCCAAGGTCATCTTAAAATATTATATGGATTTGAAATGTTAATAACTGCTTCAGTGAATGTCATTTTTGAAAAAAAATCTTAAGTAGAATGTGTACTGTAGAATTTCCAAAATTAGTCTAACCACAGTAAATTGTCTTAAAAACTTAAAAGCGTTGTTTGAAAACATCGTGTATATAAAACTTTTATGACTGAATTTTATTATTCCATATTAATACAAAAAAATAAGTTCCAATGCCTCTAAACTGATCATTAGAAATAAATAAAACACACAAGATAAAAAAAATTGTTTCTTCCACTATAGAGAAGTCTGCATTCTCTTATCTTGTCCCTTTTCTCTTGTCTCTCATATTTCTTAAATAAAATATAATAATCTTACTTCACTAATTAGTAAAGAAAATATGTTAATATTAGCATGGTTGACATATAAAAATACTGAAAAATTAAATGTACATTTAAAATGTATGTATTGCAATGAATATTTTTAAAAATAAATGTTAATATGTTTTTGTATGTATACCAATGTGTTAATATTTTTACTTTTTAGTAATTAATCAAGACTTTGTAAATGTTTAATTCTAGGGGCCAGAGTGATAGCCCAGCGGGTAGGGCGTTTGCCTTGCACGCGGCGGCCCATGCCGGCCCGGGTTCGATCCCTGGCATCCCATATGGCCCGAGCACCGCCAGGAGTAATTCCTGAGTGCAGAGCCAGGAGGTAACCCCTGAGCATCGCCGGGTGTGACCCAAAAAAAAAAAAAAAAAAAAAAAAACAACATGTCTAAATTGAATTTAGTAACTACTAATTCAAAATCACAAATAATAGGTATTTCATTAATCACAGAAATTTTCTTTAATTGTTTGAACCCGGCCGGCACAGGCCGCCGTGAGCAAGGCAAATGCCCTACCCCGCTGGGCTATCGCTCCAGCCCCCTCAAATATATCTCTTATCTGCTGATAGATGATATATAGTACAATCAAGAAGCTAGATTATAATTTAATATTCTAATATCTGCTTGAGTATCTCCAAACTGACTCACTTTTTAACAAATAGATTTTAGATTTATTAATCATTCACTACCACAATATGTGCAATATTTATTACAAATAAATATCTATACATTTCTATATATTTGGAAAAATAATGATGCTCCCAGATTGTGAACGTCAGGTAAAATAGGTTTATTTAGGGAATTCGGAGAGGAGAGTAAGAGAGGGATGACCACCAAAATGAGGGATGCAAATGGAGTAACTATTGTGATATAAAACAATCAAAGACATGTATGCCAAAATAGAGTAGAATGACATGATGCTGATTTTCACAGAACATAAAAAATATGCTTTTGATTATATTATGTATAATTAGTTACATATTGTTGACTTATATTTAATATGCATTTTAATGTGAGTGATATATGAATGAACTATGTGAAATCCATGGAGCAGTAAATCTTATGAAGGAATTGCTTACAGTGAGGATGAAGCAATTGAGTTGCTAATGGTGGAAATAATTTCCAGGAATACTGGATTATAAGTCTGAGACTTAGATAACATAATATTGATATGAGATTATACCTGATAATTTGTATAATACATATTATACATAATACTTATTATATATTTTGTGTATGACTTAAGATTATATAATCACTGTCACTGTCTTCCCGTTCATCATCGATTATATAATACTTTCCTGGAAATATATTAATTTCTTAATTAAAAATAATCTTTCTCTTATTAAAAATATAATCTCATATATTAAAGTAAACCTTCTAAATATCTAAATATTTAATTTAGCATTAACCAAATTTTGAGTATGACCATATTGCAAGATATAGATATATGGGAACATTATATATATATGATTTTTTCTGTCTATAATCATATATTTCACTTATATGTATGTATACATGTATAGGGGTATATATGGTTGGACAGCAGGATGAAAATAGTGGCAAACATAGCAACAATAAAAAACATCTTACAAAGTATTATCTTCAAACCTGATTACTACAAAATAATGAAGAAATCTGTAAGGTTTTGCATAGAAACTATAATCCATCTATGTATCTTTAATTTAAAAACTAGGAAAATCTGGGTAAGTTTAACAATGTATTCTCATTAATAAAATTTTAATTATAATACCAGCCCAAGTGAGATATGAGAGTACTAAGACTATAAAATTCCATACATATTTAAACATTGAAAAGATAAAAATTATTTAATATATTTGAAATTTTAGAATTATAGAACATGATTTTTGTGGTTAGAATAAAGAAGTCTGAATTTCAAAAGGGGTTAATGTTAACCTATATACACTTTTTTATACAAATCTGAAAATAAGAACACGCTAGAAAGAATGACAAAAAGAAGGTGACACAACCTGTATCATTAATATCAGATAAATTAAATATTAGGAAGACAAAATGATAGTAAAATCAGATGTCTAAAGATAGCAACAATAAAAAACATCTTACAAGTTATTATCTTCAAACCTGATAAAAGAAGGAGAGAATACGCTAAATATCTGGGAATATAGTACAAGTAAATGCATTTACTTTTTCCATTTTTGTTAAGAAGTAATCGTTTTAGTAATCATGATTAACAGTGATGTGAAGCTCAGCATTAATGAAAGAATTATTTTGAGGCTATAAAATTGCTTTAAGTGAGTTATGCTAAATTATATCCCTGGATAATATAGCAACTTGTCAATATAATCTTATAACCATTGTAATCATTTGATAAATCACAAAGATAAATATTATTAGAAATTGCATGTGGCAGAACTGCTGAATATAGGTAATAAAGGAAGCATATTTTTAATAAGAGAGAAAGTTCATGACACAACAGCAGAACAAGTTTAGAATGGATGTATTCATTCTACTTTATAAACTGGCTGTTTACCATTTTCAAGAATTCTGCTTGGGGCTAGAGAGACAGTAGAGATCGTAAGGGACTGTTCAGGTTTAACAATACCAGAGGACACTAAGGATACTTTGGGAATGCTCAGAGACCTCCAAGGACTACACCCAATAATGTTGAGGGGCGAGGTGGGGTCATGGTCATGAAATGCATGGGGTATGGAACTCAGGTAGTGACCATGTGATGCATATGCTCTAAATGCAGTACTATCTCCCCAGCCTGTAATTTTTATTTTTCACATATTTCCTTTTATTGAGATAGCATGAGTTTGAATAACTGTGAATTAGAAGTACAATTTTGCGTGTCTTGAAAGTACACACCACAACTGACACCAAATACCAGTAACTTTCCCCTAGAGTCCTTTGACTACCTCCCTGTTTTTTCTCCTCCTCCTCTCTTTGGTAACCACAGCTCCGAGCTATGAATCCACTGGTTTATTGTTGTTTCTTTATATCTGTTCCCATACTTTGCTTCACTATGCCTCACATATAAGAGTGACCATCCAATATTTGTCTTTTTCTTCTGATTAAATCACTTATCATGATTTCCCTCAGTTTCATCCACATTGTAGCAAAAGCAGTGTTTCAATTTTCCATATGGCTGAGTAATAGGTCATTGTGGATAAAGACCATGAATTTTTTTGTTTGTTTGGTTTGGGGCCACACCCAAGGTGCGGAGAGATGACTTCTGTATTTGGTATCACTCTTGACAGGTCTCAGGGTCAGGGGACCACACCGATTTCCAGGGACCTAACTCCTGTTGGCCATGTACAAAGCAGCACTCTACACACTATACTATCACGGTGGGTGTGCATATGTTCCTTCAAATTAGAGTGTGTTTGTAATTGTAACTTGATATATCTATAAGAGTGGAAAAGCTGGATCATATGGGAGATCCTTTTTAATAATTTAAATCTCTAGACTGTTTTCCATAGAAAACAAATGTCTTTGCACTTCCACAAGTATTGTATGAGGGTTCTTGTTTATCCACCATTTTGTTATAAGTTGTACTTAAAAAATATGGCGTGATACCTTATTGTCATTTTTATTTTATTTTTTCTGATAATAATTAATACAAAGCCATTCGTATATTTAATGATAACTATTCAGTTCTTTTCCTGTCATTATTGGTGTCTTTCCTGCTGTGGAGTTCTGTAAGTTCTTTATATGTCTTGGAGTTTAGCCCTTGATAGATGTATGTGAATAAATATTTTACCTCAATCAGTAGTATTTAAATTTTTTTTTATTTCTTTCACAATGCAGCAGATTTTTACTTCGATGCAATCCCCTTTATTTATTTTTTGCTTGCATTCCCCTTGATATTTGATACAAAAAAGATATTTAAACAAACATGAAATTAACCACCTGTCTTCTGGAAGTCCATAGGGACATTCTACATTGAACCAGGAAATGAATGCTCTAACTCAGTGGTTTTCAAATTGCAGCATATGGAATGTGGGCAGCAAAATATTTTGATTGCTTCCCTATTGATTTTAATATGCAGAATTAAATGCCATTTATTTATGAGATCACTCTATGATTCTACATGCAGAAAGGTTGCAGGTTAAAATTAACAAATGAATGAATGATAAAACAAAACACTGACAGACATGAAATTTTCTCAATAGTTGAAGGGTATTCTTATTTTCTTATGTATTTGAAATCAAGGTAATGAAATTCTCGGCATTCTCAACATTATTTTCTTATATATTTGAAAATTAAGGTAATGAAATTCTCGACATTCAATACCATAAACTTGATGACCTGATATACTGAAAGCAAACACTGTAAAAGTAAAGGGAAGAAAATAGTTTATTTTCATTAGGCAGCACGGTTTACTTATAAACCCATAGAACCATGTGCTTTTGGCAAAAACAGGGGGATTTCTAATCTGAAGAGACTATAATGATATTAAGCATATATAAAAATTTTTCAAAGAAACAAAGTGGAGTGCTCACCAGAGAACATATTTTCACACACAGATACATATAGACATGATATTTGTGGTTTTGTTAATGCTTGGTTTTATTTTTTAAGAACTCTTAATTATTTAATATTCAAATAGATTCTAACTAATAGAGCTCCATCAAGTCCTGCTGTGTTGGCCTATGTAAAAATTCATTTTATAGGTTCTTTATGGAAAGTATTTATGGGGACCACACACCTACATTTTCTCATCATATACTATTTTTCTTAATTCTTTTACAAATTGATTCATGTTTTCACACTCCACAGAGACAGCTCCTTAAAAGGTTATTTCTCAATCACAAGGTACACTAATTCTCTCCAAGCACTGTTCTTCTTAAACAATTTCTTCCTTCAGTGTTGTACATCTTCCTGCCCTGTTGGTCTAAGATTGTTTCTATACCAGTGAACCCTGGGGGGCTCTCTTTCAAGCTCTACCCATGTTCTCTGTGCTCTCTCCTGAAGTCATTGCTTAATTTCTGCTATTAGAAATGAAGTTTTCCAGGTGTAATATTTTTGTAATATTTCCAATACTCAGTACTCGGGTGTATAAAAACCTATGGGAGGGGCCGGAGCGAAAGCCCAGCGGGTCGGGTGTTTGCCTTGCACTCGGCCTGTGCCGGCCCGGGTTCAATCCCGTCATCCCATATGGTCCCCCGAGCACCACCAGGAGTAATTCCTGAGTGCAGAGCCAGGAGAAACCCCTGAGCATAGCCGGGTGTGACCCAAAAAAAAAAAAAAAAAAAAAACCTATGGGAGGTGAAGTGTGTAAGGCACACGCCTTGCACATGCAGTCATCCTGGGTTTGGTCGTTACACCCCTCCCAGATCCCATCAGTAGTGATCCTTGAGCAGTTCAGGGTGTGACCCAAAAAATACAAAACAAAACAAAACACTAAAATGACAACGCAAGAAGACAGTAAAATGCTGAATTTCTGGGAGTGGGGGATTGAGGGAACATGTTTAAACACTCTAGAGGCTCTTTCTACCTGCAGAAGCTTGTGGTGAACACACTTTTCTTCCTCTCCTCCCCTTACATTTCTCTAAAGGGAATTACTTTATAAATACTTCCTCTCCTGCTAAAAATTTGGGGAGGTAGTGTGTTGGGGCGCACACCTGGCTCTGTTCAAGAATTTTTGATTATGAGCTCAAGGATCACTCCTGGCAAGTTCAGGAGAACATGTAGGGTGTTCTGAGATAGAACCCAGGTTTGGCTCCCTGCTGTACTATCATGCTGGCCCCTAAAATTCTTTTCTGTGAGAGAAGGAGATTATTTTAGAATACCTGTGCCTAGGTCAGGACTAAAAATTCTTCTCCTGCAACAAACAAATCCTCCCTCCAGTCAGAGTGAACCCAGGACCCCAGACAACCCAGTAATGAGCACAAGTCCTCGCATAGTACAAAGCAAGTTGCCTTCAGGAGCAGCTTCAAGGCTGCCTTGGGGTGTTAGAGGAACATGAGAGTGCATGCTGTAGTTGGGAGCTCTTAGTGGATGTTACCAGTCCTGCCCCAGCCAACAATTTCCCCAGGTGGCCAAGGTGGACAAAGCAGGGAGGTGGATGCACTCTGTTTTCAAGCCGTACTTCCCTTGCTCTCACTCACCCAAATTACTTGCAACAAATGCACAGTATAGGTAGTGTTTTTGGTCTTTGATATCACAATCTGTACTAGTATGGCTTTTCCAGGGGACAAGTTTAAGCCATAAGCAAAGATCCAGTTGAATAAAAAGAAGTAAAGGAGCCCAAAGTACTCTATCTTAAAACAATTGTGTGGGGGTTACAATGCCTTAGAGTCACCTGGAAAAAAGTCCTTTTGAACAGCCAAGGCTACACTGTAGATTTGGGGGTCGAGAGTGGGGAGTGAATCTAATACACTGTGTTCTAAGGAAAAGCATAGAAAACACTCATTTTCCTATCAGTATGGGTAGGTACAATTGCATCACTTGTATCACTTGTCTTCCCGTTGTTCATCGATTTGCTTGAGAGGGCACCATAATGTCTCCATATGTCCTGTCACATGCTAGTGTACCCTAAGGGCATCTGCTCACTCCAGGAACATAAAGATCCCCAAACCATTTCATCAGGTCATGAGAATGAAGTCTATAATTGCTACTGGTATTTGGCATATCAAATACAACATGGGTAGCTTGCCATGCTCTGCTGTGCGGGTGGTATACTCTTGTAGTCACCTCTAATCTTGAGCATTTGTTGATGAACTCAGACTTGTGATCAGCTCTTCTGCTGGGTGGGGCTCTGTGGAGTGGGGAGTCTGAATGTGGTAAATGGCAGCCCTCGTGGTGTGGGGTTCCTCTGACTTCTTGCAAGGCTCTGCTGTGGTGGTGGGCCAGGACTAGAACCCTCCTTCCCTCCCAGGCACCTCGTGATATGCTGGGCACAGGGAGCTGGGCACTATTCACAGGAGCTTAATTTAAGTAACATGTTCCTTTCCCTGATCCTCCACGGTGCTGCCACTCCCCATTTCTTTTCCACCAGGACCTTATTATTTACAGGTGGCGAGCCCTGCTAACTTCTCCAGCAGACATCTTTTATGAATCTTCATTTTCCCAATACTTATAAGTAGTGCTAATATTTTGTTTAAAAAATTAAGAAATCACAGTTTTCTGTATGCATTTTTGCTGAAATCAGAGGAACCAGAGAAAATCTCTGGAAAGCTGTTGGAATTGAGTAGAATCCTTAGTACTGGACTAGACACTAATGGCTTCATAGCTAATCCTGCTGTCTCGCCTCTAGTGAAGGCTTTATTCCTCCTTCCTTCGCTTCTCCTCCTCTTCCCATTAGTCAATCTCTACTTTCTTAATTCTCATTCACAGGACAGCCCTTTAAAGACAATCAATTTCATCTGCACATGGTAAAATGTGTAATAGTGACCTTTTTTGGGTATATGTATATAAAAGAGTACTTCACTTGGCTGTCTTTATGACAAGATACTTAAAAAATATTTTTCACAAGACTTTTGTGCACTTTTGTATGTCTCCTAGTAAACATTTGAAATATTTTGATGATTAGCTCCTACATAGCCATAATACTGTGAAAATGGAAAGTGTTAAAATGTGTATCCTGAATTGATGATATGAAAGTACTTCTCATACCTAATGCATATGTGTGGTTGTCACTCTCCTTTGCTCTCACAGTAAATGCTGACTTGATCAAGTCTTTTAACCCCACTTAACTTGGCATAACCTTTTAATGTGTTATTAATCAGCATGTTTTGGTGGCATATGACAAAATATTTGATTAATTGATACATATATTATAATAATGACTAAAACTTAAAGATAAATAAAAACTTGGATATAATAAGCTTTCCATCTCTTCGACTCCACCATTCTCTCTGCATTAATATACACCACAGAGACCTGAGCCCTACAAAAGCAGTATGAGAACACTATTCAGGTCTCCAAAAGAGGAATCAAGAGAGCTATACTTGGAATATCACACCTCACTCAAGTGAGAGACGGAATCCCAAGTTCTGACCTCCATCAATGATCGAGAGTCAGGGATGCTGTCTCATTTGGCAAGGCATCAAAAATCAGATGGGCTGGACATGTAATGCAATTTGGAGACTATCACTGGAATAGAGCCATTACCAACTGGATCCCATGAGATGTCAAAAGATCATGTGGCCGCCCAACTACAAGATGGTTAGACTTCTTTGTCAAGACCCTGAATGAATGGGTTGAGGCTCTTAGTATTCCTGGAGCAAGCAGTTGTCATTAGGCTATACTGGCATGTGATAGGGTCAAATGGAAACATTATTGGCACCCACTTGAGAGAATCGACAAATAACGGATATCAAGTGATCAAGTGATCATGTGATAATAAGCTTTCCATATATGTTACACATTAGAATTTTATTCTGAAAATTTCAATACATTTTCTCCTACCATTCACTGATATCTGTAAAGATATACCTTACCAATATCTAAAACTTTGTCTGAAAATTCTACTTTTCCTTCTCCCCATTAACCAGCTCCTTCTGATGTTCATTATCATCACTATCTGTTTAACTTGACTTTTTATGTTCAAAATAAAAACATTAAAATTTTAAAAATATTAGTCCATAGAGACCACATGATATAGTAGACAATAAGATCAGGACTTAGAATGTATGCAGTCACTAGTCATACATAGCAATGCAGTCTAAATCTCCTCTTTCTCTGATTATAGAGAAGACAAATGAGATCCAGTGAGTTTACGTTACCAATATTAAGTCATCTTCTGGTGAGCTCACAGATTGTTTCATACACAATCAGAAGGGTAGCTGCTTACTTTCTGCCTTTCAGACTTTTACTAAGAAAGGCTATTGTGACTGTACAGGATAGAAAAATAAAAATTCTGCGTAGCAGAAAGTGAATCAGCTATTAATATGTGTAGCCATTTGTTGCCAGAAACCAAGCCAAAGGGGGCACATTCATTTAAGCTTATGAAAGATTAATTACTGTCAAGCATGGAATTATGTCTCTCTGTGTATGTGGAGTCAATTAATACCTGATACCCTACTGAGTCACTTGAAAGTCTTGAACCACCAGAGGCAATGATGAGGAAACTGGTTAACATACGATTTGGGATGGTACCAATAAATCCCTCTCTGCTGTCCTTTCTTGTCTCGCCAATGCTCTGGATCAAATAGTTGGATTTTTCTCTTTAACATTTAATTAGAGAAGAACAACATATTTCTTGAACACAATAAATGAAAAATAAACAACATTGCATATGTAACCTATGAATTGGGATGAGATTTTTCTAAAATTAATACAATGTAGTAAGTTGTCTGGCCTATAAAATTCAGGATCAATTGAACTTTCTGTTGTTAAAATTAGAACTCAATGTATCTTCCTCTGTGAAAGCCTAAAATCAATTATTTCCTCTGCCTCATATACTATCAGTATGCTAGACTAAACACAATATAAAAGTGGTATTTCCAAATTAGGTATTTTCATTGAAAATGATGGACATTGGATGAATATCCTTTCCCACTCTGTGGATTGTCTTTGTATGTTGGTTACAGTTTCTTTTGAGTTGCAAAAGCTTTTCAGTTTTATATAATCCCATTTGTTTATCTTTGCTTCCATTTGCTTGGTCAGTGGTGTGTCGTCTTTAAAGATACTTCTAGTTTCAATGTCGTAAAGTGTTTCTCCTATGTTTTCTTCGATGTACCTTATAGATTCATGTCTGATGTTGAGATCTATAATCCATTTTGATCTGACTTTTTGTGCATGGCATTACAAGGAGGTCTAAGTTCATTTTTTTACACGTAGTTGCCCAGTTTTCCCAGCATCATTTGTTGAAGAGGCTTTCTTTGATCCACTTAATATTTTTTGCTCCTTCATGGGAGACTAAGTGGTTGTACATTTGAGAGTGTGTTTCAGGATACTCAGTTGTATTCCATAGGTCTACGGGTCTGTCTCTATACCAATACCACACTGTCTTAATTACAACTGCTCTGTAGTAGAGCTTGAGGTTGGGGAAAGTGATACATCCAATCTTCTTTTTCCCATGGATTGCTTTAGCTATCTTTAGGTTTATTATTCCATACAAATTTAAGTAGTGTTTGTTTAATTTCTTTGAAGAACATCATGGGTATAATATCCAGGATAAATCAAGCACTGGTAGCACTTCACAAGAAAAAAACAGCCAACCCCATCAAAAAAATGGGGGAGAAGAAATGAACAGAAGCTTTTAAAAAAGAAGAAATTCGAATGGCCAAAAGGCATATGAAAAAGTGCTCTTCATCTTTAATCATCAGAGAGATGCAAATCAAAACAACAATGAGGTACCATCTCACAGCACAGAGACTGGCATACATCCAAAACAGTAAGAACAACCGGTGCTGGCATGTATGTGGGGAAAAAGGGACTCTGATCCACTGTAGGTGGGAGTGCCAACTGGTCCAATCCCTTTTGGAAAACAATATGGGCATTCCTCCGAAAACTAGACATTGAGCTCCCATTTGATCCAGCAATAGTACTCTTGGGAATATACCCTAGAGACCGAAAAACACATAGCAGAAACACTATCTGTACTTCTTTATTCATCTCTGTCTATTCACAATAGCTAGAACCTGGAAACAACCTAAATACCCGAGAACAGAGGACTGGCTAAAGAAACTGTGGTACATCTACACTATGAAATACTATGCAGTTGTCAGAAAAGACGAAATTATGAAATTTGCCTGCAAATGGATAGACATGGAGACTATCATGCTGAGTGAAATTAGTCAGAAGGCAAAGGACAGATATAGAATGACTGTATTCATTAATAGGATGTAAATAGATACCAGTGTTTTACTATGTGTGCCAAAAAACAGTAACAGTTATAGACCTCATTCCCATGACCTGAAGGATTGTTTTGAGGCTCTACATGTTCCTGGAGCAAGCAGATGCCCTTGGGCTACACTAGCCTGTGACAGAACATATGGAAATGTTACTGGTGTCCACTAGAGCAAATCGATATACATCGGAGAAGACAGTGTTTATATATATATATATATATATATATATATATATATATATATATATATGATATATATGTACATTCATTTACTAATATTTCTCTTTTAAGAAAACAGAATATGAAACAATTATATAATGTATCAGGTATTATATTATAGTCATTTTACTTACAATTAGGCCACATAAGATTGGACAGCATTCTAGACAAATGTTTATTTTTTACTATGGTTCTATATGCGTGTGTGTGTGTATTTCTGTGTGAGTATAAGCTATAAATAACTGCTTCATGAAATGGCAGAAAGAGACAACAATTAATTCACAGATGTGTGGGCTTTGCCAATGTTTGTGAAGAAATTCTACAAATATTTATCAATTCAATATTTTCTTGCAGCAAGGGAAATTCTTGTAAATATCCACTAATTGAAGACCAAAACCAAAGTGTGATTTATTTCCTCATTGATATCACAATGAATATGCATGAGTTAAATTTTTAAGCTTTAATAAAAGGAAAATGTATCTTTCTACACAGATGTAAATATTTACATTGAAAATAAACATAAATGAAATTATATCATATTTCAGCATGAATCAAGCATATTATTTCTAACAGTAGTAAGCTGAAATAGGTAAATTGACTAAAATTGCACTGCTTACTGAGAATATTTTAAACAATATTGTTATATAATTTTGGATTTACTTACTACATCAGCAATTTGCTTTTAAATTTGATATCATAGAACTTGAAAATTGGTGAATATAGTTGTTTTGTACAGCTGTACAGAAATGGCTTTAAAACTGATATACTGTGGGTGAAATCAAGTCTAAAATCAGTGTTAGGTTTTGTTGATATAAATGGGAATATTTAAAAATATATGCTCAGATTTAATCAGTTACTGGAATTTAGAAAATACTAAAATCAATATTATCAATTATAAGTTTTATGATATACAAGTATATACCAAGTATTTTAATGAAAAGTGACTGAATTTTTTTTGATATAATTTCAAGACACATACTGGATTGTTAATACTTTGTAGGAATACGAACAAAATAAAATATTTTACTATTTTATGTTAGTAAACATAGACAGACATGGGGCAGAGCTGCTACTGGCTCTCACTGTGCCCAGCTGCTCAAGAGGTGCCCGGGAGAGATGGCAGGTTCAAGCCCTGGCCCGCCTCCCCAGCAGAGCCTCACAACAAGCCAGATGACCCTCGACTCCATAAGGACCTCCATTTTCCACATCCGGACTTCCCCCTCATCAGAACTCCACCCAGCAGACTAGCCTATCACAGCCCGGCTCACACGGCCGCAAGTGGCCACATGGTTCATCAATAAATGCTGGATTTTGAGATGACTACAAGAGTATGCTACCTGCACTGCAGAGCCTGGCAAGCTACCCGTGTTGTATTTGATATGCCAGATACCAGTAACAATTATAGACCTCATTCCCATGACCTGATGGAATGGTTTGAGGCTCTTTATGTTCCTGGAGCAAGCAGGTACCCTTGGGATTTACTTGCATGAGACAGGTCATATGGAGATGTTACTGGTGCAAATCCATGATGAATGGGAAGACAGTGACAGTGACTATTTTATGTAATTTATATGGTAAAATGGTAATATTATGTACCAGCTTCACTCAGGTAAATTATGCAATAATTTATATTCTCTAATACTTTTAGTGGGTTGTAGAAAACTTAAAATTCCATATATAACTTTCATAGCTATGACAGATGAGAGAGACAGACACAGCAACAGAAAGAGGGAAATGAAGAGGAAGTTCAACAAACTCTATTTGCCAAACTGGACAAATCAGAGCATAATGACATTATATTGGATATAAAAAAAAACCAATTTCTGTATCTAGGTTGCTGAAAGGTATTCTAATAATGAATGCATTTCTAATTCCTTGAGTATGTCTTTTTACCAGTAAACTATATAAGATAATATCTTAAGTAAAGATACATGTGCAGTCCTTTGCAGTAAAAAGAAATGTCACATCTGAGAATAAAATGAGGTCAGGTGAAATGCAGAGAAATGCAAAGCAATTAGAGACTAGACCTATAAATGGTGGCTATGATGTAAAGGAAAAGGAACCAACCATCAATCAACACAGGAAGAATATAAGTAGTGGAAGCAAATGTTCATTTTATTTAAATTTGACTTTTAAATACTATACTGTTTCTTTTAAATGAATGGATTTTTCATGATAATTTTGCTGATATTGGTATCATTTTTTAAACCTCTAGAAAGTTAAGAATGCCTTATTTTGAAAAATGACATAGTAAAGTCACTAAAAACTCATTACACAACAGAATTTTTGCTTTGGTCTTGGGGTCTCTTATGCAATGACTGGTTATTTTTTCCACAGTTCAAAATAACAATAAAAGTTCTGTGAAAATATTACTAAAATGAATAGGAAATTCAGAAAGTTTAACAATACATAATCAAAAATAGTTTTACATACTAAATCATAGGTGTTGTGTCAGATTCAATACTCTTGAATATTCTGTAGGTTCTGTAAAACAATATTTGCAAATGCTGTAGAAGAGCAGGTGTAATTTTCTGCAGTATTTAATGTATTACAAAAACACATAAACAGATGCATGGGTAAGTTATATCAAAATGCTTAATGTTTAAAATTAAAAGCACATCCTATGTACTTTCTTATGTATGGGACAATTATAATGTGTGACACATCAATCAGATTTTTGGAATCTTTCACTTTTAACTACTTAAATATCTTGACAATTTTTAGGAGGTGAAAAAAGTAACAGTAAAACTTTTAACTTAAGGAGAAATCTGAATCAAAACTATCTGAATTGTCTTCTCCCATGTTTTGTTATCCTTGTTTATGCTATAAGACTACAGAATTTTGCTACCAACATGTCATATTTGTTACAGCTATTTTATCCTGCCTGCCAATACCATTACAGTGTAACAGCAGTTTTCACTAGGTAGTCTTTTGCAACTTATTAAATTTTTAAAGTTGAAAACTTGGCATTGGGAATTATTGCATCTCTAAAACAAAATGTCAGATTCATTCATGCTGAGGAAAACTATTGTAATTCTATTTTTATAAACTATGTCAACCTTGCAAATAATCACTCACCTGTTCCAATCTACCCAAGCACAAAAAATGCTTAGAATCTTAAAATTCTCTGTGCTTTGGTAGGTGAACAGTGGTTAAAGGAAACTTCTTGCATCGTTTCTACTGCCATCCCAATTTAACCAAAAGTAAATTAAAACAGGAGATGGTAAAATTTCCAACAGAATGTGTTTGACTTACTGAAAACCACTCATCTGTAGTGGTCTCATAATTTTTAATAAAGATATGCTTTAATAGCATAATAAAACAGGTTTTTTAAAAAATGACTGATGATCATTCTGTCTTGGTTGATTTTCCTTTTCACTCTTGAATTAAAAGACAAGGCAACAATGTTAAAATGACATTAAGCACCAATTAAGACAAAACTGATGTTTACAACACCCCGACTGCCAGGAAAAAAATAAGATGTTATGTCTGTAATAGCTCTTTAGATATCTAGATCCATTATGCTCCTATCAAAATACATTGTACAATTATGAACATTTGTGATTAGCTACTACCTAGAGATAATAATAAATTTGGGCCATGGAAGGAGCTAAAAGTGCTGAAGACCATGCACTGCGTGCTGTAGACCCTGATCGGATTCCCAGCACCACGTTTTCTCAAAAGCATTTCTTTTTTTTTTTTCTTTTATGCTTTTTGGGTCACACCCAGCAATGCTCAGGGTAATTACTCCTAGCGGTGCTTGGGGGACCATATGGGATGCCGGAATCGAACCCAGGCCGACATAGGCCGGCTGCGTGCAAGGTAGATGCCCTACCTGCTGGACTATCGCTCTGGCCCCTCTATGAATTGTCACTGAGCATTGCTGGGTGTGGTTTCCCCTCAAAAGCAATAACAGAAATATGAAACAACCATAAGCATATATCTTCCTAAGTAGCAGATAAACAGCACTTATCAGAGTAAAACATGCCATGCCTATTCCACTGAAACTAAGTAGTATTCAATAAAAATAGAATTGAAGTAATTACTATAAAATATAATTAAATGTTAAAAATAATTGAAAATAATTCATAAAAATGATAACAAAATAAGGAAAACTTGATGAGTCGAAGAATGGGATAGGGATGCAAAGATTCCATTCCAAGTTGTACTGACTTTTAATGATCTTCAAACTTTCATTAACTAAATGTAACCAAAAAAAATGAGATATGGCAAAAAAAAAGCAATAAAAAACAAACAAGTTTGGGAAAAATTACTTTTTTAAAAAAACCATAAGATTATTTATTATAAATGATCATAAGATTATTTTAAAATAATAATTGTTCTAACAGTGATAAGAAGTTACAATGAGAGTGTTTCTGAAGAAAACATCAAAGATACACTAAATTTTGTTGTTTCATGCAAGAAAATCTAAAAATCACACAACAAAAGTTTATGAATAAATTAAGGTAAAATACATTGAAGAAATAAACAGAAATACTGGAGAGAAAAAGATATAAAATAATTGTACACTATGGGAGATAGCAATTTCTTTCTTTGGAAAAATTAAGAAAAATGAGGCCAGAGAGATAGTACAGCGGGCAGTGTGTTTGCCTTGCATGCTGCTGACCTGGCTTCGATCCCTAGCATCCATATGGTCCCCCAAGCAACACCAGGTGTAATTCCTGAGTGCAAAGCCAGGAGTAACCCCTAAGCATTGGCACTGTGACCCAAAAAGCAAAAAAAAAAATTAAAAATTTAAAAAAAATTAAGAAACCCACAGCATATGTTGTTAAATTCCTTAAGAGACATTTAAGATACTAAAACATATTTATGTATAAAGACAAATGACAAAGATTTGAAGAATTAACAAAGGGCATTTAAGTGATATAAAACACAATCACACAGATTAGTACATCCTGGGAGTACCAAAGGATTTAATGCTATAGCAAAGATTGGAGGTGTAAGGGAAAAGAAACATAGATGCATTTGCTAATCAAGCAATGTTCAGGTTTTAAATATAGGGTATTAGTATTCTATTAACTCTGTTTTAAAACAGATATTACCTTTTGAGATGTTTTCCACCTGCTTCCCTTTGTGCCACCTTCCAAGTTTCCTTCCTTCTTCCGGCCTCCTGTCTTGCTGGTTTACCACCTAGTCTCATTCTGTGGCTCATCATTTATGCAATTCTCATCCTTAGACTATCCTGGGGGCCCTCGGGAACCTTATGGCACTTAATCAAGAAGCACTTCATAGTGCAGAGAACAAGATACATTGAAGATATTGTTGCCAATGTTTAAGGTTGATGTATTACGTGGTCAACCCTGGTAGAATCTCTGGCATTACACACAGTCCCATAAGCATCCTTGGATGCGGTCCTGGAAGCTCCTAAACACAGCAAGGTGTGGTCCTGCAAGTCAATGAGCACCCCACCCCAAAGCTTTTCTACTACCCCACAGTGCTCAGTGCTCAGAAGTCTTTTCCACCACCCCACAGCCTGTAGCAGCATATCCTTTGGCCTTAACATTGAGCTGCCAACCACATTGTCTGGAAACACTGGAAATAGCCCTATATGTCCTGAAAACTGCTTTGTAGATCCATAGTAAAACTAAATTGGGCATCACAGGAGGAAGGTCATAGGATTGGATTTTCCTTATATGTAGTTGGCCCAAGTTTAAACCTCAACTCTTCTTGTAGACTCACCCAAGTACTGTTGGTGGCTCTTACTGTTGTCACCTTTTCTGGAAACAAACTCTGAGCTCTCAGAACTGCATAGTCGACCAATTATCACTATATGATCTTTATGCGGCTGAGCGCTGCATAGGAGAGCCCACTGCCACAAGCATGCCCAATTCTGAGGTATTATAGAGAAAGAATTCAGTGGACTTAGAAGAGTTCAGTGATAATAATGACTGTCTGGCAAGGTGAGGTCACAGGGAGAAGCTGAGCACTGAAGCACACATGCAGAATAACTGCATTTTGTGATTTCTGGTACCAAAACAAATTGACACTCTCTAGAGACCACAGTAAAAATGTGCAGGCCACACACCCAAGTGATAGTGTGAAACAAAATCTGCACACACATAAATAGATGTCCCTCCCATGACAACATTCATGTCACAACCAATACTAAATTCTGTTATTCTTTTCCCATAAATCAAACTCCACTTTGTTATGAACCATTGGTTCATTTACAAGCCCTTTATACTAATGAATCTTCAAAACGTTGGGGATAATAGGAAAAAATAATATTGCTCTTGAGACCATGGATTGTCTTAATATATTATTACCAGGTTTAGACAGGAATTCAGATGGCAGAAATAGATGTATAGTTAAAGAAAAATTATCACTAGAGAATTATAAATTCATATTTATGTTATTTACTTTAAGATTTAACTATGGAAGGCCACAGAGATATTAGGGCACTCCTCTACAGCGGGTAGGACACTGACTTGTGTATGACAGACCTGTATTTGATTGCTGGCTCCCAATATGACCTGAGCATGCCAAGAGTGATCCCTATATGCAGAGCCAAGAGAAAACTCTGAGCATTGTTGGATATGGCTCAAAAGAACAGACAGAAATGTTTAACCATTATTGTTGGGGGTTGATTTGGTTCACACCCAGCTCTGTTCTCAGGAGATCATAAATTTCTGAAGACCAAATGGTCAATCACATGCAATGGAAACGCCTTTAGCCCTGCACTATCTCTCCAGTCCCAAACAATTAGTATATTTAGAACTTTATACCAGAGGACTTTAATACCTTTTTCCTTGAGGGTCATTTAGGTGCTTTCACCTTTAAATACTTAAAGGCAGTAAGGAAACATTAAGGCAGTAAGGACACATTAAGACACACATTAAACACTTAGAAAAAATATGTTTTTATGGCACCTTCTTTTGAGGGTTATTTAGGTGCTTTTGCCTTTAAACTTATTCCGAGGCAATTTTAATTTTTTTAAAATTTTTTAACTCCTAAATTTTAAAATTTTCAAGGCTTTTAAAAAATTTTAATTTTTTTTCTTTTTTTTAATTTTATTTTGTTTTGTTTTTTTTTCATTTTGGGTCACACCTGGCAATGCTCAGGGGTTACTTTTGGCTTTCACTCAGGAATTACTCCTGGCGATGCTTGGGGACCATATGGGATACTCAGAATCAAACCCAGGTTGACCATGTGCAAGGCAAACACCCTACCCACTGTGCTATCATTCCGGCACCTAAAAAAGTCTTTTAATGCTATGGGGAAAAAATGGAGAAAAAAAAAGGGTGGACTCCAAGTATAGTGCCCAATATCAAAATCTGCTAACAGTGAAAACAATTTTTTAATGCTTTGGTTCAGAGATTCACAGGAAAAGAACTTGGCTGCTGCAGAGTCATTTTATGATGCTTGAGGCTTTGGACTCTGATCACAGTGCTCATTGTAAACAAGTTTGCTGAATCAATGAAAAAGGTTTTCTAATGATTCTGTTCACAGGATAAGACACTGGGACGCAGTAAATGTGTACTACCGCACTCAATACTCTGAGACTCCTAAAACAGTGCTTGCTAAAAATTTAGTAATTAGCAAAATGCCTGATCCAAGACTCAGATACATGGGGCAGAGCTGTTACCGGCTCTCCTTGTGCCTAGCTGATCATGAGGCGCCCAGGAGGGAAGGTGGGTTCTTGCCCTGGCCCACCATCCTAGCAGAGCCTCTCAAGAAGCCAGAAGAACCCCCACATCGTGAGGGCCACCATCTTCAACATTCGGACTCCACAGCTCGTCAGAGCTCCACCCAGCAGAAAAGCCAATCTTTCCCCATGTTCATCAATAAATACACGAGATGAGAGGCTACTACAAGAGTATCCCACCCACACAGCAGAGCCTAGCAAGCTACCTGTGGTATTTAATATGCCAAAACCAGTAACAATTATAGACCACATTCCAGTGAAGGAATGGTTTGATGCTCTTCGTGTTCCTGGAGCATGGAGCATGATGCCCTTGGGCTAAACTAGCATGTGACAGGACGTATGGAGATGTCACTGGTGCCCGCACGAGCAAATCGATGAACAATGGTGAACAATGGGAAGACAAGTGATACCAGAGGACAAGCTTGCTTGGATAAATTTTGCCAGGACCAACTTATTTGAGAAATATAAGGAATAATATGAATGGTACATTCTACTCTGGAGTTGCCTACATCCAATTTGTGTATAATTTTTCTATTTTACTTCATGAGGCTTTCTTCTCTCTGAAAATGCCTTCATTCTCTTTAGCACAATTTATTTTCTCTACCTTTTGTTAAAATGCCTCTATTTTAAAATAAAAGTAATAAGCTGCCAGAACCAGCAAAAGCCAAATAAGCTACAGACCAGACCAGACCCACAGCTTCCCAGCTCACCCACATGGAGCAGCCCATGGAGTCATGGGAGGATGGTAAAAGCTCGGTCCTTGGCCAAGAGCAACATAG
Source organism: Cryptotis parvus (assembly GCA_021461705.1). Taxonomy (NCBI): domain Eukaryota; kingdom Metazoa; phylum Chordata; class Mammalia; order Eulipotyphla; family Soricidae; genus Cryptotis; species Cryptotis parvus. The sequence continues at coordinate 106,049 of JAJIBD010024575.1, read as the reverse complement.
CTCCTAGCCAGCACACACCTGGGAGAGGCTGCACCAGCCACTTGAGTCAGGATAGGGCCCTTCCATCTCCATGCCCCAATGGGTGTGGCTACTGTAATGATCACTGTAGGTGTAACAAACTGGAGTGACTGATGTGGAATGGTGAATGGAACTAGTTCTAGTCAGACTAGAACTCACCATTGAATGTACACAGAGACTTCAATGTTAAACAGCAAATATTAGTAGGGCAAGCCACAATATGTAAAAGAAGAGGTGGGGGGCTGTTACAGAGGCAGGCTGGGGGGGTGGGTGGGAGGGAATGTATGGAAATAGGGCACTGGTGGAGGAATGGGTGCTGGAACACTGTATGATGGTGAACCAATTATGAGCATCTTTGTAATTGTATATCTCAGGGTGGTAGAAAAAAAAATAAAACAAAACAAAACAAAACAAAATAAAATAAAATAAATAAAATAAAATAAAAGAAGAATAACCTTAGCACAATAGTTACTGCCTATATTTACTATCTGGGGCCATCGTGATGGAAACTGGGTTGTTAAAGGGAGCAATGTATAATTTGCTGGGGCCAGAGCGATAGTCCAGCGGGTAGGGTATTTGCCTTGCACACGGCCGGTCTGTGCCGGTCCGGGTTCAATCCCTGGCATCCCATGTGGTCCCCCGAGCACTGCCATGAGTGATTCCTGAGTGCAGAGCCAGGAGAAACCCCTGAGCATTGCCGGGTGTGACCCCAAAAATATATATATATATTATATATAACAGAGACAAAGATATATATATATATATATATATAATTTGCCTATGTAGAAAAGTAATAAAGGGGCCGAGCGATAGCCCAGCGTGTAGGGCGTTTGCCTTGCCCGCGGCCGGCCTGTGCCAGCCCGGGTTCGATCCCCGGCATCCCATATGGTTCCCCGAGCACCGCCAGGAGAAATTCCTGAGCAAAGAGCCAGGAGTAACCATGAGCATCGCCGGGTGTGACCCAAAAAGCAAAAAAAAAAAAAAAAAAAAAGAAAAGTAATAAAAAGCTGTTATACACAGAAAATCAAAGAAAACAAAGTATTTTGTTCAGTCATTTCTAACGTTGTTTACTAGTGAAAACCATTGAAATATAAAAGTCTTAGTTTCTTCATTTGGTATTTGTGAAGAGGATTGCTCTGCAAGATAGCTCTACTATTCAATGGACAGACAAGAATGTCAAACACAAAAGAAACTGCACAATAGAATTTTGGGTTGTGGAATGATACCACTCATGTGCCAACTTTTAAAATATTGACAGATCATGAATCTGCTCTTAAACATCATCTTGGTCACTATCTTGTCTTTTGACTCCCATAGTCCTTTTATATTCTTCTATAATTGTACTTCCGCAGATAAAATTATTTGTTCATGAGCTTTTTTTTTCCACTAGTAGGGACTATGAATTCTTTGATAGCATGGAGAAGCCACTATTATACTATTTTTTACTCCTCAAAATCCCCTGTTGTAGGTTTAGATATAGTAGACTAAAAAAATAGATCAGTAAGTGCTTATTGAAGTGAAAATCTTAAAAAAAAACACAAAAATATGATTGACACTTTCATATATCAGATGACATCCTAAGAAAATACTTTAATAAAGGAGTAGTGATTACTAAGATGTATAGTAGAAATTAAATAGCTCAAGTATTACCATACATAAACTAGAAAAATGACACCTTAAAGCAGTTTCACAACAGAGGAGGTAACCTTAAAATCGGTCTTAAATTTACATAACATTTTCAACAGATTATATACTACGTGATCTATCTATAAAACTGAAGCACTTAAATAATTTAAGGAATAATAGTTATCACATATCAAATTTAAAATATTTTTAAAGTTACAGTAACAATGTATGACTAAGTATAAAATAAATTATAATGGCAGAGGGAATATTAGACTCATAAAATTATTTTAATGTTTTAAGATCTATAATATATTATCATCAATATTTTATCATATTTCCATTTAATGATTGGAATAAAATATAAAGTGAAATATTTTTTTTGCTAAAATTCAGAACTCAGAAAAGAAAACTAGGTGGAAGAAGTTAAGCTAAAATAGGTCAAGAAAAATATTTGTAGCTATAATTTTATTCCTAAGACAATGGCATTATCTTTAAACTATATATGGGTTTAATGCTAACTATAAGAAATGTTACAGCAAATAAAATCAGGAATGTAAATATGATGATAATTATTTATGCGGGCTTTATCAAATCATTTGGAGGACTATTCACAGCAATTAATATAAACAGCCTTGTAAAATGTCAAAACTGACCTAAAATTGCTTAGAAAATAAAGTTTAGGTAGGATGTTTTCTCTTACTGTACATAGAACTGATTTCTTAGAATAGACCCTGTTTACTAACAAATTTAGAGCTAACATAAGCAAAACATTTTCAAATAGAACACCATCACATGTGAAATGAAGTACCAACTAAGGTTTAGTAGGGTTTTCCGAGACTGAAAGGCAGGTTATACTTTAGGAGAAATGATGAATATACCCCACAAAAAATGTGGGGAAAAGTATAATTAGAGGTGCAGAGAGATCATACCAGGACTTGCCTTGCATGTGACCAACACTGGCTCAATCCCTGGTACCACAAATGGTACCCTGTTCACTGAGCGGGGAGTAGCACTGAGCAATGCCCAGTGTGGGGCTAAAAAAGCAAAAAAGTATGATTAGGTATTTATGTTAAAAAATGTTAAAGTGTAATATTTATTCTTTGGTTACAATTTACAAATATACAAGGATTTGTTTTGTACTTAGCATTGTAAAAACAAAACACGTCAACAATCCGAATATACAGCTAATATTGGTTTACAAAACAAAGAATTTGGGGTAGAGGATGATTACTCAATTTATCAAGGAACATGCTGATTTACAGAAAAGAACATCTACCTCAAGGCTTATCTTAAATAGCATGTTATCCTAATATATGAAAGACAATTTAAACTCTGAACTGCCTCATTAAATGTGTGAGAAAAGCATCACATATAGGCTTATTATTTGAATAGTTATTGAATAAATTAATGCCCTTAAATGAATTCAAATAAATGATGCAGTGTTTTTTTTTATTGTGGCAATATTCACTTTTATTAGGCAATGTATACTGAATAGCATCTTCTCTACTGGACCATTTGGATTTGGTATAATTCTGAAGTGTGAAGTGGGAAGATGATATGAAGTGAAAACACTATATTTGAAGGAAATAGCAATTTGTCTCCTCACCATTAGGATGCAAGTAGTTATGAAGGCCCACAAGTCACTATGTAAGAATGGAGAGTTAAAACTAATTTTAATAAATGTCACTAAATTAATTTTCCCTGCCTATATTTAGTATTCGTAAAAATTAGTGGTGAAGGGACCACATAATTTGCTATTACTTTTTGGTAGTAATGTTGCTTTTTCAGGACTCAGTAATTTTTGATAGTATGCATGCTACGTCGCATACTAACAAATGTAGTAATGTCAAGGTAATGATTTTTAAGCTAAAGAATGCTAATAAATAAAATCAAAGTAAAAATAAGTAAGTTATACATTAAATACAGTAATTAATAAGGTTTACTTATTTTTACATAATGCATATTTACATTTTATTAAATTCTGTTCTTTCCTACAAAGCATTGGATATCCAAATAGAAATCAACAGCCACTGCCAATAGAATTCAAAACATCTAATAGCCAAAAGATTTGAGCAGTATAAATTGATTTTCTAAGTAGGGTTTGAACCTAAATTAAATTAATTAGTTTAGTAGCCATAATCCAATTTAAATTTACAAATATTTATGGATTGTCTACTCTATTTATAAGGTATTGAGTTATGAAGTTTTCATGCTGGGGGACTTAAGCTTTTAGGTGCATTCATATATTTTAATCAATGAGCCATGGATTAAGAAATACTTCTTTTAGGCTTATGAGAAATTAATTAAAACAAAACTCCTCCCATGAACTCTACTATTGAAAGCAAAGAAAAATGTAGTTGAATTTGAAATGAAACCCGGTATACATACATTCCAGTTTTATATCTCTTTCTATCTTTATTTGTAACAAGGAAAACAATATCATACCATCCATTATCAAAGATAGTATCTAACTGCTATAACATAATGCATATTTCCCCACTGTGTTATTTATAAAAGTTTCAGTAAATCATATCTAATATGAATATTAGGTTTTCTCCTCTCAAAGAACAATGCATCTGATATTTTTCAATTATTCCTTATAAATTCTATTTTCTAATCTTGCAGCATATAAGGTAAATTTTTCTGTGTTCAAATCACTCCAGAAAGAAGTAATTTTATGAATGGGAATATAACCCAGTATATATTGTTGTTGTTGCTTTATTCATCTTTTATATTTATTTGATTATTTATTTCAAAATTTTTCTTGAGCTCCTGATCTTTTTTTGCCCTCAAGGTTGATGAATCCTGTTTGGTGTGATCGAAAGACATGTGCCTTGATCTGGACGTGGTAGAGGGTGGAGTTACCCTTGATATTCTACATTTACTAGATAATATCCTTTTGTAAGCTATTTCTTCAAATTGAAAGAAAGTGGTGAGTAGTCACTAAAGAATGAAAAGCTTAAATTAGGAGACACAGTTTTATTTTCCTGCTATTAAGTGAGAAAAGAATCAAAGGTTCAGAAAAACTACAAGGAGTAATTTCTCTCACTGATGGACGTGTTGTCACAAATACTTTACTGAAGACTGACTACTATAAAATTTAAATGCAGAGGACAAAAATTAATAATGGCCAATATCTATATTTAAATGTGAAATTAGTGAGTGAAAATACTTCTTATCTTATGTTTCTTTCAGTCACTTCTAAGATTTTACTTGTTGAATTTAAATTAAGACAAGAGAATAGAGGATGTATGTGTAGCAGTTCCTTCTTTGAGATTAATACCCCTAAAGAGTTTAGGATAGTTTTTGGCAAGACTATTGGAATAAGCCTTTCATACCTGTCCTTATAGTGTTGGGTGACACCTTACCTAGCTTCCAGCTACACTTAGCTTGCAGCCCCTCCCAGCTCTGCTAGGGAGGCTTTGTATCAGCTCAGGGTGCTTGAAAATGCCAGAAGGCACCCAATGCTAAGTGAAAAATAGCATTTCAATAGAGCTATTTGTCTGTTTTCATCTCTAGATAGCCCAGCCCACAATGGTCCTGGCTGGGAAGTTTTGGCATCTATAAAGTAAGCTGCAAGCAGAGAGAAGGCCCTCTTTTGCCATTTCGGCTTCCCTTGGTGTTTTGCTTCTCCGTTGTCCTCTCCTTTCTCTGTTGGGCTTCAAAATGTGGTGGCAGCCATCTTGGCCTACACGTGGCTGGGTCCTAGCTGGGAACCCAGAGTTCAGAGTTTTCCCTGCTCTTGGATTGTATATCAGAACCTGTGATAGTAAAGCCCTTTTAAAACTGCTCCCGATTCCTCTTCCTGGTATTTGTTGGGAACCATAACGGCTTCCCCACATTATAATATATGGAAATAAGACCAGCTGAAATCTCTGGACCTTGGGAAAACTTACTTGAATCTACAGAATATACCTATTCTGTTGTTAACATTTTATAAAGTGTACTTGAAGCATCACAGAAAAAAAATTTACCAAAAGGAATTGTCTCATGAGAGCAGCTGATATTCCCTGATTATCTCAATTGATGCACACAACTGATGATACCACCTCAAAGCACGGAACTCTGGAGAGCTGGAGACAGAGCTCGATGAGGTGTGTCTACAGCTTTGCATAGTAGAAGTGTTGTAGTGCCTGAGCACGTGTGTTGCCCGCATCTTCCCTCTTGAGATGTGTACTCTTTCTTACTCGCTCTCCATCTTTGGAGTAGCCGGCATTCTTCCTTGAGCAGCATTACTCTCTCTCTCTCTCTTTTACCTTTCCTCCTCCTTCCCTTTCCAAAAAACTTCCTCAATAAAATCTATTTTACTTCACTGCTCGTCGATTCCTGAAAATTCTTTTTCTGCGAGGAAGACAAGAACCCTAAGGCAGCACGGGGCCTAGCTCTTTCCTTTTCCTGCAAAGAGCAATTCCTCGCTCCAGCCTGAGTCCGTGGCTCCCCAAGAAACCTCGTGGGGATCAATTCCCTGCCTTAGAGGAAGCAGGTGTGGCTTGACGGCCACCTTGTGGAGCTGGTGGGGCTCAGGCCCACGCCATGCAGGGGGCTCATCTCAGGCTTTATCAGTCCTGAGCCTGCCCAGTGGGTCCCGGGTGGCAGAGGCGGCTGGGGAGAAGAAGACCATCTTTCTCCCCTTCGGGCTCACATAAGTCACCCTTGGGGTCCACCTGCAACAGAAGGTTGATATAGACATAGCTCCATGTGCTGTGTCTACATGCAGTAGAAGGTCCAGGTTCAATCCCCAGTATTGCATAGTCTCCTGAGCATGGCAAGGAGTGACCTCTGCCCACAGAACACTGCAGGTTATTGTTCAAATACTAGGAAGAAAAAATTGATTTCCAGAAAACAGAATATGGAACCATTTCCCCAGAAAAATTATAACTGCTAGATGCAGATTTTTTTCTTCTGAAAACTGACCACACGCTTGTGTGTGCCCCAATAAATTCTACTTATTGATACTCACTTAAGCAGTCTTTGACCAACCTTTATAGAATACTGTTTAGCATTTCTGATACCTCAAGTGTGCAGTTTCCCTAAATTTAGGAATACTCCCAGAAACTTTTTTTTTCTTACTGAAGAAGTTATTTTACAGTGTGACAACATCCAAAGTCAAGGTTTTAGTATGTCAAATTATCTCCTACTTACTCATGCCCTGTACAACCTTGATGTTCTAACTCCTTAATACAAGATGCAAAACTTTATATTACACATTTTGCTTTAAAATTCTAGATAATGATTGTTTGTTTGGATACTTTCAGAACACAAGTTTTGAAAGATCTCGCATGGCTAGAGAGCATAGGAGATATTTTCACCACTTCAGTTTCCTGACTACCTTTTCCTGAAAGCTACCTAATTGAAGTCAATTGTTAAGAGATTTTTTTTTCTGCCAAATTTTTTGTCTAGTCTCAAAGGGGTGGGAGAATTTTCTCTGTGCGCCAACACATTTTTAAAATTAAAATATCTTTCTCAGATTGTGCTGAGTACCTTGCATGTTCTCTATTCTATCCAAATTGTACCTATTCTCCTAATTTTTCTGAACTGTGGCTCTAAGTCTCTTTTTTTTTTTTTGCTTTTTGGGTCACACCCGGCGATGCTCAGGGGTTACTCCTGGCTCTGCGCTCAGAAATTACTCCTGGAGGTGCTCGGGGACCATATGGGATGCCGGGGATGGAACTCAGGCCAGCACAGGCCGCCGCATGCAAGGCAAACGCCCTACCCGCTGGGCTATCACTCCAGCCCCTGGCTCTAAGTCTCTTAATTGATTCTCTCATATTAAAAATGCTAGTCTCCCATTGTTAAGGAAACAATTCATGGTCTGACACTACCAGAGATGTAAATTTTTATTAAAATTTTAAAAGAGAATATCGAGCCAGAATTTGAGAATAAAATCCTAAGTGTGATGAAAGCACAAAGTTTGATTTTGTTTGAGAAATATAGGCTTGTGAAATGTAAAAGGAGCACTTTCTTCTTTGTTATGCAGGAAAAGCGAAAAGCGGGATGCTGGAGAGAAAGAGGCTGAACAGCTGCTTTGCAAGTGGTGGACAAATATTTGATCCCCAGTACCTCTTTACCCCACCAGGAATGATACCTGAGCATCGAAGCAGGAATAAACTCTGAGAACACTGTGTACAAAAAAAAAAAAAGTAGAAGCCTAGAAAATCACCAAGGTGCATATGGAACTAAATTCTTTAATTTAATTGTATTAATTCATGTTACAAAATCTGTTGCTTTTCTTTTTCTCTCCAAATAATCAAAGCAGTGAAGATAGCAATTTATGTAAGTAATGGAAAACTTTAGGCTTCATTTTCCATTAATAGACAAGATTTTGAGACTGATAAATAGAAATTGCTTTAGTGAACATTAACTTTGTTTTCCTACATTGTAAATCATTATTAGAACAAGAAGGGATTCATATGGAATGTGTAAAGTAGGAAGTTGGTGTAAATCTTAAAGTAACACGAAGTCTCAAGCACTCAATGTGATGGGAATTAGAAAATGTAAAAATACAAAATCATTTGCTGAATGCCATAATCTTGTATAGAGTGATCATTTTATTTAACTCATGTGTAGCCAAATTAGTTCTAGGATATTAGCAAATGCAAACACTTCAGAGTAAGTGTTCATAAATCCTCCTGTTTCTGTATTTATAGATTTAAAACAAAATAAAACATAAGCTACTTGTTGAGACACTGTTTATTGGATTCATAAAATTTCCAAAATTAAAAAACAAGGACTAGAAAACTATGATAGAATCTCTTGTTTATATTTAGCTGTTTTCGTTTAGTTCTTTGTGAGAATTGACCTTGATAAATTGGCTCAAGGCTTGCTTTATGTAAATTACTAAATGAAGAGGCAGAGATTCTAATTTAAATTTGAAAGTATTAGGAAGTCTGTGTGGAGTTCTGAGGCAGGAACTAACAAAAAAAAAAAAAGAATGGGCAAGAAGCACAATTTGCTGATCACAAACTATTATATAACTGTACAAACACACTGTTTTAGAAATACACATGGGATCTTCATTAATACTGGATAAACTAGTTAATATCAGTTTGCTGAACAGATGGGAGTCAATAAACATTTTAATTAAAAATTACATGGGAAAATTCTATTTAATCAGATCACAAAAATGATTAATTGAAGAGCTTCTAACTGTCTATAAGATGTTAATACATATCTGTGGTAGTCTAAAGATTTAACGTACAAGACTTTATAAAGATGTACTAATTTGATCTTTTATTATAGTGTTTCACTGTAAAACTAAATGGTTTCACAATAACCAGATATCTGGTATTTCACATCCTTTCTAAAAATAAGGATTATTTGTTAGGGTAGTTATTAGATTTACATTGCTGTAGTCTAGGCAAGAGGTTGTCAAAAATGGACCCTAAAAATGCTTTGATGATGAAAAAGTGATGCATGAGTTTAAAAACTGACAGATAAGGCTTTTTTTTTGTGAATTAAGATCTGTTGACTACTATATCTTTTACAACATCTAAACAAGTTAAATTTTATCAATACCAAACAGTCAATTGAACATAAGAATATGTTGATACACTTTATAAATAAATAGGCAAAGTTGGAACAAGTAAATACAGAGAGGCACCAGTTAAAATAGCATACATTTACCATCTTCCAATTTCTTTTGAGGTTGGGAATTTTGTTTTTGAAAGAAGCACATTATTCAATACTTTTGAAGGTAGGACTTAATAATCTAGGCAAGTTTAGATAAAATAAGTAGTGATTTTCATATTATTGACAAATGGTTGATTTCTAAGGACTTCCAAATTGGTAATATTTAAAAATTGAGTTCAAAGTTTGATTTTGTATTTTCTTCTATTAATATATTAATGAACACTGCCAAGCTACCACAGAATTAAACATTTCTTAGCACTTTACTAGGAAATTGATTCTAAGAGTTGCTGTTTGACCTCTTAAAAAAGATTTAATAGATAAAAGAGCACTCAAGTACCAGTAGGATTTATAGATAGAAGTTTTTTTTAAAACCATGAAAAGAGCATTGAACAAGAATTCAATACAGGTAATCATTGGCCTGTCAGCATTCCAATTGCAAACTTCATTTTAGAGAAATTATCATCTCCATCATCTTAAAAACTGTGAAGCTGTAAGTTGGCACAGAAATTAGCTGCCTGGATACAAACTTGTTTACACCAAACATTTGAATCAGTTAAGCTGTTTTGATTTAGATATCAGCCAAAAACCATAACTAGGGGCTTCTTCATATAAGTGAACACTAAATATTTTGTCTAAACTACAAAGTTCACGTCTTCAAAGCACAGAACCAAAGAAATCCAAGGTAATATGTCTCATCTCCAAGAAATTCGGTTGTATTTTGTTATGGCTGTTCTCCTAATTTTGATCTGTTATCTCACCAATGCAGCTTTTAGCAACACAAGCTCAATATTAGAACACACAGATAATCAGCATAAATTCATTACCAACATATGGAAGGAATTCAAATGACACCTCTAAAAACAGATTTAGAAGAGTCATTTCTGCATATGAAATACAAACACTGAGAAGAAAATTGTTCCTAAAAATTACAAGTTATGTGAAGTTATACTCTTTTCAGAATAACGTATAATGATTTAAAAGGATAGCAACAAAGTAGTCATAATCAATTTTTATCTGAATATTATCTTAATGAACTGAAGTTCAATATTATACTTTAAAATTATTAGTTCACTTAGAAATCTCAAACATACATTGAATGGTATTATACAAGAAAATGCAACAAAGAATTTATATTGTTCAAATTTCTCTCAGTTTATACACAAAATCAAAGCATGTTTCAAAGAAAACTACCATATGTATATCTGAGAAATGTGAATGATATTAAGCAATAAAACAGTTAGTCATTCTATTAAATAGCTATGGATGAGAAAACAGGTGAATAATGTGAGTGTGAAATGAACGCAAGAAAATAAAATGATCAATCTGCTCCTTCTTTGCCTCAAGATTATAGAAACAAAATGTCTGCTGCAATTTAAAATGTCAATAAAGTGAAGTATTACAGTAAGATCAACTGTAAAATAGAGACCGTGACTGATAATCATCAACATTAGAAAAAATTATGAAATGAATAACAGTAAATAAATTTTGAGACAGATTGTAGATTTATTTGACTTTTGCCAACTTGGAAGAAATCTATATCTACCTTTTGAAAGGTGAAAAAATGCTTATTTTATTTTTATTATTATTATTATTATTATTATTATTATTATTATTATTATTGCTTTTTTGGGTCACACCCATAAATGCTCAGGGGTTACTCCTGGTTCTGCACTCAGAGTCACTCCCGGTGCTGGTCGGGGACCAAATGGGAAGCCGAGGATAGAACCCAGGTTGTGCATGCAAGGCAAGTGCCCTACCTGCTGTGCCATCACTCCAGCCTCTGGAAATTTTTTTAAATGAGGCTGGCCTATTACAAATGTTCAATGTAATAGATATGCTTTAGAGATAGTACATATGAGGCCACTAATAGGATATATGAGCTTGAAAATTCAGACCATACGTAAAGCTAATGCATTGCACATTACTTTATCTGGGATACATTTAAGTCATGAGTATTAATTTTAATGTTCTTTTAAACTAAATTCTCAGGAGCTCAGTTTTTCTCTTAGTAAGAACGAAGTCTATTGTGTAACAATTTAGTTTTAGCTTCTGATATCACTTTAAATTTTACTCAGTTACTTATCATATGTTTTCAAAGAGTAATTATACATCTATGGTCTCAGAAATTGTACCTAATTTGTAAATGGAGGTATGAATCTGAATATAGGAGTAACCCCTCTCTCATAAGCCATTTACTTGAACTAAAAGGAGGAAAAATGAGGGAATGAGTCACTATTTGATATGTGAATGATATACTTCATCTAAAGAGCGTCTCACTGAGCTGCCTGCATACAAAAGGCATAATAAAGAGTTTTACACTGATACTATTTCCCAAAAGATAGTGTCCTGTATTTTCTATTTAATGTGCCCCTGAGATTGCTGGATTCAAGGAAATTGTAACATACAGAAAACCACAGCAGGGATATTTGCTTTTTCCAATACTTTAAGGTTTAATGTATCCACTGTTACAAACAATTTATACTTAAAATTTTCCATAAAGGTTGTATCCAATCCTGTCTTTTAAAAAATATATATTAGTTAAAAAATCTCCCCAGGTCAGAGAGGTAGTACAGGAGGTAAGGTGCTTGACTGCATGTGGTCCACTCTAGTTCAATCCCCAGTGCCACATAAGGTCCCTGAGGACTACATGAGCACAGAACCAAGAAGTAAGACCTAAATACCCCCTCCCAAATAAGAGCTGTTAACATCAGTACTTTTTGTGTTGGGGGGGGGGTGAGGTCACAGATGTTAGAGCTCAGGGGATCATATGTGGTGCCAGGGATTGAATTGAGCTTTGTTATAGACAAGCCTAGGCTCTTATTTATTATACTATTTCTTTGACCTTCACTTTAAATATGTGATCAAACTATTTCTCTATAATTTAAAATATAAAGCAAAGAAATAAAATTATAATTTTGGACATTGCAAACAACTTTTAAGAGAATCCCTCATAATTTTTAAATCACTTCCTTAAATCTTCCTAATTCTCTGAATTGCTTAATCTTAGTAATTATTTGGGAATTTTACACTCAAATAGTAAAGATATATAAGCAAAGATTTATCTATTGAAAGATTTTAATCGTTTCTAAGTGGCCTGAGAGACAGTACAACGGGTAACATACTTTCCTTGAATGTACTGAAGGGGATTCTATTCCTAGTCCTCATGGGATCCCTGGATTCTAGCCAGTAGTGATTCCTGATCAAAATCCAAAGGAAATCCTTGAAGACCATATAATGTGGCCACCAAATTCCAAATTAATAAAATAAGTATATATAGTAAATATCACTAAAACTGGAGAAAATCTATCAATGTTAATAATTGTTATTAAAGTATTAATATTTATGAACTAGCACTTCTATCATGGAGTTGTTCTTATCTGCTTAGTGGTTCTGAAGAGCAAACGCAGGGCATCAGCCTGAGAACAATAAGCCCTGTTTCTTAAGCCCCAGTCCCCTGTCATGAGCTTTGAAAGACACTAATGTATTGTATAGTTTTATGAGAAAGTACACAGATGAGAAATAGGATGAGAAGAATGTATATATTTTAACATGATTTGTACATGATCAAAACAAAAATTAAGGACAGATTTTATTTGAGCTGGGGTTTGAGTCACATCCAGCGTTGCTCTGGGGCTACTCCTTGCTCTTTGATCTGGAGTTGCTCTAGGCCCTCCCTGCAGTATTGGGAATGGTAGCCACCATATGGTGGTGGAAATTCAATTGAGGTTGACCGTGTGCAAGGTACTTTAACTGCTATCCTATCTCTCTGGTTCAAGAACAATTGTTTTCTTACATTTAAAAGGCTGCTCAATAAGAAAATATGCCCATATTATCCAAATTAAATAAGATTTTGATGTCAAGTACTGTGAATCAAAGTGTTCTGAGATCTCAAAAACAGTTGGTATACTGACATGTTTTACATATGTGTACTGTTCAAACTCATATGTGCAAGACTTACACTTATCCCTGAGCTACAAAACCAATCCCATATAAGGTATTTGTAATTAAATTCTGTCCTGTGGGATACAATTTATAGGGTATATTTAAAAAATAATGAATATGAATGTCCAATGAAGAAGTCTCAGTTGTGTAGCTAATGGTCTTTATTAACCGTTAAATATTACTTATTCTTTCTAGATGTGAATATTTATGACATAAAATACGAACAGTGAATTAGCTGATATTTAAGAATACTTCTAAATGTTCCAATTTATGAAGGATGAATTGACATTTAATGCAAGTATACTAATCAATCAAAAGTAAAATAAGCCAGTACCTAAATGCAGTCCAAGAACAGAAGGATCATTTAAAGTCTATGGTCTGACCCTGATCCATAGTTCCCAAAGTAAGCATACGGGTGATGAAAAAAGTTTCAGAGTATTTAAGTGTAGAATGGCAACTTAACCAAAGAAGAAAAAAATGCCAGTGAATAAGATGCAACCTTCTTACTTTATCATTATGTTGGTGACCATATTAGTATTAGTAGTATTAGTGATGAAATACATGGAAATTTCTATTGGTTTTGAACTTGGACCTTCAAACTTGAATAATAGTGATAATATTATTCAACAACATTATATTGTTATATAATTATGTATGTATATATAAATGTGTGTATGTATATGTTGTGTATACATACATATACACATTCATATACATAAAAGGTCACTGTTGATCCACTAATCTGTTAATACTTCTAAAGTAGAATATCAAACTAAGGACAGCTGGTTTTCTACTACAAAGACAACTGTTGTCAGAATCATTATTTAATTTTTTTATCTCACGGGTCCAGCAAGATTCCCTCTTCAACAGATCTGAAGTTTTGTACATCCTCAGAACGACAGAGATGAGTTGTGAGAAACACCAATGTCTATGACCAGTCCCCAAGGAATCTCACTGAAAATGTCTGCAGGGGGATATATTATTTTCTCTCTAGATTCCAGAGAACATGGATGCTGTTTACTGTTTACTTGAAATTGCCATGAAAATCAATGTGATGTGAGCACTTTAGGTAGTGTCAGAGTCTGATAGGAGTTAATTCTGAGAAATTTTGTAGATTAGTCTACTGATCTGCCTGTCTTCTCATTTTGAGAGAGAAAAGATTAATTTGGTAATGATGTTATCCATTGTATAATTCTTGCCAAAATCCAAATTGGAATGCCCATTGTTTTCCAAAACTACATAATGCTTTGGATTATTAGGAAAACATTGGTAGTTAGTAGTGTCTTAATGTGTATATAATTTTAATATATACATATGGCTGGAATCAAATGAACTTAAGGTTTATTTTATCACTGTTTTCCCTAATATTTTTTTATTTCAATCACTTTGGCATTTCAAGTACGAGAAAGCAAAGCAGGAGAGGGGATTCAAAGGGGTCAGTTCTTGTTTTACTGCAGAAGGCCTGGGTTTGATCACTGGCAAATTATGGATCCCTGAGCACTGCTGGGTGTGGCCCAAAAGCAAACAACAAAACAAAGAGCAAGATGACATTTTTCTTAGCTATGCTCCCCAAAGTAACAGGTGCAGAGCAACCTCCTGCTTGGTTCTTCAATGCTATTTTCCAAATTGTACAATGCATTGAAATCACTTGATATCCTGAAACTGGTTATGAACACCCTGATGAGTCAGAGAATGTCACTTCTTGGGGACACAAAGAGAAGTTTCTTTGTTCCTCAGGGAAGTAAATTTTAGCATTTCCATGCATGAGTACTTGAGCTCAACTGACAAGCATTTTTGACATTAGAATCTGTTTCCCTGTGGGGAAACATCAACAACTGTACTGGCACTTACCATTTTCCCTTTCAGAGCTCACTTATGAGAAATCATTATTATATTTAGAACCGAGTATAGCTGCCTTTTGTGACTGCTCTGCTTATGATTTTACTGTTTCTGCAGACGCCAACTTGTGTGATCATGGAAAAGATCAGTGGAGCTAAAATCTATGCAGTTACCCCACAAATAGAAACACCAGTTAATATTATGAACAGTGATAACTACTGAAGTTTAGTCTGTTCTATTGGCGTGGTTAATTTATGGAGTAATTCTACTCTTTTTCTCCTTGAAGGATTTTCTGGGGAGTTGGCATCAGAATTTTAAGAGGAGCTGAAAGCTGCTCCTTAATTATTTCTCTTCATACACTCTTACCCCCACCAAAGTCCCCCACCCTCAAACCCACGCTCCATCCACATCCCCTTCCCACAACACTGGAAGATTCAGGAAAATACCAGGCTGCAAAATGACATTTCAGAAGGGTTTCAGCAAGGTAAACGTCTGGGAGAAGTTGAGCTAGAATTCTGGGAGCTCTCCAAGGCTATTCTAGAAGGCAAATTGGGTTCATTTAGCAACTCGGTGGGACGCAAAGCTTCCCCCTTAGGCGCAGGGGCTCTGGGGAGATCTTTCTCGGGTCTTCAGTCCTTTTACATTATTATTCTGCAATGCGCTGCAGTTCCCCTTCCAGGGCCTCTCAGCCCAGAGCTGTTCGCCTGCTAGCGACCGAGAGGACCACCCTGCAGTCGGAGAGACCCGATGTCGTTCCTTCCCTAAGCCCCTGCTACGCTGCCAGCTCCAGGGACTGGCCGTCTGCTTACTTTGGCACTGAAGCCTGGTTGGGGCCAGGAGACCCGAGATCAGCTAATATCTCGACCTCCCTGAGCTGCTGTTGCAAAAGTTGTCTGGGTAAAGGCTCTAGAGCCTGGGTCGGAGTGTGTAGGGGCGCCACCGGCGATCGTGTAGACGGCACTGGTCAGATTACAGGCCCAGCAAGTCTGGAATTCCTCTAGGGACTATGACGACTCACCAAGCGTTTCCTCCTCAGACACGCGAGCGCACGCACACTCACACTTGCACGCACAGGCACACTCACGCATGCACACGGACACACACTGGCGCGCACATGCACAAGCTTACGTCGGCGCCCTGGCCACGTCCCGCTCTGCGCTCTGCGTTTTAACCCGGGAAATTTCAGGGAATCTGGTCGCCCCCCACCCCCAGTAAACATTTACCAGTGTTCCCGGAGGAAATGAATTTTCCTCCCCGCCTCCACAACCCTGCCCCCGGCAAATCCTTGAGGATCTGGGAGGGACAGGGACACAAAGGTGCCTCCCAGCAGGTGTTGATGACAGTTGACTGGGGTTTGTTGGCTGTTAGGGTCCAGGAAAGGCGGAGCCCACCGCACCCACTCCCGTTTAAAACTCCGACCGGGCATAAGGCCCCCACTGTCCCCTTGGCTGCCAGGTCAGACTGTCGCCCTGCCAGCTGGGCGTGAGTGTCTGAGTCTCCAACCCCCCACCCCCCACCGCTGCCCGTCAACACGGTGAAGGTCTGACAGCTCCCAGCGCAGCCCCCGGTGGAGACGGAAAGGGTTTAGGGGGCTGCCATTAGTGTCTCTCCCCAGCCAGGAACCCGCGACTCTCTCCAGAAAGAATGATCTTGGAAGAGGGGAGTCAGGCCCGCTTTGCCAATAAGCACAGGGAAAGCGTGTGCTCCTTGGAGTCCCAGAACACGAGGGAAAACCATAGATCCTTCTCGAAGTCTGAGCTTGGGGTGGGGGTGGGGGGGAGAACCTCCGCGGTCTGGTGGCACGCGGACTCCCACTGCTGCCAACCAGCCAGGTCAGTGCCCTCTGGACACACGCGGCGGCCGCGAGGCTGGCACGGTCCCGCGGGATCCCCGAGAAGGAGCGTGGGAAGCGCCCCGCGGCTGTGTGCTCGCGTGGGCGGGACGTTTGAGCGGGTCTGGGGAGATTCGCGGTTTCTGTCTGGCTGAGACCCCAGCAGAAAGGCCACAGCTGCAGGCTGCGTTTCTAGACCTCTGCCTGTGTGCATGCGTGTGTGCGTGTGTGTGTGTGTGTGTGTGTGTGTGTGTGTGTGTGTGTGTGTGTGTGTGTGCTCCAGAGTGTTTCCAGTTGACAGGAATCTCATCTACCCGCCCCGGCCCCGCCCTAGACGCCCGCTGAGTGCTCTTTACCCCTTTCCTATCTGAGGACTTGCAATACCCAGGGAAGCTGGGCTCCTGTCAAGCCATCCTTTCCGTGGCTTGGGCCTAGTTTGGAAGGCCACTTTGTCATTCTCCTAAGCCAGGCGCTCTCCCACTGAGCCTCTGTCGTTGCTGTTGCTGGCCAGGTGAGATGGTAGAAGAATTAAAAGTGTGGACCTGGACCAGAGGTACTGGGACAGAGTTGTTCACGTGGGGACGGGGGGGCGAGAGGGGGCAACAACGCTTGGCGCCTTGGATTTGCCAAGCCCTCCTGCCAGCCTAGATTACGACTGCAAAACCCATAGACTCAAGACTCTGCCTTTGAGCTTTCCCGTGGGCCTGGCATTCTGTAAGAAACCATGGAGGTCTAAAGCATGGACAGATATTCGGGGAAAAAACATTCAAACAATGGCAACAATGCCGACTTTATGAAAACAGTGTGAATGTGGTGAAATGAAAATCTTAAGAAAGGAAGACGCAGTAACTGTCAAAATGACAGGGTGATCTCTCCTGGCAATAGGAGCTTCTATGTGGTTTACAACCTCTGTAAGTTTGCTTCTCAAAATTTGAGGGCAGCATTCTAAGTTGTATTTTGCAGGGGATGTCTTTTTAAAGGGCAGAGCTGTGACAAAGAAGGACCTCATTGCTATTTACCACCAATTTTTTAAAACAGCCATTTGAAGATAGAAATTTGACGGGGCCATGGCTTAATGTCACACACTCGGTCCTATCAGTGTCTTTCTACACCCCTAACCGCTTGGTGGAGATGGGTCCCTCGGTCCTAAACCAACCCCATCGCAGAGATGAAAGGAGAGGGATCCGGTTTCTAGGGCCTGAAAGTAAATTAACGCGCCCGTCCTTTCTTTCGGCGCGTCTTATTTGGAATATACGGTAGGTGCGGGCTGCCGGGCTGTAATTGCTGGCGGCGCGGCTCGGTTTTGTCAAGCCGGCTCACTCGCCCTGCTTCGCTGATTCCCAGCCCCCAACTGCCCCCCCAATATGCTTAGACTCAACAGGTACGACAGGAAAACTCGCACTTAACCCTTGGTCGCTTTTCTCGCAGTTTCCACCTGGACCTTTCTCCCAGGCTGGAGCTGTGGCTGGCGTGTTGCGCCTCCCCACGGAGCGCGCGTCTAGCAGGCAGCCCCGGGCCATCCTTTAACACAGACTCGCGGTAGCTGAGAACTAAGCCTGAATGTGAGGCTCCTCACAAGTCGAGGCGGCGGCGACGAAACCCCGTTGTAAGCCTCCCGAATTGCGTTTTGTGCGCTAGGCAGCGTAGTCCAGCCTCTTAGAACATGCATTTGGTTTAAAGCAGCGCTGAGACTCCAGGATCAAGGTAAAATACATATACATAGATGTATAAATAGATTCAGCTTTTAAGGAGCAGGTGTGGATTACCGCGCAGTGGCTGCCACTGAGACCAAGGGAGACCTCTTGCCTTGCTGGGCTGTCCATTAAAATTCGAGACAGGCCACCCATCAGGGTTCTCTGAGGGGAAGAGGTAACCCCTCCAGCTCCCTCCACCCAAAACATGAATTATCATTTCCACGGAATGCAAATGGGCTGCCTTCTGGGGGCGGGGGCGAGGGGGA
The DNA here is from genome assembly GCA_021461705.1 of Cryptotis parvus. Lineage (NCBI taxonomy): Eukaryota > Metazoa > Chordata > Mammalia > Eulipotyphla > Soricidae > Cryptotis > Cryptotis parvus. The sequence goes on along the minus strand of JAJIBD010024575.1, from coordinate 87,204 downwards.
CAGCCAGCTGCAAGCTGGACAATAAACTGTTTCATAGAGACGCGGCCCGATTGCGGTTCAGAGAGGCACTCCTTTACAAAGGAAGAAGCGTCCAGTTTGTGTTGACAGCCGTGGCGCGCCTGGGCCAAAACACCCTCCCCACCCCCGCCCCCCGCACCCCTTCCCACCCAGACACCACAGGCACCCGGGGTTTGAAACTAGCTGCACTGAAAGCCGCCTCCATCGCTTCTGTGTGAGCTGCCCAGAGTAGGAGATGCTGATGTCCCCAACTGCCTGCTGGAGTCCTAAACATCTCCGGAGCATCCTTGGCAGAGATGATCGGGCCGCAGGGTGCGGGAGAAGTTGTGGAACAGAAGTGGGGATCGGTGTCGTCCCCGAGGACAGTTCTCTCTCTCTCTCCAATGAATACCCCTCCCTGGCCTTTGCCTTCCTCCTTAGGGATAAATCTGATCTCTCACCCACGCCCTCCCTTGCTGGGCATGTGACAATCACTCTACCTGTCTGAACGCCGAGTCTTGCTGGGGATTTTCTTTTTGGTCGTCAGCTAATGACTTTCCTCCTACCTTCATTCATGCTCCCTACCCTCAAGGAGGATGGCTACTCTCTGGTGGCTTCCCGGACCCTTTGAAAGCCTCTTTTAGCTAACCGTCTACCACAGGACCAGAGAAAGCTTCCCCCTATCATTGACCGATGCCTAAGAGCCCACGGAGAGAGAATTCACATATGCACGCAGACGTTCATGCTGGCGTGGAGAGGCTTGGAAGACCCCTGGCCCCCAATGCATTTAAAAAACTGCACCTTCCTAGCCCGGCGGTAACTTTCCTACCTAAAAGGGTTAAAAAGCAATGAAGATTTTTGAAAAGATATAAATATTTCAGCCAAACCAGCTAACCCCACGGGTTTGACTAGACATCAGGGTAATCCCTATAAACCACCCAGAAAAGTCTTGCAGAGGAATTCAGCCTGGATATTCACTAGTTAGAGGCTAGAGGAACCAACTCACGTATTCGGTTGAGCATACTGCAAGAATATTTATTGAGTACAAGCTCAATCACTGCATTGAACGCGAAATCTGGCAAGCCAAATGCATTTGCTAACTGAGGGGGAGAATTAAAAAGGGGGGCTGTGAATCAACTCCTTCTTCGGTATTATCATGATTATTTTATCCGTGCAAATTGCCAAGTAAGCTAACCGCCTCTCTCTCTCTCTCTCTCTCTCTCTCTCTCTCTCTCTCTCTCTCTCTCTCTCTCTCTCTCTCTCTCTCGGCGACCAGTCAGCTCCCCTCCATCCCCCAGCCGAAGGGGACCCCCAAAGCCGACTTACCTTTCACACAAGACACCGTCAATAAAAAGACGAGGTTCCAAAACGTAAATCCACTTTTAATCCCCATTTTCTTCATCAGCATGAAGTCGAGGCGGCCACATTTAGCGCATCTGGGGCCAGGCAGCCGGGGCTTGGATTCCTTAGCTCGGCTTTCTCCTTTGCGGATCCCTTTCATATTCTTCGCGAGCTCCCGATTGCTGCTCCTCAGCCCGGCGCAGTGAGTTGTTGCTGTGTTGGTGCGCGGTCACAGCTCGGGTGAATGGTGTTTCTGGGATACCACAGCAACCTTGACGAGGACTCAACCATCTCTCCAACGGGGGCACAAAGTCTCCGCTACTCGGGATTCTGTCTATTCGTGTGCGGGTTTTTTTCCCCCTCCACCAAAAATCTACCTCGATGCTCGCTCGTTAGAGCCACCCCCAGAAGCACGAGCGAGCTTCTGAAAGCCCAGCTCCGCTCTCTGCCAAACTCCCCACAATATTGGAAATTAAGGGGGCTCGGTGGCGTGTGTGCGTGTGCCTGTGTGGGCGTGTGTCCCCCTTCTCCGAATAGATCGATGCTGCCTGTACAAGCAGCCCAAGAAATATTATAGGAGTGAGCTCTCCCTTGCAGCCTGTGAAAATACAGAAGCTTGCAAAAAGGAATATTTTAATCGGAGGCTCTGTGCGGCTTGGGGGGAAACCGTGGTGGTAATGAATCGGGCTCCATCGGTGCCCACGTCGTTATAATGGGACATGTGTTACTACTGTAGTTGCAGTATATTTCAGGCAGGCGCCTCGCATCTATTATCCCGTGATTTAATCGAAAAGAGAAAAAAGGGTTATCTAGAAAATTTTTTTCTGCATACGCATTTACATATTTGCATGCCTAGGAAAACCCCTTGTATTTATTTATATTTATTTCAGATGGGGAAAGCGATTTCACTCGTGACCCGGGCGGGGTTGGGGTGGGGAGGGACCCAGTCATTTCCCCAAATAGTTCTCCCTTTCATCTTCCCACTGCCCCCACCCCGCTTCTCCGTGGCTGTGCACCGCAGTTAAACTACTTCATCGGCGCTAGTTATCTAGAACAGACCCATTTGTCTTCATGCTGAATGGGTCCCAAATATGTAAATGGGAGGGTTCTTTCAAAAATGGGGAAATGTATATGTATCTATACATCTGGACTTGGCCAGCGCCACGCAGCAGGCCGGCAAGGGTTAAGATCGCGCACGGGAAGAGTTCTTGCGCCATCTACTGGCGGCGCCGAGTCTCCCGCCTCTGCGGCCAGCCTCCGGGAACTGGCTTGCTTTCCTCCAAGGTGCCGCTCTGCTCCCCGCCCGCCCCCGACTCAAATCCAGCCTGCTTTCTTCCTGGCTGTGCATTCCTAATTAAAAAAAAAAAAAATCTGACCGGCCCTGGACTGAATTTTATAATCCAGCAATTTTCTGAGTTTTGGGCTCGGTCGATGATCTGACCCTTTTCTGGGAATCCTATCCGCTGTTTGCAAAGGGAGTAGGAGAAACCGGGAAGTGTTGAGCGTTGCAGAGCCGGATGGGAGGGGGTGGGGGTGGGCTGCAAAAACTCAGTGTCTGGAATCGAGCGTTGCAACCGCTAAGGGCTTGCATTCGCTGGTCAAAGGCTGCGGGCTGGTGGGGATTAGCCTGAAGACTGACCCGTTGGAAGGAGCAGCTCTCCACGTTGGCCGCCAGCGATGGCTCTACTCCCGCACACCACAGCATTACTCTGGTGGGCTTTTGTCCCCTAGGTTGGACTTGGAATCTGTCGGCTCCTAGGAGCAAGACGGGTGGATCTGGGGAGCGTCTCTAAGCGTGTGTGGCGAATGGGTTCAATCCCCTTACGTAGGGAGGATTCTAAACTCTCCGGGTACGTTTCCTATTTTGTTGGTCTGTGATTCTCCCGTTGCGTGCGTGTGTGTGTGTGTGTGTGTGTGTGTGTGTGTGTGTGTGTGTGTGCAGAACATCTTAGCTAGAGAGCAAGAGGCAAATGCTGTAGCCGCCAGACTGACCTCATTAAATGTAGAGGGACTGTGAGGGCGGAGTGGCAGCCTCACTCTTCCCGGTCCGCTTTCTTTCCTTTATTATCAGCATCTGCATATTTGGAAGGGGTGTGGGCGAAGAGACCTTCCTCGGGAGGATCAACACAGAAGACGTCATTACCCTGCTCGCCACGTTGGTGGCAGCTGTAGCACTGGTTTCAGTTAAGATGTCTGGGGGTGCTGCTACCTTCCTCGGACCAGCAATTCCATGCAGACAGGTCCTTGGATTTAATGGGGCCACTCGACAGAATGCTTCTTCTGAGTGTTGCAGAGGTGTGTCACCGCAACAGAGTTCACTCTTTTGTTCAAAGAAAACACAGGCGTACAGGTGATCTATTTGCATACTAGCTCTATGTTCAAAATAGGGACAAACAAAAACCACACAAACTTTATTTCACCGAAGTTAGTTCTTTTAATATTCATTATGTGCACACAGGCATATACGCTTTGACTAGCAAACTGTGATAACTGATAAAGGAAGAAAATATCTATTTGTTTTAAACATACTAATCCTATCATCCAATGTACTTTTCCTAAATAAATCCTGCCTATCATTTCAGTGTGTCATTGCTGAAAGATTTTTCTGGGAGCTCATAATACCTTGAACTGTGTTATGCCTTCTGTTTCCACAGCTCATAAGAAACCAAGAACCGTTTTCACCTGCATCTGCCAGCTACTGAGATGGGATGAAAAATCATATTTTGCAGATGGTAAATAAGAAGGCATGGGGACGCAAAGTGGTTCATCCAAGGTCATCGTCAGGAGCACTGACATTTAGTCCATAACATTTACAGCTAAATCATATGCCTGTCTTTCATGCTAAGCAACCTGCTCTTGAAGGGAGCATTACCCTAGGTAGTCTAAACACATCACACTATCATTGAACATCCTGAATGAGAAATCAATCCCTCAGTTTCTCCAGAAGGAAAAAAAAATTAGTGTCTAAATTTGGTAGGAAGCAATGATCTATCTGAGTAATCTATAGGATAGCAGCTCAACTGAACATAGATCTGTTGAAAGCTTTTGGAAAGAGAAGTAGAAAACAATAACCAATATATTGGTAAACATGAAGTGTTCTCTTCATGCCAGGCATTGGCTCATGTTTCATGATATAACTCATGGAATCTCACTCACTGACATGCTGAGGCGACTGCCTCAGTTATCCTTTTTTATAGATAAATGCAAAAGACACACAAATTAAGTATTCTGCCTTGCCCAGGAAAATATACCTATGAGGAAAAAGGTGAATTGCTTGTCCTCTGGGTTATCCTATCTAGCTACCAAAGGTGCCTGTTTTAAAAGTCTTACAATAGTAAAGTGAATTTTATAGTAAATTTCACAAAAGACATATAAATTTACTTACAAATGATTGCAATTTTAAATATGTATATAATCAAAGAAAAACATTTTATTCTTATAAGTTACTAACTTTACTTTTTTAAATTTCAAATAGCCTATTGATTGTCTTACGTCCAGGTCAAGGAAAATAGTTATTTTGAAAGAAAATCAAACCGATTGCAATGATAAAGTCCAAGTATATATATATTTTTAAAAAGTCAGTTCAGAAATCAATAAAAAATTACTTCAGAAAACAAAACAAGTTCAAAAAATTAGTTCAGAAAATTTAAAATAAGTTAAAAAATTGTTCAGTGAACTGAAAATATCACATTTCTGCTTTTGAAAGACTTCCCTAAAATAACTTGTGGGATACAAATAAGATTGTGACTAAAGCAAATTTAGCTGACAGTTTACTTAAAGGAGAAAAGCTCTTTTCAAAAAAAAAAAGCTTGCTCCTTATTAAACCAAGTCTTCAGCACATAAATTTATATATATATAATATTCATGCATTCAAATATTTAATGTTTATCCATTTTTGTATTACTAAAATAATCTCAAAAAATTATCAAAACAATGAGTAAACAGAAAAACAACATTCAATTTGGAAAGATGTTATGAAGGTGTAGAGTAGACGTGGCCTTGTTATTCCTAGTTGTCTTCATATAAATACACGTCTCTGTAAAGAATAATATTCAAATGTTGCCTTTTATGTAGAAATGATGCTACCTGTTAGAACTGAATGTCCCCGATTACAGATAATCCACTTTTTAATTCAGGCACTCAAATTTTAAACAAAAGTGGGCCTGTAAGGAGATAAATAGTTATAGTGAAAATATAGCAACTTACACATCAACAAACACAAATAGGCATTTTCTTGTTTGTTTCAAGTTTTTATATAGAATTTTTGCCAAGAGAACAAGAAAAAGGGAGAAACTAATTTTCTCATCTTCCTATAAATGGCCATTCATGGATCAGTGAAGTCTGACCTCTCCAGCTCCTGGGAAATAAAGCATTTGAATTTAAATGTTGAATCTAGTATAATGAGGGAATTCTAATTCAAGTCTATACATTTTCTTGACTTAGAACTGTTCATGTTTTGTTGTGGAGTAAAAGCACCCTTCTTTAGGCAATCATATTTGAGAAACATCAATTATCAGGAGGATAACAGTCTTGGTCAGGAAACATTATTGAGAGGAAGAACGGAATCTCTTGGAAGTGCTACAAAGTGAGCCTTCAGAGGGTTCATCTCTCTTACTGTGTGAGTCCTCTTGCAGTTTCATTACTCCTGAGGCTTAACACGCATTTCAATCTTTTAAAAGCGTTAACTACATTAGGAAAGTCAGGGACGGAAGGTTTTATGTCACATGAGGCTGATAATAGTATTTCAGAGTTTGAGAGAATTGAAAATCTTAACATGAAAAACATAATCTGTTGTGTTATCTTTCCATAGCATGCACAAACTATATTTTGACCCAGAATTTCTGAATTGGTACCTGAGACAAATATATAGTGAATTTAACACCCAATTTTCTTCTGAAATATGGACTGTAATGTACTTGGAATTGGTAGAAGCTAAATAATTCTGGTGTGGTCTTGCTTGTGAAGAGATCAGAGATTGAAGACTTGAAATAACTTGTGTATGTTCATATTCTGGGAACTCTGGGCCTAATGGAACCTGGCCGCTCAGTGTCTGGAGGAGGAAAACAAAAAAAGATTACGAAAAGGTAGCTTTTCTGAATAACAGAACCATCCAAGTCTCTTCAAAAGTAATAAAGTTATTTTGCTGACATGGTCTGTATAAATCTCAGTTCTCACTATAGCAGACCTTTTTATCATCATTTCTTTAACTCTAGTAAAGTTACATGGTACCAGTTCAAATGCACTTGAGAACACATAAATATTTAAAGAACATAAATCAAAAGTGTGGATTTCAAAACATGTCACATCTAACAAAATTACAATCAAAATGCAATGCATATTTTATTTTATGCCCTGAAGATATGTGGCAATAAACTCATTATTATCTCCTAAAAAATGTTCCACTCTCACTTTATCAACCACATGTTTTGCATTAACCTTCAAAACTGATTTTAATTTCTTGAGATAAATGCATCTTTTCACATATTCAAAGTAGAAGAATAACCACTAATTGTGTATGCTTTACAATTTTCTAGTCTGTCATAGACAAGATAGTGTATATATATATACTTTATTTTTTGTTTCATTTGTCTACTTAAGCAGCAGATTTATGAGATTTTACTGACTATTCTAAGCACTGCATGTGAAAAAAGTTATAACATGAAATTAATTCTGGAAAGAAGTGTTGTTTTAACATTACTCTTGATTATGGTCTCAGAAGCCCCAACTAAGCAATACACATTCACATAGAGAATCACATGTTACTTGCTTGGAATTTCCTTCAACGAGTGAAGTGTTTTTGCCAGTGATAAGGCAAATTCATTAACAATTTGGGTAAATATAATTGAGATTTTATTTTTTTAACTATTTATAAACTCAACGTGGACTAGTGGGACTACAGTTTGATGTGTTAAAATTTGAGATGTACAAGTCATATCTATATATATAGGCTTGTGTCTGCAACATAGTCTCATTAAGAATTTTTTGTTGTATGATTTGATTTGATGTTCAAACTTAATCCTGTTATTTCATTGGCCTATTCTATTTATGTAAAATTAAAAAATGTTGAAATATATGCCAGAATAAGAGTAGCAGGAAGTCAAATAATATAAGCATTATTTCTTCATTGAAACATAGCAGTGACCTTGTGTAGAAGGATCATCTTGGCCACCAAAGGAAAGAAAATCAATGCAGCTGATTTGGGTTTGGCTACACATAATCCAATTTGGATTGTGGTACAAATATCTGTCCCATCTGGACAGGGATCAATTTCATTTTTATTCTTTTGTAGCAGGTGTCATTTTCATCTCTGTTCATTCATTTATTTTAAAAAGTCATTTTGAGTTCCTATTGCAAGAAAACAAAATCCTAAACCTATATACATTACTCAAGGAGCTTACATTGTAATGAAAGGATAGAATAGGATTCAAGAAAAACAATAGTAAATGCCAATATAGGAAAATCAACTTAAGGTAAGGATATAGGACATAGGATGATCACCTTAAGATACAGGATAATCGCCTATTAAATGCCAAGAAAATGGGATATTATTCATAGTGAGGGAAATTGAAAAAAGTCATATACAGAGTAATATATCTATAGCTCTATCTGTATATCCATGCTAGGATTATCTGGCATGTTTGACAAGATAAGTCTTTGCAGGGAACTTGTTTTACAGAACTATTTCAAGTAAGCCATAAGTATATTTGAATTTAATCAGTTAATGTAAATTATTTTTTAGAAAAGACAGAATGTGAAGAGAAAGGAAATTTAGTTAGGGAGAAATTGATATTGGAATTTAAGACAAAGCCTTGTTATTATGTTCTACTTTTTTTTAAAGTAATTGGTAATAATTGATCAGTTCAAGTAATCTTTGCTGGTGCATTTTTTAAAGCAACTACGTATGTAGATAGTTTCATTGAAAAGGTAAATCAATCTGTTTTGGTATTTTGTATACTGTTGTTTACAAAAAGAATCAATTGAAGCCTTTCTAGTTGACTGAACCAATCAGGCCTTTATTATTAATGTTCTACATAAAGTTCAATAATTATTAAAATGTAACAATTTAATAAAATATATGAAAAGCAAAACCTACATTATAGAACATCAATGTAGATAAAAGCAGATAGAAGCTAAATCAGTACTTAGAGATATAATATTTTTCTCTGATTATTTAGAGTAACACTGTAGCCAGAAAGAACACTATAAACATATATGTAAGTGCATAGAGAATTCAACTCATTTATCCAGTAAGTCTATATTGATCTAAATTTTGGAATATTTCATGTGTCTGGAGTAGACTCAACATAGTATCACATAAGACTGTGTTGATACAATAAACTACTCTTTCTTAGTAGCTTAAGATAAAAAAATTATAGCAATAATATCCTCACTCATTTTACCCATTTAAATATTTTAGCACATAGTTTTCCTGGATTGAAAAGAATATAGGTCCTAATATTGACTCACTAATATTGCCATTTACTTGATAATGGTTTTTTAAAAGCAAAATCAAGAAAACAATAACACTCATGAAACAACAAACTAGTAGTGTTTCTTGTTAGAAATCTTGTATTCAGTGATCAGTAATAGGGATCTGGGCTGTAGTTCAGAAGTCAAGGTGAATGCTAAGCTTACACATGGCCTCAATCTAGACAGCTTAGAGCCTTCAATTGCATAAGGTGTCACCTTGAGGGCCCCTAGCACTGAGGGATCTGTGAACATCACTACATCTCAAGGTTCTAGCAATGAACTGTCCAAACTTGAGACAGTCGATGACTTGATTTTATGAAAATGACTACCAGATTTCAATTTGATTTCTGATTTGGGAGCATTTCTCTCTGAAACATCACCATGTTCAGAAACTTCCAATAATGTTTTTTGTTTTTTGTTTTTATTTTTCCAAAGTGCACTTCAGGAGCCAGAGCAATAGTACAGTGGGTAGGACATCGCCTTGCATATGGCTGACCCAGGTTCAATCTCTGGCATCCCATATGATCCCTGAGCACTGCCAGGAGTAATTCCTGAGTGCACAGCCAGAGATAACTCCTGAGCCTCTCCAGGTGTGACCCAAAAAGGTAAAAAAACCCAGAAAACAACAACAGCAATACCATGCACTTACATTTTCTTAGGATGATTACCTTTTTCAAGTAACTTTTTATTGAAGTAGCATTATATAAGCTTCAGGTGTGACTCGTTATAATCAACATCTGCATATTGCAAATCCTAGTCACTGCTAGAATATTTTGCATACATCTCACTCTAAGTTAGCACTCTCACGTTCCATATTGAGCCCTAGACATGTAAGTTTTGTCCTTTATTGAACATCTCAGATTCATTGCAGCCAATATTTTACTAATGCTTTCCCATTCACTCCTTATGGTTCAAACTTGCTTCTTTTGTTTTGTAATCAGTTTGTTTTGCTTCTTTTGTTTTGAACAGTTTTGTAACCAATGATTCTACATCTCTCTTTTCTGAACCTTTGTGGTAGAGTTAACACACATACCTGAAAATGCTCCTCTTTGTGCACGTGTACAATGAGCCTAACTGTTTTGTCTGCCATTGTCATCAGATTCCAGTAGTGATTATCTCATGCATATTTTGTTGTAAAGAACTTCTAGTTACCCTGACCATCTTCAGACTTGCAGCTTCTGCTTCGTTCTATTAAACACTGTGTATAAATATTTCATTATGTGTTTTACCTTCTCAAATGACTTTCAAGGCTCTATTATCATTGACTTCAAGATGAATTAATGATCTTTCCTTAAATAACACAGATCCATTCAGCAAAGTTTTCTCCTTCTATTACTCTCTCCAATGCACACTGAATCTGTAGCTTGCATTTGATCCTTTGTTGATATTACTCTCTTGGCCTTTAACAATCTGATGTTTCCCCCAGACATGTTATATGTGTCAATTAACCTTAAGCTTGTTTGCTTGTTTTTTGAGCCACACCAGCTGTTCTCAGGGCTTGTGCTTAGCTCTGTGCTCAGAGATCACTCCTGGCAGTACTGCAGAGACCATATGTGGTTCCAGGGATACAAGTGGCATTGGTCATTTAGAAGGCAAGTGTCAACTCCTATAACATCTCGATGAATGTATTTATGAATATAGTGCTTTTATGATTGAACAATCAAAATTCTATTAATTATAAATACTCCATATTGATTGTTGAATGACTGGTATATGATACTTTGACATTTTTACACTTTGAGTTTATTCTTAGGGTAGATATATTTGTGTCTGTGCATATGTACTTATGAGGAGGAGATAGGAATGGAGATGAAGGGAAGAGGCAGAGAAAGGGGGCATATGATGAACCTAGTGCAAGAGAGAAGGTTTGTGTCCACTGACATTAATTATAATAAAAGGTTTGATAAATAATGCCAGAGACTACTCTTGATTTCTTCCTTGGCGTCAAGACACTCCAATTTTCCATGCAAAAAGCCGTTCTGTCTAACTGTTTGGCAGATTGTTTGAGTTGGAATTAAATATGCACAGCTGGCACCATCTGCTGCAAATTCTTTAATTCTTGTTATCTCTTAAACAACTTTTGGTTTTGTTTTATTCATAATTCATTTACAGAGGATGAGGAAGATGAATCGGAGTCCTAATAACATGAAGTGGATGTATTGCTAGCTCTGATTAGTAAACTCTAGTAGAGTCTGGTGCATCAATATTGTTAAATAATTACTAAATTCAGAAATGCCTGGGCTACATTTGAAATAAGACCCATGTCAGTGTTAGGTTGACAAAAGGAGTAATTTCTTCATATGACGCAATGTGAAAAAAATAAATTATTCATTATTATAATAGTATTCTAAAATTTTATTCTTATATTTTATCACATTTAAAAAACATTATATATATTTTTACAGTTGAAATCTGGAATCAAATTGAATCAAAATGCCTTAACCAGTGAGCACAATCATATTAAACCTAGAATTTGTGCCAATCTCCTTTCTTTCACTGGCTTATTTTTCATTCTGCTTTCTTAAAATCTTTCAAATTACTGGCTGTTATGAACCTGATCATTCCCAATGTAGGAAATCTCAATTTCCTGCCTCGTCCAACTGAATGCATTCTATTTTCTTGTATTAGACTAATCTCGCTGACAAAATTATGACCCTGTTTTCCCCAAATTAAACACTTGTACCTGTGTATTCCCTTCAAAAAATGCATTTTAAAAAGTCTTTCATTAGCTACTCGATTCTCTTATCCTGTTTTTGAATTGTTCCCCTTACACTTGTTCTTACCACATCACCAAAATTCTAGTAAGTTTTTTTTCCTTTTTCCCTGAAGAACTTATATTTATATCTATATTTTATCCAGTGTTAATCATGGAAATATTTAGAAAGGCAGTGTTTGTTGCTGGGTTCTGATGGGGAGACCACATTCCTGCATGCATGAGATCCTGGGTCAATCTCTGGCGTTGTTTATGTTGTTTAAAAATGAAATAAACATTCCTAAAAAGTCAAGATTTATAAATATTGCTTGTGTCAACTAGTTTACATGCCACCTCAAGAAATTAATTTATTTACCATGGGTTCTTCAGATAGTTTTTGGTAGTTTAAAAGAAACAAATCAAATTTTCCCCTTCATTTATATTATTCACGCTTTGGCAAAACATGTACAATATTCTGTGGGAATATTTGCCATAATGCTTTGTATTTTTACCTCTGTTGTCTTTAAAGCTAGTATTCCTAATGGATAGACTATTTACCCCACTCCAAATTAAAAAATTAATTCTACGCCCTAAGTCACTAGACATTTGATAAATTGTCAAACGAATGAACATAACTATTATTGGATCTGTGCTGAAACTGGCAAAGAATTATTCAATTCTTAGGAAGTAAATATACCGTGTCTAATCCATGAAGGTGAGAAGCTCTTCTAATTGGTAATATACTTATGAATACATATTTGACAACTATTTTATTTTTTTATTCTGTTAAAAAATATTCTTGAGTAAGTTGAACCTACATGTTTAATCCATGGAAATAAAATCATTCAAGCTAACTACTTTAGTTACTTGGGTATAAATTTACTGGAGTATTGATAGAATTCATAAGTTTGGGGTGTCTTTACTTGCTACTAATAGGCACAGGAGCAAATAGTTGGCTTTATAAAATCTGATATCTCTGTTGTAGTATGGGTAATAGATACTGGGTTCAGAGAATCCTGCTTCCATTCAGCTCATTCATTTCAAGATAAATACATCTTTTATAATTGATTTATTTTTGTTTTAACAATCTATCCAGTATCTTTGTTTCTTTTGAGTAATGCTCCCTTCATCTCTATCCCACATTCATCTTTTAAACCTATGTCCTCCAACCCCTTTAGAACATAGATCTATAGACTGAAACTCCTGGTTGTTTCCATTGGAATAACAAACATAGTCTCATAAGTAATTTGTATTTTTTTATCAATGCATCAGGCTCAGACTTAGACTCTACCTAAGAACCACACTCCTTCTTAGCTTCTTCTCTCTCTTTGCCATTCTATGCTGAGCCTTACTAGACCTCAAGGAAAAAGAACTATATGAAACTAAAATATTCTCCCTTCTTTGAAACAGAGCAGAAGTGGTTAATGTCAATTTTATAATTAAAGAATGATGATATAAAACATCCTGCGTTGAGGAGTCCCTCTGCACACATTTTCAACAGTCACAAGCCTACTTGGCAAGAGTGCTGGACTCCTGGGAAGATTGTGAAAGGATGTTCCTGCTGAAAAAATAACACATGGTTACAAAGCGAACAGTGAACTTCACAGCAGCGTCCCTTTATAAGATGGACATTTTGTTCAATTTTTTGATATTATATACATGTTGTTTATATCACATTAAAATGAAATTTAACTAGACAACTGAGTTTTGTGACATGCCTTAGCTTTTTTTGTAGTCTGGACTAGTTTTACTGACCCCTGACCCTAAGCCCAATACAGATTGTTCTTGGTCTGTGTCTCTTCTGCCTTTTCTGCTTTCTGCTGGGAATATTTCCATTATAAATCCTTGACTTCTTGGACCTGTGGGGGCTCTATTAATGGGCACTCAGAATACTATGATAAATTTTTGACTTGGGGTCAGTACTGGGAGAACCTGATATAAAAGTGAATAAGACAAATTTAGAATAAATCACAGAGTAAGGAGTTTTGACACATAATCTTTGTATGCTTGTGACTATGCCATATTAAATAATTCGTTTGCTGATTATAATGGCCTGTATTGAATAATCTGATTATATCTTACAATAAATAAATTCATTTTCTTATACAGTTTACTTTTATTTATAATTGCTCATCTAGGACATTGTTTATATTTTGGTCTCCATGAATAGTAATAGTTGTATGCAATTATGAGAATTACTGTTTTAAGTTGTATAGTTTATAGCTCTGAAATGAACATTCACAGTAAATAAACATTTGTTGTTCTGTAATCTTAACCACCTTAGACATTATTAGAAACATTTTCTGCTAGTAAAACTAAGAAACTCAATGTGAAAATTGACATACATTAAAAATAATTTATTTTTTACTCTTTAGAGAAGATTTAAGATAAAATCAAGACTTAGTGTGATTAGACTTTACTTTTATAAACAATGATGCAATTTCTAGAAAAACTAAATATATCTTTCAGAAATTTTATATATTCATATAAGTTCTACAAAAAATAGGGAAACTTTTTCAGATATTTAAGTATTGTGGTCCAATGATACCAAACAGCAAGTGAATTTTAAATACTCTTTGTGGTTGGATGTCATAAGTTTTGCACTAAAAGACCTTGAAACATTTATTTTTTAATATATTTTATTATACCACCATGAGATAAACAATTACAAAAATATTCATGTTTGGGTTAGGCCATACAGTGTTCCAGCACCCATCCCTCCACCAGTGCCCATTTCCCACCACCAATGTCCCCGATTCCCTCCCTCTCCCTAGCCTGCTTCCATGGCAGGCTCTTTATCTCTTTTCTCTCTTATTCTTTTCTCTCTCTTTCTCTCTTCTCCTACACATTGTGGATTGTTTTATGTGTATATAGATATAGATATAGATATAGATATAGATATAGATATAGATATAGATATAGATATAGATATAGATATAGATATAGATTTATACTTAGAGGTTATTATACATATCTTTTTGCCTGCATTTAATGCTTAGCTCTATGTGGTAAAAGCACTTTCGACAATTATTGGCACACTGTTCCATTCTCTGTCTTACCTAACCTCTGCTCCCACACATGAAACATTTCTTTTAACAAATAATCCACTCTGGTTTGGGGGCATTGATAATAAAGGAAATGATGCATGTTATGGTGTAAGAGATATCAGTGAGACTCTGGTCCATCTTAATTTACTATTAATTCCTAATTTTGCCAATAGAATAGTCATTTTGCCTTATTCTTTATCAAAAATAGTATGAAGACTTCACAAAAAATCAGGATAGAGCTTCCATATTTTCCATTATACCACTCCTTGGAATCTATCCCCAAATACAAAAATATTAATTCAAAATGATATACGCATTCCTATGTTCATTGTATCCCTAAGTACAATACCCAGGATATGGAAACAACCAAATGTTCAATGACACACAAATAAATAAGGAATTTGTGGTATTGCACCAGTGGAACATTATGCTGCTGTAGGAATAAATCTTACAGATAGAATCATAAAACTTGAAATATTGAAATATTGCAGTTTGCTTGAAGCTGGATAGAACTAGAGAACATCAAGTTAAGTGAAAGAGTCAGAGAGAGAAATACAAATATTGTATGATTTTATGCACCTGTAACATATAGAGACCCAGCAACTGGACAGTGCCAAATTATTACAAACTCATGAACTTGATTAGAAAATTCAGATTACCCAATTATGGGGTAAGGGTTGGGGAAGAAGGAAGAGGCAGACTGGAAATGATATGTGGACATTGCTGAAGGTTTGTGCACTTGGTGGTGAAAGCACAGTTAACATTATACGTCCAATCCATAAACATTAACATATTGTGTTCATGTGACATAAATCTCAGTAAAATATTACAGTAAATAATTGGGTTAGCAGCTTACTAAAGCATAATATTCGTGATTGACCACAAAGAATCTAAGATCAGTAAAGTCCATGTTCTCCTTGTAGAGTGTGAAACTGGTTCTAGATAGGGAAAATTTTCTGACTCATGGGAGTAATTGTGTTGAGTAAAGTGAGTAAAGATACTTCACTTTAGTGTCTGAGTTTTAAGAAACATAGGAGGTACTTTTTACTGATCACTTAAAGGAGAGCTGACTGAAAAGACCTGAGGATGTTAACAGACATTTGTCTGAGATAGAAGAGATCCTAGAATATGGGGCTAGAGAAATAATACAGTGGATATGGCGCTTGCTTTGCGTGCAGGTGACCTGTGTTCGATTCCTCCCTACACTCATTTTGCCTCCTAGCCTTTCAGGGAGTGATCCCTGGATGCAGAGTCAGGAGTAAATCCTAAGCACCACTCCACCGGTTATAGACACGAAAGAAACAAGCTAAAGAGTTCCAGGAATTTGAAAAACAATCCTTGAACCTGGAATACACACATTATACAAGGTAATCATAAAGTGAGAATTAATATAGTGACAAATCAATTTCTTTTATTAAATATTCCAGATGGAAGAATTTTTCAACAATGTTAATAACAAAAATTGTATCTTATCAGAAAGCAAATATTTTGATATTAATAGACAGTGTATTTTCTGTTTTTAAAATAGAAATTCTGGACTGATATTTCATACTAGTACTGATTGCATATTAAATAATATTTTGTATATAATAAACAATATATTGTGCAAATTTAAAGGGAATCTTTTTCCAGTATATTGGAAAAACTATTAATTTAAATTTTTGTTAATGTTTATTGCTAACATTTTGGGAAAAACTGGAATTCTGCTTCTTATATAATATTATGGAGATGGTAATTGCTAGATACTTTTTGGCAGACAGTTTTGTAGAATTTAGAAAAAAAAGTATAAATATTCATATGTTTTCCAGCAATTCTCTTTCTAGTGTCTGTTCTGAGATACTACTTCACAAATATATTGCATCCAGAAGAAATATATTCAGTATAACTTTAAAATTATGAAAAATTGAGAGCAACAAAATATTTATCATTCTAAGCATAGTTAAATAAAATATGACATTTTTTACAATGGCATACATGACATAATTTAAATAAGTTAAATAGGTTTCTATAAATAAATATGAAGAGATGGTCAAGATACATTATGTAAAATGAGTGTCATATGCAGTATAATTACTTTATATAAATTAATTATATTTCTAAGTGTATTAGAAAATATAGGGGGGTGAGTTTAGCAAATAATCATGAGTTTCCCTTCAAAAATAAAATTTCACCTTTGAAGGAATATAACTGCATACTAGAGGAATTACAGAAACATAACAATTACATTATCGATGTAAAGCTTTTAGATGAATACTGTCATTTTGTTAGATGAAGTTATATTAAAATATTTCCCTTCTTTACACATTAGTTGTCTCAAAAATATATAGACATTTTAGTGAAGTTGCTGTGAATAGACAAGTAAAAATAATCACTGAGATAAAACATAAAACTTTTGTTTAATTTACATTTCTGATATTTAATTAATACACTATGAGAGCCACCATTTTCCACATCCAGACTCCCCACTTGTCAGAGCTCCACCCAGCAGAGAGCTGATCACAAACCTGGCTCATCATTAAATGCTCGAAATGAGAGGCAACTACAAGAGTATCCCACCTGCATGGCGGAGCCTGGCAAGCTACCCGTGTCGTATTTCATATGCCAAATACCAGTAACAATTATAAACCTCATTCCCATGACCTGATGGAATGGTTTGAGGCTCTTTATGTTCCTGGAGTGAGCAGATGCCTTTGGGCTGCACTAGCATGTGATAGGATGTATGGAGATATTACGGTGCCCACTCGAACAAATCGATGATCAACAGGAAGACAAGTGATACGAGTGATACTCAAATTAGTGCATGTGCAATGAACTATATCTTCTTGATTTTGCTTCTTTCCATCTACTCTTTAATATAAGAGATTAAAAGGTTGGTAGAAACAAAATTTAGCAAATAATATATATAGTAAATACGACTATGAGGAATTGATCTTCTATATGCTAAAATGCAATTCTTTTCACTGAGAAATGGATACAAAATGCTGAAACATAACATTTATTTTTCATATTTATATATTTATAATAAGGGCATAGGTATATCATATATTTTATCAGCAGCATAATCCAGTAGATTAGGCAAACTTTGTGGAATAAGTAAACACTTTCATTTCTCAGAGAAAGCTATGGAATGATTATTAAACACATGGAGACATGCTTAGCATCACTGGTCATTAGGGTTATCCAAATTAAGAGGATACTAGATATCTCACACAGTGAGAACAGAACATATCCAAAATAAGAACAATCTGTAATGGTGGGGATGTGGTGAAAAAGAAACTGTCATCCATTGGAATGTTGTCTGGTCCAACCCATGTAGAAATCAGTATAGAGAGTTAGCAGTAGACTTAGAAGTGAACTGCCATATGACATAGACAGTCCACTTGTGGGCATCTACCCCAGGACAGAGAAATATTAATTCAGAAGGACACATGCAGACCATTACCCAAGGGAAGATGATTATACAATTTGCTGTAACCTGGTTGAAACTGATAGATATGTTGAGTATGTCAGAAGGGAAGCCAAACACAAGACCTCACTCATCTGTGACATATGGAACAACGGTACTAGGAAATTTAATAAAGAAGGGATGTCTGGATCACGCTTTCTTAGAGTCTAAGGAGGAAAAACAGACAAAGAAAGATACAGAAAGGGAAAGGAAGATGAAAATGGGAAGTAATGGGAGAACAGCAGCTTGCTCTTGGTTATCCCAGTGATGAGGGAGAGTGGGATAGTTATATATCCAAAGCACAGACCCAACCAAACTAAAAATAAAAAATTTAAACCACAGCCACTGAACTTTGAGATGTGACTGTCAAGATGATGAGGATCGGCGTTGCTGAGGGCTGGGAAGGTGGGATAGTATCACTGGAGGGAGCATGGTACACTGGTGAAGGAAGTTGACACTGGTGGTGGGATTGGGAACACTGTATGACTGAAACCCAAACATGAACATCTTTGTAATTGTATACCTCATGGTGCTATAATAAAAAAATTAAATAAAATATTAAAAAATAAAGGCAAGACACATGTTTGGTAAAATATGCAATATGTATATATTATATGTATCATTAAAATGTCAAAATCCTAAAACTCAACTATCAATACCTATGTAAATCAAACTCATTTAATTAAATATATATTTTTTAAAACACCTCAACAATTTGGTCTTAGATATTTTAATCCATACAGTTACTGGTGATGATACCAAATGCTAATTAATAAGCATTTGGTGATTTTTAATACTCAAATTTTCACATATTTTAAGAGAAATCTATTATTTAGACTGACTTTATTTTTAATTTTTTGTTTGCATGATATGATTGGATATAATATATAAAATATATAAATTTGTGTTAGCTTAGATATCAGTTGTATTACTTGTACCACTTGTCTTCCTGTTGTTTATCGATTTGCTCTGGTGGGCACCAGTAACATCTCCATATGTCCTGTCACAGTCTAGTGTAGCCCAAGGGCATATGCTTGCTCCAGGAACAGGAAGAATCTCAAACCATTCTTTCAGGTCATGGGAATGAGATCTATAATTGTTACTAGTTTTTGGCATATCAAATATGACTTCGGTAGCTTGCTAGGCTCTGCCATGCGGGTGGGATACTCTTATAGTTGCCTCTTCTCTCGTGCATTTATTGACCTCCCCCGCAAGATGGGGAAAGATCAGTTTTTCTGTTGGGTGGAGCTCTGATGAGTGGGGAGTCCAGATGTGGAAAATGACAGCCCTCATGGTGTGGGGGTTCCTTTGACTTCTTAGTAGGGCTCTGCTGGGATGGGTTAGCTTAGGTAACCCCCTAAAATTATAGTTCATACATTTTACCTTGCTTTTTGAAATAGCCCTGTGTGTGTCTCTGTATCATGGTATATAAGCAAATTTTTGGAATATTGGCCTATTAATATCTATTTACCTTGTAGGCTCAGAAGTAGCAACACCAACATTAAAAAAACTGTAAGAAATATATACATGTTTTAGAAGAAGAAAATACAGACCATACAAGCAATTAGTTATGTTTCCATATTAATTTGATAAGTAAGCAAATATATTTAACTCATTAGGAAGCATAATTTTCCTTGTGCTAATTAGTTCATTATGCCATGTATTCAATTTTACATGAGCATTTTATTTCTATTTTCTTAGACATTTGCAGTTTTTGTTATCAGTTCTGTGAATTGCTCCTATATCTTCCTAACTTCTCTCCAAGTTTTTACCTTTATGGCTCCTTGATATTGTTATAATCATAAGTTTAGTTTGCTTGAAATGATTCAACCATTTCTTCCTAAATAGATTCTTCTACATTTCCATTTTAATGCTGGTATTGTCATCACTCCAGTAACACAGAATTGGCAACCAATGTTATTGATGCTTTACTTCCCACCCCTTTAATGCAGTTAACACATAGTGAATGCCTTTCATGTTCTAAAAACCACAAGATGCCACACCTTATAAATGACAGTCTGTTATCCTAGACAATCTAGTGTGAGAGAAAAAGAAAAATATCACATCCTTGAAAATAAACATTATAAAATTCTTCACAGATACTTTGAGAGCATGTTTCAGAGATTGAGGTAGTCCCTCAGTTATTATTTGGGGAATGATAACAGGGGTAAGAGGAGTGTCACAAAGTGATTGCCAAGTCATAGAAGGCTTTTAGATAAGGCAAATCTAAGTACTGGAAATTGTAGCATGGTCTACACCTTGTTCTTCATTCCATCACCTTAGGAGACTATTGTATTACATTTCTTACTACTTATGGGATTCAATGTTATAGGAATCCATCAAAAATGCCTTCTGTAATACCTGTTTTTATTTGAAGGAGGAGTTGAAGCTCCAGAGTGCTACTCCCTGCAACACAGGGAGGTCTCCAAGACTACGTCTGGCTATAATGGAAGTGAGGAGCACGTGGTACTATGAAACAAACTGGATGCACCCTAGTCTCTCCACCTCTTAAGACTGAGATACAATCTCCGCAGCCCCTGGTTTCTATTTTATCCCTGTCTACTGCTTTGCAACATTGGTGGTTATAGATCAACTTGGCCTTTTCTACATTCTTATTCTTGATATTTTATTATAAGAAAACTTGAAATATCCAAATTGCTGACTAGTCAATGTTATTGATCCCCATAATCCACTAATAAGATCAGTATAATTTGTCACTGGAGTTCAAATCCGCAACTCTAAGTTGCTCTATCCAACATGATAGTCCCTAGGTGCATCTTCTTATTGAAAATTTAATGCACAGGAATTAAAATGAAATACAACAAATTTCTTATTCATACTAGGTGTATTTCAAGTGTTCAAGAGTCACATGTGGAGAACTGCCATGTATTCAATAGTGCACACAATGTGCATATTTGCATCCCTTTATAAAGTTCTATAATATAGTGCTGCTCAAGTTCTCACAAAATTGAAGTAATCCTTTTTTCTCTACACTTCCTCATCTTTGTGATTTTCCTCTATCTAATTTTTCTTCTTAGGATGACTTTTCTTCCCTTTCTCTTTGTTTAAATGACTTTCATCCCTCAAGATCCAGTTCACCTGCTCCATCCTGTGACATTTTATCTGATCTTTATGCTCAGAAGTGATGTTTTAGTTATTTAATTTTCACAATTTATCAGTCTCAGTTTGACACTTAGCACTTTATAGCTTGCCTTAAAGATATCGTGCACCTGTGTTATTTATCCTAGAGAAAATGTGATCCTGCCTTCATATTTCACTTGTTTTTTGCATTTCCCACCACACCTACCACATTTCAAATATTTATAAAATAATCAGATTTTAATCAGGCTTTTCTTCATTATGCACATGTAGTATTTTTATCTATAATTTTTCATTTTGACTGAAATATCTGTTAAATAAAGTTAAATAAATAACTTTACAAAGAGGCTTAATGTTTGCTATCTGGTAGCCCAACAGACTGTAGAACAGATATGTGCTTTGCACGCAGGAGAACTGGATTCAGTCCTTAGCAGAACGAGATCCATCAAGCCTCGCAGTGAGTGACTTCAAAAAGCAGAGCCAGGAGTAACCCCTGAGCACCAGTGGTTGTTACTGAAACTTAACGTCCCCCAAATTGGAGTATTAATATCTTATATATTCAAATAAAGACAAATAGTCTAAATATATGTATAACATCTGTTATCTCCCAACAAAGGGCATCATCGGTCTATAAAGTTTACAAGTGTCCCAATTGGCAGAAGCTAAAAGATATTTTTTAGTTATTGAAAAAATAGGTGCAATCAATATCTTTTCTACTTCAATCTTTATTTTCAAAATGTTGTTTTAAGACCCATCTGCATTTCCAGGAATCGATCAGGAGTTGCCTGCATGCAAGAACCTTAACTCCTGAGCTATTTCCCAGGCTTTTTTCCCAACCTTTAAACACATTGGTATATTTTTTACAGATATCTGCAGTGATAAATGGAAATTTTTCTTAGAGGGGCCGCAGTGGTAGAACAGTAGGTATTGCATTTGATCTCCGGCATTCCATATGTTTCCCCGAGCACTGCGAGTAATTCCACCACCAGGTGTGACACAAAAAAGCAAAAAAAAGATAAATTTTTCTTAGAACATATAAATCCATATTTATCTCAACCTATAAAATTAAATGTATATAACTAAATTTTCAATAAATTAAGGATGAGGCTATAAATTAAGTATGAATCTACACTGTACTATTACAGAGTCAATTTACAATCTCTATACATTTAGAATTTTCTCGTTTTCCATTGGCTTTGTGCAAATTCTGCGAATTAAAAAATGGATAATTATGGCTGGAAGGGAGGAGTGTGGCTTTTGAATCATGATTAACATCATTCCCATCATCTAGTGTTTCTGCTCTACCCCATGATAGTTAGTCATACAGTGTCATTTTTGGTCCTTAATCAAGAGTTTCTTCTTAAATGCTTCACTCTTTGCTTCACTGATCTCCATCTCGTGCTACAGGAAATATCTTACCCTTTAAGTTCCACCAACCTTTGGAAAACTTTTTTGTTTTCATTGTTCTTGTCACATAGCAAATGTTTCATCACACAGGCCCTAACTGAGTGTTGGTAATTCTGCCATTTTGAAAATTTGAGGAAAGAAAATCCTTAGCTACATTTATTCTGTAGCTATGCCCAGTTTCAGTAATGCATTAATAGGGATTCATTTCCCAAATGGGACTTTCCAAGAAATGGTAATATGATGATGCATTTGTGCTCCTAAATATGCAAGTTTGGGTGAAGCTCTTCAACTCACTGTCACCTGAAATTTATACTTAAGGACCATCTACATGTTTTACACTTTCCCTATCCTATTTGGAGAATAACTTGGTTCTTTCATATCTCTACTTATGCTTTTACATTATTTCACCAAAGAAGGTGTTTTTAAAATTAAAATCAAAGAATAGTTTATACATTTTGCTATATATTCTAGGTCATAAATGTCAATCATTGAGATGCTTATAAGGCAACAATATTGTGAGGAAGTTACTGAGGAAGACAGAGGGGTGAATTTACCTAAAAAAAAAGCAACCTGGGCTAATCATTCAAAGCATTCAATTTAACACAGAGTAAACCAACTCTGTTAGATTCATTATAAGGTCATTGCCACATGCAGTTTTCTTAGAAACATTTTCACCATAAGCATTTTGGTTGCATCTCTAAATGTCCATGATGAAATTTTGCTATTTATCAATCCAGGTATCCAATAACTGATGTATAGACAATCAAGTTGTGGTGTGTGTATATATACAACAGAATATTATGCAGCCATAAGGAGTGATGAAATCATGCAATTTCTTCCAACTTGGATGGGAGTGTTTGCTTCCATGTTAAGTGAAGTCAGAAGAAATTGAAAGAAAGTGATCAAATCCAAGATGACAGCATTTATCTGTAGTACATAAAGTAACATGGCAAAGGAATGTAAGATAGCCAATGATTGCAAATCCTTGATGGCAGAATATGTAAATGAAAGGACAACAATGGAGCGAAACAAAGAGAAGAGTAAGACCAGGTGGACAGGAGGTAACTGAATCAAGGGTCAAGGGCTCTGGATATACCAATGCTACAGATGTATGGTTCAGACATATATCTAAACCACAGAACATGTGCAAAACACAGTACTATAAGAATGGGACGCAAACTAAAATAAACTTAAATTTGTGCTTACTGAAGAGGTAGGCTAGTAGATGGAAGGTGTGTGTGGACAGAACCTGGGGATGTTGGTTGTAAAAGGGAAGCTGGTGCTGGTACTGGGTTTGATTGTAGAACATTTTAGTCCTGAAACTCTGTAATAGACAAATTCATAATTTACATGCCTAAATTCAAAAAGCTTTAATTGAAAAAAAATGTTTCTATATTGGTAAAATTTCTTTTCACTAATAGGTAAGAGAAAACACTTTCCTGAAGCAAGGATATATATTTGCAAGTGAGATTTATATGAAATTCTGAAAGGATTATATACATTTTCTTATTGAACTATGTAACATATAAATATTAGTACATGACCTACATTTAAATGTCTAATAACACACCAAGTTTTTTTTTATTTCAAACCTTGATATCAAACTCCTAAATTCTGTCCATATCATCTTTTTCACTAGCAAAGATTAAAGATAACTTACAATTTAAAATAAATTACTCAGCAATAATGGGATAGCTAAATTTTGAGTAGCGAAAGTTACTTTACTCTTACATTTGGCCTTTATTTCTTTTTTTTACTTTTCTTTTTTTGCTTTTAGGGTCACACCCAAAAACGAGTTACTCCTAGCTCTTCACTCAGGAATTACTCTTAGCAATGCTTTGGGACAATATATGGGATGTTGGGGATAGAACCTGGGTCAGCCACATACAAGGCAAATTCCCTACCAGCTGTGCTATTGCTCCGGCCCCTTTATTTCTATTATCACATGAAAAAATTGGTAATAAGGAATTTAGAGGATGATACTTTGAATCTAAATTAGCTAAGGATTAGAAAATTAATGTTTACAAAATCTATTGTGAATCACTTATCACCTCTCATAATTCTTATAGTTTTGGTGAATGGACGGCAAGATTTTGATCCTCATAATGTTTGCAGTGTGTTATTTTTCCAATAAGCACTATTATGATAATTATAATAATTATTATTGTTAAGATTAGTGAAGCAAGAAAGTTTTTATTGAAACCTATTTATGAAGAGGTGAGTAAAGAATAAGAAGGAAATACATGCTCTCGAGAACACAGGCCTCTCTACAGTGGAAACAAGAAGGTGAAGAAGCAGAGAAACAAGTAATGTGATACCTGTTTAAGGGAGAAAGCACAGCAGACATTATTGCTTTATTTTTTTTTTTGTCTTAATGAGGCTAATGCTGTGATCCAGAGCCATTTTTGTTGACCCAACAAAAAATGGGGCAGGCTAGTGGAGGGAAGGTGTGTATGGACAGAACCTGGGGATGTTGGAAGAGAGGAGTTGGTACTGGTATTGGGATTGATTATGGAACATTGTATGCCTGAAACTCTGTAATAGACAAATTCATAATTTACTGTGCCTAAATTAAAAAACTTTAATTTAAAAAATTATTTATATTTTGCTAAAATTTCTTCCTTCACTAATAGGTCAGAGAAAACTCTTTCCAGATTCAAGGATATATATTTATAAGTGATATTTATATGAAATTCTGAAAGTATTATATACATTTCTTATAAAACTATGTAACATAAATATTAGTACATGGCCTACATTTAAATGTTATGGGCAATAACATACTTTGGGAGTTTGAACATAGGTTTTCCCACATGTATGTGTTCTACCACTTGAGGTGTATCCCACGATATTAGATATTTACCAAACCAGTGTATCTAATGTACATATTATATATACATACATGTAATATACATACTTGTTACCATTCACTGTTTTAAGACCACCATGTAAATGCATTATTGTTGACAGAGTTATTAATAATAAGTATTTACAATACCAACAGGTGATTGCTCGGTCTGTTTAAACTATATTGAAACCAACATATTAAAGAAAAAATTGACCACTTCTTGTATGACAAAATTTACTATAAAACAGTTATGTGGTGACAATTCTTGTGACAAAGCATTTAAAGGCAAAGTAACTTAGAAATTAGCTAACATTTCAAAAAATTTGCTGTGGAACCAGGATTTACAATACTGTAAATCACACTTTTTATGCAAACATTATTCCAATAACACACCCACCACCAGAGAGCTGCAGCCTTTGATTAAGGGCATCTCTCAACCCCCACTCATCCCATGTAAACTCAGTTCTATAGAAACAAATTTCAGTTCGAATTAATTTGACCACTAGTTGATTTGTAGTTCCTTTACAATATTACTTTAAAAAAAAACACGTGGGAGAGATCCTCTTTTGTTTGTTTGTGTTTTTCATTTAATATGAAGTTGGTGCCACACAAGTGAATTAATCTGAAATTCCATAAAGTTGTAAATCAATAATAGGTTTCTAAAGTAATTAAAACAAACTAGATCATTGTGTTCTTAGAGGTCTACAAATTCAAACCATATATTATTATGGAAGTTTCATTATAGCATTTTATTAAGATCTATTTGAACCAAACTTTCTCTGTGAACTTTTTCAATATGCATCTATCAAAACATTTCATTGAAGATAGGCATCTGCTCTCTTGTCTGAGGCTTACAAGAAAAGCTGTTTCCCCAAGAGCTAATCATTAAGGACTATATAGATGGGGTTTGAACATTTTCTTTTGCCTTTTCTTTCCTGAGATAGTTAACATGTCTTATTGACTTATATATGCTACATTATTTTCACTAGAAGAGAGTAAAATCCCTATATTCCTCTTTAGCTATAAATTTCTTTTTTAGATTTTTTCTAAATATACCTTATTCGTCACATTGTTGTATCAAAGAGTATTTCTTATTTCTATAGAAAAATCTTGTTGATTCTTTCCTAGCTAATTTGCTATTTTGCTATGCAAAAGAATCTATCCACTGTTAATTATAGGATTTATTACAATCATAAAGGATAAAGGAAAATGTGTTTTTTCTGCTTTAATTTTTCTCATCACAATTTGACAGGTACTAAAGGGATGTGCACTCAAATGTGGCGCTCAGATTTTCATGGGTTTAATAGGAGCATTTCTTAGTTTGTCAGACTGATGCAGTGAGCTCCAAAGGTAACTTATTTTATGACACATTCACAACAATTCTAAAATGACTCCTAAAATTTAAGTCCAATCATAGATAATGGCTCTCTTAAATAAACTCGATTGTAATGAAAGAATTAATAAGGATAAATTAAAATTATATCTAATCCTTGGGAAAAATAAATCATATAAAAGTATTTTACTTCTGGTACATATAGTGATATCAAACTCATGGGAAATAACATTAGAAATAGCATTAGAAATAATGTAAAACCATTTGAAGCTAAACATAATTCTTTAAAAAATGACAAGTTGACAGCTTAAAGAGCCCCGAGCTTCATCCTGCCAATATACATTTCTCATGTGCTTTTTCATTTAAAGACACATCTAAAAGAGAAGCACCATCAAAGTATTCCTGGCAATGCTAAGTTCTTCAAGAGGTTAAAGAACTTTCCAGAGTTCCGAAGTTTAGGTGGAATCGGGTATCATTAAATTTTTTTCTTACAAAGGAAGGCATATTCTAATTTTTTGGTTTGTTTCTGTTTTGGGGTCATATCAGGAGATTCTCAGGGATTACTCATGGCACTGCACTCATAAATTACACCTTGTTGGGGTAATTCCTTGGGGGATCAAGGGATGCCAGGGATAGATCCCAGGTCAGCTAGGCAAACACCCTACCCATCCTGTTCTCTGCCCCTGGCATGTTCTAATTTGATGAATGTGTCAATTCCCAAAAATGTCTTGGTTAACATTGATGTTTTTGAATAAATGTATTTGTCTTAAGAAAAGAATCATATTTTTTTTTTCGCAGAATGGCCAGATATCAAAATGATGATTCTCTTAAATATGGAATGTGAAATAAAAATACGTAGGTTTGGGGTTTATCAGACTAAATTATCATTTTTATTAAAATTAATGTTTGACCT
The DNA here is from genome assembly GCA_021461705.1 of Cryptotis parvus. Classification (NCBI taxonomy): domain Eukaryota; kingdom Metazoa; phylum Chordata; class Mammalia; order Eulipotyphla; family Soricidae; genus Cryptotis; species Cryptotis parvus. The sequence continues at coordinate 59,612 of JAJIBD010024575.1, read as the reverse complement.
TAAACTACATAAGTGCTTTCATTTAAGCAATTATTAAGCTGAAATTGTGTATTGAATTAGTGTATTTTCATTGCAGTGTATATTTTAGACATTTTGGATAACTTGAACTATTTATTTTCATTGAAATATAAAGTGGCAGATTCTTGGTCCTTGACTATAAAGGAAATCTAGAATAATGAAAAAATTCAAATTTCTGAAGTTATGTCATATCTTGCTATTTTCCTGTAGGAACCTTTAAATGTATATTACACAAAGTAGAGTTTTATTTGTTCCTTCTTTATAAATTTTTCTCTAAATATGAAACATATAATCATAGTAAGAGAAGGATTGTTTTCTATCTACATTTAGTTCTGCAGTGATCAACTTCTTCCAACTTCCTATTAGGTTGATAATTTGACCTTCATATCCTATGAATCATAAATGTTATTAGATTTTTAAATGTATATTTTCTAAATTGTCTTAATGTGAATAAAGAGAAATCTTGTAATTCTTTCTTATATAGTATAAAAACAAAAGACCCCAAAAAAAAAAACCTCACAAAATACATGTACTAAGTAATAAGTCTACACATGGATACTGTGTCATGAAAGTCAATGAAAACTACAAAAATCGTTATCAGAGTTCTTGTATAAATTGGAGCTTGTTAGTGAGTAGTAATTGTTGAAAGTGTCCGTTCTCCTGAACTATAGCTCTTAATAGTGGGCTTAAAATATTGAGAAAGTATGTTGCCAATCGATGTGTCATCATCCAGACTTCACTGTTCCATTTATAAATCACAGGCTGAGTAAATTTAGCAAAATTCTTAGTGAGTCAAAAATTTTAGAATGTTAACTCAATATTGTCCTCTGCTTAAAGTTACTAGCTATATTAACTCTTGAAAACATTCAGAGCCTCTGAAGTTTTGAAGACAAGGCATTGACTTTTTATCTCTAACTATGCATGTTCTATATTTTGTTTTGTTATATAAGGCTGTTTCATCTATATTTAAAATCCTATTATTTAGTGCAGCCACCTTAAATATTCGTCTTAGTGATATTTTATGGACAGCTGTTCTCAGTTTTACCTTGTATAGACTTTCATGTTCTTGAGATGTCTATTCTTAAAACTCATGAAATAACCTTAGTTAGCTTGAGACTATTCTGCAGTCTCCTCGACTCTCTGGATTCATATATTGAAGAGTGTTAGAGTTTTGTTCCTAAATTGGTTTTGGCTTAAGGAAATGTGGCTGATTTCCGACATTTGCAATAAGGTTGTTTCACATTCACATCATTTTTTTGGTCATTTTTAATTTCCTTCAAGAACTTTCCCTTTGAATTCATAGCTTGAATAACTGATGCAAAAGTCCTTGTCTTTAGTTTATTTCAATTTTGACATGCCTTCCTTGCTAATTTCAATCATTTCTAGATTTTGATTTAATGTGGAAGACATATAACTCTTTGACTTGAGCACATAAAGGCATTTGTAGAGCTGTTATTTGGCCTGATTCAATTATTGTGTACTAAGGATTAGGCAGGCCTAATATTAGGATTTAAAATATGGGAATGACGGATCTTTGGAGGAAATCAATCTCTCTCTCTCTCTCTCTCTCTCTCTCTCTCTCTCTCTCTCTCTCTTTCATAAACACACCCTTATATTTACCAATTAGCTAATTTTCTAATATGGACTGATTCATGAGACTCCAAACAATTACAATAGCAATACCAATGATTACTGTTCACAGACCACCAAAAATATACAATAAAAAAGAATAAAAGGAAATAATACCCCAATGAAACAGAGACATAAAACAAGCATCTGTTGTGAAAATAAACTGAGTGATTTACTTGGTGCAAAGTTATCACAAACTTTCAATTTTTCTTTGGAGATAGGTGACTGGTTTCTAGGGCTTGAACCCTCCTCTGTGCTCAGGGACAAATCACTGCTGACATTACTCTGGGGACCATAGTTGACACCTGGAATTGACCCAGGACTGGTTGCATACAAGGAAATTGTGCTAGCCTTTGTTCTATCTCTTGACCTCAAGATCAATTTACTTTAAAAATATGATTTATGTTTTGGGGGCCTGTAGAAATAGTACAGTCTGTACACACTTGCATTGTATGTAGCTGAATCAGTTTTGATCCCTGCTAACTCAGATGGTCCCCTGAGCACTGCTGGGAGTCACTTCTGAGTACAGAACTAGGAGTAACACTTGATTAGTCACCAAAGTGTTGCCCCAAAATAAAACAAATACAATGTATGCTCTGATAAAAGTTATAGGTTTATATAAAAATCACAAAGGTAGCACAGAGTTCTCTATTATTATGGATAATTCATTAATGTGGTATGTTTCTTACAACTAACGGACTGAGAGTTATGCATCATTTTTAACAACCACAGTTCATTCAGGTTACCTTAATTTTACCTTTAATTATCCTTAAGGAAAAAGTGTATCATGTTTTTACTATTCAGTATTCTATCATGTACTGTATTTAGTCATCAATTTTCCTTTCAGCAGAATCCTTCTGGCTATGACAGTTTCTCAGACTTTTCTGTTCATAATAACCTTCACAGAACTGAGGATTACTGGTAAAATACATTGTACAGTGTGCCTCAATTGAGATTGATTAATACCCCCTGGTAATATAACTGAGATTATGTATTTTTTGTCAGAAACATAAATTTACCTTTTCGTATATTCATATAAGAGCTCATATGTGGGTATATTTTTCATCTATTGAGTACATAGTATTAAATATGGGAACAAAAAAGAAAACAGGCAGGGTAATAGAAATATGACTCAACAAAGAGTTAGCCATACAGGATACAAAATCAACACCCAAAAGTCAATGGCTTTCCTATATACAAATAATGAAAGAGAAGAAAGGGATATTAAGGAAACTATTCCATTCACAATTGTGCCACAGAAAATCAAATACCTAGGAATCAACTTACCCAAGTATGTAAAGGACCTGTACAAAGAAAACTACAAGACACTGCTCCAAGAGATAAAAGAGGACACAAGGAAATGGAAACACATTCCCTGTTCATGGATGGGGAGAATCAACATTGTCAAAATGGTAATACGCCCTAGAGCTCTGTACAGATTCAATGCAGTCCCTATGAGGATACAGATTACATTCTTCAAAGAAATTGACCAAACGCTCCTGAAATTTGTATGGAACAATAAACCCCAAGGATAGCTAAAGCAATCCTCGGGAAAAAGAACATGGGAGGCATCACCTTTGCCAACTTCAAACTGTACTACAAGGCAGTAGTAATTAAAACAGCATGGTATTGGAATAAAAAACAGACCTGTGGACCTATGGAATAGAATTGAGTATCCTGACACCCAACCTCAAACACATGATCATTTAATCTTTGATAAAGGTGCAATGAGTCTAAAATGGAGTAAGGAAAGCCTCTTCAACAAGTGGTGTTGGGAAAATTGGGCAGCGACATGTAAAAAAATGAATTTGGACCTGTGTCTAACACCATGCACAAAAATCAGATCAAAATGGATTAAAGATCTCAATATCAGACTTGAATCCATAAAGCACATTGAAGAAAATATAGGAAAAACCCTCCACGACATTGAAGCTAAAGGCATCTTCAAAGGTGAAACATCACTAACAAAGCAACTAGAAGAAAAGATAAACATATGGGACTACATGAAACTAAAAAGCTTCTGCACCTCAAAAGAAACAGTGACTAAGATACAAAAGCAGTCCACAGAATGGGAAAGAATATTCACCCAATACCCATCTGATAAGGGCCTGATATATCCAGGATATATCAGGCACTGGTAGAACTTTACAAGAAGAAAACAAACAACCCCATCAAAAATGGGGAGAAGAAATGAACAGAAACTTCAGCAAGGAAGAAATTCGAATGGCCAAAAAACATATGAAAAAATGCTCATCATCACTAATCATCAGAGAGATGCAAATCAAAACAACAATGAGATACCACTTTACACCACAGAGACTGGCACATATTCAAAAGAGCAAGAACAACAAGTGCTGGCGTGGATGTGGGGAAAAGGGGACACTCATCCATTGTTGGTAGGAATGCTGGCTGGTACAGCCTTTCTGGAAAACAGTATAGACTTTCCTCCAAAGACTAGAAATTGAACTCCCATTTGACCCAGCCATACCACTCCTGGGAATCTACTCTGGGAAACCAAAATTACGCAGCGGAAACACCATCCCTACTTTTATGTTCATAGCAGCATTATTCACAATAGCCAGAATCTGGAAGCAACCAGAGCGCCCGAAAATCGATGACTGGATAAAAAAGCTTTGGTACATCTACACAATGGAATACTATGCAGCTGTTAGGAAAAATGAAGTTATAAAAAATTTGCCTATAAATGGATGGACATGGAGATTATGCTGAGCGAAATTAGCCAGAAGGAGAGAGACAGATACAGAATGACTGCATTTATTTGCATGGCATATATATATATATATATATATATATATATATATATATATATATTATGATACCAATATCCAAGGTCAAGTGAAACATATCAGGAGGTCTTGTCAAAGGTGGAAATTATCACAAATGTGTGGGAGTCAGAGGTTAGGTAAGACAGAAAATGGAACAGTGTGCTAATAATTGTCGAGGGTACTAATGCCAACCTAGAACTGAGCATTAAATAGATGCAAAAGGATACACATGACAACCTTTTAATGTATGTTCTGTAATCCATAGTCTGGAAGGGAAGGAAAAGAGAAAGAGAGAGAAAGGGAAAGAAATAAAGAACCTGCCATGGAGGTGGGCTGGGGGAAGGGGGAGGGAACCGGGGACGTTGGTGGTGGGAGATGGGCACTGGTGGAGGGACTGGGTGCTGGAACACTGTATGACCAAACCCCAAATATGAGCTTTTAATTGTATATCTTTTTATTTGTATATCTCACGGTGGTATAATAAAATACTTAAAAAATGGAGTTAGCCATATATAAAATGTCACGAAACAATGGATCAAGTGAGGCTTTATAATGGGGATGATCCTGGGCCCGCTGGTGCCCGAACATCAGGTGGTAATCAACATAGCATTCTATCTTCCATTTAACTTTATTTTTTTAACATTTATTTGTTGTTGAAGTAAAAACAGATTTAATTTGGAAGTTGTTAGGAAAAAAAGCAAGAGGGAGGCGAGAGAGAAGAGAGCAAAAAAAAAAGGAGAAAAAGAGAGAAAGAGAGAGAGAAAGAAGAGGAGAAAGAGAAGAGAGAAAAGAGAGAGAGAGAGAGAGAAACCTGCACACTCCAGAGAGAACTCAGTCTTCTCCAATGTTGGAGAGAGAGCCTAGCACAGACACCACTGACAGTAAGCATATCTCTCAACAGGGACAATAAGGGTGACAATTGTGTTTAGGCACCATATACTCAGGTAAAATTTGCACCTCGCCCCCATTTCAATGGTCCACATTCTTGAAAGATAACAAAGAAATGCTCACCCACTCACCGTTGTTAAAAACGTATAAAAAGTAAAAATCGTCTGCCTCCCTCAGGAATGCATCTTTAGGAGATGCCTCCCATAATCAGGGAGCTTCCCTGCACTCCCACCCCCACCCCGCTTTACTTTCCCTTAAATAAAGCATTTTCTGAATTCAGCCACTTGCACTCCACCCCAGGTTTCAATGCTGACTTCTCAGGGCAGGTACCTGAGCACATGCACATGCTGTAAAGTTCATAAAACTTTAAGAAAATTGAATCACGGTGGGATACACAGTCACAAGTTGCTCATGATTGGATGTCAGTTATACAATGTTCCAACACCCATCCCCCTTCCCTAGGGCATATTTCCCACCACAATGTATCCAGTTTCCATCCCAACTCTCCTAAAGCTGCGTCTCAGACTTAATGCTACCTCACCGCCCCCCCCCACCCAAATCACTGTCTCCAGGAAGCTGTGCATATATCATTTTATTACTGATTTTGCTACATATTAGTGGAATTTTAGATTTTGTGTATTATTTGCCTAATTTTTAAGTTAAAAATGTTCCCTGTCAGTGTAAATTTAGTTCTTTGCTTTATGTCATTTTGGCTTTAAAAGTTTGCTGAGGAATTCCCTACTTTAAAGCAGTGAGGATGAGCTTTAAGTGGTAAGGATATTGCACATAAGCAGATTTTTCACACTGATGTCTCTCAGTTAACCACATGTATTTGAGAGGCATTGTTTTGTCTATATTGTTATTCCTTAGTTCATCTCTCGTTATCCTAGATATTTCATTGTATGGACATATCAATTGTTTTCAGTTTATTTATATATCTGTTTAATTACAGTTTAGTTGCTAGCTGTTTCTGGGAAATCTGAGTGAGGGTATTATAAAATTCCATTGAATTGTCTTTTTGGAAAATGATGCATGTAGAAAGAGGGTGAGCTTATTATTGAATTTCAGGTGATTCTCATTAAATCAAAACTATTGTGAACTAACTGATATCCAACAGAGGTCTATCCAGGGATGAAGAGCAGTTCTTGATGATGTCATAACAGTGGACCCCAAGTAGGGGCAAGTTGGAGAAAACCTTGCTGATCAGTGACCCATGCATTTTATCTGTCTGTGAGGAATGCACATTGGGCTACTCTGGTATGTGGATTTCATGTTTGACTTTATGATATGAATTTATTCCAGGAAGTAGCTTGCATTCCAGCTTGGAATGTGTAATTACTTTACTCTTCAAAGCTAATCTCGAGTTCTTATCTTTTACTCTTTGAAACCTGTAATGGGACCAAGACTCATAATGGTATCACTAAGAAACCAGCTCAGTAATTTGGTGCAAGAAAACTTATCAACGCAAAAAACTGAGAGTTCACAAGCTAAGACCAGTCCCCTGAAATGGAACCCCAAATCAGGTTAAAGTCATTGCTTTTATTCTTATTTTTTTAAATAAAAACTGCTTAAGGTTAAAAACAGCATCTATTTTATTTTACTTCAGAACAAGGAAGCAGGATACAGAGGCAGAATGTGTGATTATGACAGCATGTGCAATGGTTAATGGTTGACATTCTCCCAACCACTACTAATTTCTAAATCTTTAGTTCCCCTAGAGTTCCCCTATTCTTGTAGCTTAAATCTCATTCTTTTTAACCTTTTTTCCTTCCTTTTACTTCTGTACTCACTTGCCTTCCTATACTACATGTTCTTTCTCTTCAAAAGTCTGCCTTTCTTAAACGTGCTCCTGTCTGTGTCTACTCTCTTACATTGCCTAAATAAAATTCCTTTACCTCACTATTTGTCTTTTCAGAGATTAACCTCTTCTGTGAGAATGGATGGCAAGCCTGGAAAAACCCCAGTAAAAGTTTATGGTCCATGTGGTGCTGGGGTTTATGAGTCCTATCTCCCCAGGGAGGACCTCACCATTAGTAAGGTGAGGTGGGTCAGGCAAGAGGGTGGTAACAGCAACTGGTGCCTGACTCTTCTCTGCAGCTCCCCTCTAGGCAAGTACCAACAGGACCACAACTCTCTAATTAATTGGATAAATGCCTGTGCGCTGAACTGTTGGATTATATGCTAAGACTATGCTTAGCTTTGTAACAACACACTACATTTTTTTTCCAATATGTCTGGAGTGTTGCTTTCCCCAAATTAGTTATTGTTGTCTATGTTGTTACAGATGTAACTTACAACTGTAAGGTCACCGTCTGACCTAGCTGGATTACAAGTCAAGTGCTGCTTTATCTTTAGAACAACTGTTGGGAAAAAGTAACACGTGTCTTTCTCAAATTTATTATTATCATTGTTGGTTGTGTTGATTTTTCTGATTTGGTATGACCGTTTTTTTTTTTTTATTTAAGCCCTTCTAAAAAAGAGTAGGTAATAAGATCTTATAGCTGATTTAACTTGCAGTTCCTTCCAATACATGCATATTTGTTGTGTATTTTCATTTAGTGAAATCTATTTTGTCTTTAGCCTGGTATTTTTGTAAAGGTTGGCCATCCGATAGGGTGACTGACTGGGAGCCTCGGAATGCCGCACCTACCAAGGAAAACTCTGAGAGACCAAGTCCTTTGCAAAAGCAAGGGTTTTATTAATAAGCGGAGTATACTCGGGCTCATAGCGTGACCCCAAGTGGTTAGTGGCTAAAGCCCTGAGCCCTTCCAGGGAGGATCTTTTAAGGAATAATTCCTGAGCTACAGAAAAGCCAGTGCATAACTATCCAATAGGTTTAAAATATTACATCAAGGTCTGCGCGCAGGCAGCCAATCACTCTGCACCAGGTAACCATCACCCACCAATCTGAGCGTGCCTAATACTTCTTTCCATATTTGGCACGGTATGGGCCCAGTCACGCATCATACCAAATACGGTGGGGACATCAGACGCAACCTCTCGGGAATGTTTGCCTTATAGCCCTCCCTGGAATTATTTGCTTAAGGCCCTTCCTGCTGTGCTCTTGTTGAGCCATCATGTTATCAGTTACCTCTGGTTGAGTCATCATTTTATCAGTTACCTCTGGTTCCTGTCTTTGTGTTCTGTGGGCGAGGGGCCATTCTTTCATCTTAACTGAATTGATTTCTTTATGAAATTCAAGTTTTAGTGTAGTTTGCATACAAGTAAATAATCAAGTATGGTTTTATACAAATATTTTCTCATACTTTGATGGATTTTATTATCTTAATAGAGTCATTTCAGAACAGATTTTTTTTTTTGAGTGGGCAATACATAATTTATTGAAGTTGAGCCTTAAATGAGATCTCTTCTTTTTTTTTACAATTACAAAGATATACAATTAAAACGTTCATATTTGGGTTTTGGTCATACAGTGTTCCAGCACCCATTCTGCCACCAGTGCCCATCTCCCACCACCAACGTCCCGGTTCCCTCCTCCCTCCCCCAGCCCTCCTTCATGGCATGTTCTTTATTTATTTCCCTTTCTCTCTTTCTCTTTTCCTTCCCTTCCAGACTATGGATTACAGAACATACATTAAAGGGTTGTCATGTGTATTCAGAACAGATTTTAATAAGATATAGCCTTTTTCTTTTTTTTTCCAAGCATTGTAGTTTTGGTATTTTATTTAAAAGTTACTAAAACCAAGGGTCTTTATACACCCTACAATTGTTATTTCTATTTTTTTTTTTTTTGCTTTTTTGGGTCACACACATGCTCAGGGGTTACTCCTGGCTCTGCACTCAGGAATTATTCCTGGTGGTGCTCAGGGGACCATATGGGATGCTAGGAATTGAACCCAGGTTGGCCGCATTCAAGGTAAATGCCCTACCAGCGCTGTTTTATTGCTACAGACCCTATTGTTATTTCTAGATGTCTCATCATTTTGTGTTAAAATTTGGCTTTTGACTAAGTTTGAATATTTTTGTGCTATATATAGCTGTGTCTTGTTTTATAGAGTTTGCTAAAGATATCCGATTTTTTCCAGCCATTCTTTTAAAGGCCCATATCCCTTTTTTTGTTCATGGAATGTCTTCTTTGTAAAAGATAAATTTACTAAATCTCCATACATTTATTTCTGGATTCAATATATGGCTGCATTTATTTGTGTATCTATGTTATCTAATTTATGTTATCTTGATTATATTTATTATTATTTTGTTTGTCTAGGGGAACCATTGGTGCTCAGCGCTTATTCCTGTTTCTGTGCTCAGGCATGTCGGGCCACGCCGCTGGGGTCCCCGACAGTGCCAGGAAGCGAAGTTCCCTTCTACCTCCGAGCCGGCGAGGAATGGATGAAAACTCAGGAATCTGATGCAGTTTTTAAAGGGTTTACTTATCACAGGTTCAGGCATACAAATCAGCAAAAGGAAAAGCCCGGTGCTTAGGATTCCAGGCTAGAACCCCAGCCATGTGTAAGCCAAGATGGCGGCCACCACGTGTAAAGGCCCTGTAAAAAGGAGAAGAAGACAAGACTCCCAAGAAGGGTGAGAGCTCACAGAGAGCCAAAAAGAAGCCTGCAGAGAGAGGAAACAGGCTAGTTTTATATCCCTGCAACTCAGACCTTCCTCCCACTGTTATGGAGAGCAGGGAGGGTCAAATGCCCTTAGGTAATCCCTCCCTGCACCTCACCTAGGCCCTTTAGTATGCTAATGTTTTGAGCCAAGATCTGCCTGGAAATGCCTTTATAGGGTAGAGAAGGGGGGTTTCTGAGATAGCATGTCTCTGTACCAAAGACTAATACTAATGCCAGTTAAATATTTCTCCAAGCCTTCACAAGTCTCTTCTACTTCATGGTAGTTTTATATTTTAGTTGCCTTTGAGTATATCAGGGAACCATTCTTGTTTGCTTGGAAGCAAACAGCATTTCTCTCTGGTCTAATTACTTAGGGGTCCTACGTGGTCAGGCTAGTATGCTGGTAAGATCTAGCTAGTCCCACGATGATTGTGGTAGCTTGGGAGAATATTTATACCAGCTAGTACAGCATACATGGTCAGATAAACTGCCACATTTAGACTACCCACATATCTACGAAGTGATTTGCAGGTGGCAATTCAGAGCAGATATAGCGGCCCTTAGAGGAGTCCTGCAACACAGGTATAACTCTGTTCACGATCAAGGGAATATATGGGGTACTGGGATTGAATCTAGATCAGCCCAGTGCACTGCAATGCCTAGAACTATCTGTATTGTACTGCCATTGCTGCTTTATCTTTAATTTTAAAGATGTTGTAACAAAAAATAACTTGAATTTCTCAACTGTACTAGTCTTACTGTTTTGAGTAACATACATTTTCTACATATTCTGTTGTTCAGTTCAGATTTTTAAAAATAGCTTCAAAATAGATTTCTGTAATTTTGAATTAAATTTCATTAATTCTACATTTTGTGTAAAAATGTAGCAGTATTTGCTATTTAACAGCAATTGAAAATTGCAATCCATTGTATTTGACTCATTCATATGTGCTTGTTCATACTTTTCTCAGGAGAGAACTTGAAAATAAACATATCCAGATGAACAGAACTTGAGAAGAAATATTGGCAAATGTCAAAGAATATTCACCCAATACTCATCTGATAAGGGGTTAATATCCAGGATATATCAGGCACTGGTAGAACTTTACAAGAAGAAAACAAACAACCCCATCAAAAAATGGGGAGAAGAAATGAACAGAAACTTCAGCAAGGAAGAAATTGAATGGCCAAAAAACATATGAAAAATGCTCATCATCACTAATCATCAGAGAGATGCAAATCAAAACAACAATGAGATACCATTTTACACCACAGAGACTGGCACATATTCAAAAGAACAAGAACAACAAGTGCTGGCGTGGGTGTGGGGAAAAGGGGACACTCATCCATTGTTGGTGGGAATGCCGGCTGGTACAGCCTTTCTGGAAAAACAATATGGACATTCCTCCAAAGACTAGAAATTGAACTCCCATTTGACCCAGCCATACCACTCCTGGGAATCTACTCTGGGAAACCAAAAATACGCAGCGGAAACACCATCCCTACTTTTATGTTCATAGCAGCATTATTCACAATAGCCAGAATCTGGAAGCAACCCGAAGTGCCCGAAAATAGATGACTGGATAAAAAGCTTTGGTACATCTACACAATGGAATACTATGCAGCTGTTAGGAAAAATGAAGTTATAAAATTTGCCTACAAATGGATGGGGACATGGAGAAGATTATGTTGGAGCGAAATTAGCCAGAAGGAGAGAGAGACAGTTACAGAATGACTGCATTTATCTGCATAACATAAATATATAGGTACATATTATGATACCAATATCCAAGGTCAAGTGAAACATACATCAGGAGGTTCTGTCAAAGGTGGAAATTATCACAAACGTGTGGGAGTCAGGAGGCTAGGTAAGACAGAAAATGGAATAGTGTGCTAACAATTGTGAGGGTACTAATGCCAACCTAGAACTGAGCATTAAATAGAGGCAAAAGGATACACATGACAACCCTTTAATGTATGTTTTGTAATCCATAGTCTGGAGAGGAAGGAAAAGAGAAAGATAGAGAAATGGAAAGAAATAAAGAACCTGCCATGGAGGAGGGCTGGGGAGGGGGAGGGAACCGGGGACGTTGGTGGTGGGAGATGGGCACTGGTGGCGGGATGGGTGCTGCCACACTGTACGACCAAAACCCAAATATGAACTTTTTAATTGTATATCTTTGTAATTGTAAAAATAAAAAAATTAATTAAAAAAAAAAAAAAAAAAAAAAAAAGTTTTAAAAACTTTTAAATAATAAAAAAGATTAAATTCAACAGTTAAAAAAAAAATATTGGCAAATGTCTACCATGTCATTTTTACATAAAAGTAAAGCATACTATGCTACATATTAGATTTGACAAATGTGAGTCAATGTTATGACTTTAGTACAAAAGGAATAGGGTCACTGTATGTAGTCAATTGCTATCAGCTGGTGATGGTCTGCAGGGGACTGGTGATGGTCTTCAGGGGAAGAAAGTTTGAAAACCACTGTTTTCTGTCATGTTATAACTGTCAATATATGGAATGGTATACAGAGATGCTACCAATCTACAGATGTATAAGTTAAACACCTGTTGGATGACAGGCCTAGCTAGCTTAGGAGCTTTGCTATTTTATCCCACTTCCCTGGCCGGCATGGGCCAGCTGCGTGCAAGGCAAATGCCCTACCCACTGGACTATTGCTCCGGTCCTTTTTTTGTACTATTAAAAGCCTTTTTGGAACTGCACAGGACTCATGAGTTTTCATCCGTTCCCTGGCGTCCTCAGAGGTAGAAGAGAACTTCTGTTCTGATACTGTTGGGGGACCCCAGCGACTCCCCGCAGGTTTATATAGTGAAAGTAATTTCTATAAATGAGCTTCTTTAAAGGCAGTATCTGATTGGTGGCTTGTGCCAAATTTCCTTTTTTCTTGTAAAATTAGTATCAGCATTTACACAGAAAGCTTAACAGGACAGAAAGCACCTGTGATGCATTGTAAGTAGAATTGATTCCATTAACTGAGAGAAATGTGAATTCGAGGGTTGAAGGCACCATTGACCTGCAGAAGAAAAAGTCTCATTGAATTCTATCATAGACTCACTGTTTGTAGAAGCCTGTAATATTTCTCAAACTTGAGTCCTTCTTTGAACCCAGAATCTACAGAGCAATACTCTTTTTTTTTATTCTATCCCAAATCCATCTCTTTTTGAGGCATTACACTCATGTATGAACTACCTTATATTGAAAGTGTTTCTGACTTTTCCCAAATTAGAAAGAGTAGCTTAGCCCATACAACTTTAAATCTACAGAAAGAAATCACGTTTCTCATACATCAGGAGGTCCTGTCAAAGGTGGAAATTATCACAAACGTGTGGGGAGTCAGAGGCTAGGGTAAGACAGAAAATGGAACAGTGTGCTAACAATTGTGAGGGGTACTAATGACAACCTAGAACTGAGCATTAAATAGAGGCAAAGGATACACATGACAACCCTTTAATGTATGTTCTGTAATCCATAGTCTGGAGAGGAAGGAAAAAGAAAGATAGAGAAATGGAAAGAAATAAAGAACCTGCCATGGAGGAGGGGCTGGGGGAGGGGGAGGGAACCGGGGGGCGTTGGTGGTGGGAGATGGGCACTGGTGGCGGGATGGGTGTTGCTACACTGTATGACCAAAACCCAAATATGAACTTTTTAATTGTATATCTTTGTAATTGTAAAAAAAAAAAAAATTTAAAAAAAAAAAAAAGAAAAGCACGTTTCTTTCCCGTTCCTCCTGCTGTCCTGTTTTATTATTAGCTGAACCAGCAGGTCAATTTCCCCTGATCAAAATTACATGTGCAGTAGACATCAGCATGGTCACAGGCCATATGAACTTAGTATACTAGGATTCTTGGACAGATCAAACTTTGGGTATGCCTCTAGTTACCCAGGGCCTTAGACATGCAAGGCCTACTCACTACTGAGCCATATTTCCGTTCCCTAAATACATATTTTTAGATGGTACATACTTTAGCTTGAAAATATTTGTGGGTTGTTGTTGTTATTGTTGTTGTTGTTGTTCTGTGGCTGAGGGCCCAAGGTAATATATATCTATGAACAGAGAGCAATGACTATACTCATTTTACAATTTGCAGATGTTTGGAACAATAATAAAATGCCTTATTCAAAATGGCACCAATTGCCACAGTGGTCGAAGAACACTGCATTCCCTATAGATCTTCTTTCAATCAGAAGTTAAAAAAAAAAAAAAAAGGTTTTGCTTACTCTTACCAATTAAATTTTTTGTCTCAATTAAGTACTTTTTCATTTGTACTTGGAGGCCACCTATAAACCTATTCTAATTAGAAAATTATTTCTGATACCCAGACTGCTGAGTACCATTATTTGTAACCCAATTAGTTCGCACAAATCACAGTGTTCCAAGGTCATGACTCTCATTTCAGCTCATCTGTAAAAGCAGCAAGATTAACTCACACATCTTAGAATAAGAGTAACTCACAATTAAAAGTAACACCAAAAAATTTAACTTACTTGGTTTCTTTCCTATGATATGACCCTTTCAATTTTTATTTATTTTTTCTGTAGTTAGCCCAGCTTCAGGAAGAGATAAAATGCTTCTCAGCTCCTTTAAAAAGAATGCCTACCCTTTACCATATTGAATGCCTCAGCAGTTTGCAAATGAATCCCTAAAAAGTTGCTGCCTGCCAGGCTGGGTGGCGCATGGTTCCCAGGACTTCAGCTGGGCCCTGCAATTCTATTGCAGTTTATTCAACCCACTCTAGGGATCACAATTTTAGTATCTGCTTCCTTGCCAGCCAGACACCTACTCTGGTGGTTTCCTGTTTCTTTCTCTTTTGTAAAACCTCAGGTGCCTCTTTTATTGAGTCAATAGAAGCCACAGGGAAATTATACATTTTGCTTAGTTCACATTCTAGTGATTTCTCCCTCTTTAAATCAGTTACCAAAGAGCCTGGAGTCATGAGGGAGAAGAACAATCTTGTGAAACTGTTCCTTCAAGTCCCCCTGCTGAAGAGTTTTTAATATCAATAATGGTTAACAGTGTATGGCTGCTATTTCTGGCATTATCTTCTTCAAATTCCTTTTTTTAATAAGTAGATATATGATGTTTTGTATTAGACATAATATCGCACAAATATGCAGGATTTTAGTTACAAGGATGATAGAGCAAGAGAGCTAAAACTCAACCATAGGACACAGATCCTTATCTACAAATTGCTACCCAAAGACTGAAAAATAGCACTTAGTCAAAAAAAAAAATCACTTGCCTTGGTGTTAAATCCCCTACAGCAGTGCCACAGGCTGAGTCATCCCTGAACAGAGAATGTTGCTGATAATCTCTTTTGCATATCTCTGTCATTCAGAAAAAAGACCAGATACATTGCTAGAGGCAATAACTTGCCTACTCGCCAACCAAAAACACTTTAATCACAAAATTATAAGGTTCTGTTATAATCAGGTATATGTATTCTGAGTTATCTGAGTCAAAGATCAGTTTTCCAGGTGTACCATTTCTGTGTTTTTTCAAGCTGTAGTTTCTTGATGTGATTATAGTAGCTAACTTTATCTAACTTGGAATTGCCATCGGAAATAAGTTTCAGCAGCATTATAATCACACTTAATGTTCCTAAAGACTATTGCCCATATAAAAATGATCAATGCTAAGTGATACCACCCATAAATGTTGCTAATTACTATAGTAATCTTATGATGAAATGCACTCTAAAGATTATATTCTTTGAAACTGAATGTTCCACAGAAGTAATCTTCTGGTTGCTTGCACTATAAATACGGTGTAAACCAAATGTATTGTCTGAGAAAAGGAGCTAGTATAACATCATCTATAGTTTGATATTCTAGTTTTCAAGTAACAACTCAAATACTTGATTATATCCAAGAAGCCCTACACCCCTTTTGTAGCAGTGCCGTGGTTTGCAATATTGCCTATGATGGTTTTATTCATGCATCATTTTAACACCACACCCATCATCAGTGTGTTGATACCTTTCACCTTTGACTGAAGAACCAGTCCCTTACCTCCCAACCATGGGAAAATTTAGTTCAATAAGCCAACTCTCTCAGTTTGATATCTTTGAACATTTATTGTTCCCTTACTATGTTTCTCTATGTTCTACGTATGAGAGATCATTCTGTATCTGGCCCTTTTCCTCTAATGACGTCACTCACCATGTTCACGTATTACTAATGAAAATTCTAAATATTTCAATAGATATCTTGATGTCTACAGGTTTCTTTTTTTTGTCAGTTGGGCATTTTTTCTAGTTAACTGACATTATTACTAGCACTTTCTTTTTGGACAGGTCGACATCTAAAATGTTGAGGAATTCTTGTTCTGATAAAGGGCAAATACAATCACCTCAAGGAAACTCATTTTGTTTGCTCTGAGTTTTGTGTGTTTACTGATGATCCTTCTATTTGTCTTGCTGAGACTGTGTCCTGAAAAGTCTACAATTTGGTAATAGCTATCTCTGGAGAGTATCCATTACAAGACAGTTCAGCATTTGTTATTTAGTGGATAAGTCTCCTTTTGTACAAGTGGACTAAAGTTTTTGTTGATTTTGACCAGTCAACTGATATGTTGTGAAATAGTGGTTCAATTGCTGAGGGGAAAGCAGTATCATTAAGCCATTTCTTAGCCCATATTTTGAGAAAGTAAAGGGCAGTTCCTCTCTTTCATAGTCTGACCTAATCTTCTGAGGCACAACTCAATTTTGATAATAATGGTTTAGTACATTAAGCTAGAGCTAGGTATTTCTTTTTTGGAATCTAAAGAGTTTCACAGAATATTTTCATGAAGTAAAATCTACTCATGACCATGAAGCATCGAGAACTATACTGCTCAACCATAAAGCACATAGTTCACATGCCTGAGGAATTGGGGTCTATCTCTGGGACCAAAATGAAATAAAAAGCAAAAATAAGATCAAATATGATCAAATCCTTGAATCCTTTAAGCCTTTCTATTACTTGCTCCTGAAATGCCCCATGATTCCCCATTTCCCCTGATAGAGAGTTTTCTTCACACCCATGAATCAGCAGCAAAACTTGTTTAACTTATGGGTATGTTCCTGGTAGTTTTTGATTGAATACCAAGGATAATTATTAAGAACAGAGGATCACACAAACCTGGTATGCATTGAGGCATTAAAGATATTTTAAATCATGCTGTTCTTTTAAAACCTCAGTTGCAATAATGGTGAATATGGAAATGGGAAAGGTGACGATAAAGTAACTCACTTTTTCGTAAGAGCATTTGGAAAATACTAATAAATATATTGTTTTTTGAATTTGCCAAAGAAAGTTACCCAATAGCCACAATATTGAAATGGTCAATTTAAATATGCAAATTGATATCTTTCTATCCACTTTATCATATTTATCCCTAAGGAAAAGAGGTGACAGCTTGTGGGGCAGGACAACTCATAGTTCACTTTAAGAAGTGCCATTTGCTCTGTTTGGTACATGTCAAGGGTATTTCTTCTCTCATAATTAAGGTTTATATTTCCAAGTTGTGTTTATTTTGTTCTTCTTGAGTATGTTTGGTAATAGAATAATTTGCGTTACTCTGTGTTTAGTTCTAGCTTATTATGTCAACAGTTTCTTCTCACTCATTTTTTCACTGTTTATTTAATCAGAGATCAAAAAACAGGTTTTAAACTATTTTTAAGGATTTTATTATTTTTTATTAGGGCTATATTTTACATTTATTTTTATAAAAATGTTATGCATTGTTCGATTTTTAATTGATGTTAATATTCAATTTAATGCTAAAAATCTAACTTTACTAAACTTCCATTTTAATGCACCTTATCTTCAAACCTTTATGCTATGTGTATAACCATTGGCAAGTTATATGTGAAATATACTTCTTTTAAAACTTACACCTGATGTAATTTAGACTTTTGAATTCCTTAAGAAAATAAAACTATAGTCTAAAATGCCTTATTTACATATATTGAAATTTTTAAAATTCTCTAATCAGAGGTACCTATTCATTGGCATGATAATTTGCATTGACAGAGAGTTTTATATTTTAACATACTTCCTCTTTAATCATATTTTCTCCTAAAATTTCTAAATACTTTGAATAGCAAGTCTATAGATGCATGTTCATTATACAAGTTCTGTGTAGAATTCTCTCTTAAAAGAATATGCAACTACTATAATATATGTCATAAATTTATTCTTTCTAAATTAATATTGGAAGTTACATAATTGGGAGTAACTTGAAAATAAACTTACTAAATTATAGCTTTTTTTTTTGCTTTTTTGGGTCACACCTAGCAGCAATATTCAGGGGGTTACTCCTGGCTCTGTGCTCAGGAATTACTCCTGGCACTGCATGGGGAACCATATGGGATGCCGGGGATCAAACCAGGGTCAGCCGCATGCAAGGCAAACACCCTACCACTGATATATCGCCCAGGACCCAATTATAGCATTTTTGAGGAGATAATTGATTGTTTATTTATTAATAGATTCATTAATTGATTTATTCGAGTTTGTTAAAGCATAATTTTTTGTTATAAATAAATTAGACAAAAAATATTTTTTTTCAGGAGGCAGACAGAATTTCGTAGATAAATCTCAACATACCTTATACAGAGCACTGTGTCATGACAAAGTAGGCATATACGTTATATATTTAGGTGAAGTTTGGAAAAAAATGAAGTATGTAAAGGAATTAGTCATAGACATGAGGGACTGAAGGTTCCATAGGCAGAAAGCAAAATTATGGAAGTGAAGACAAATGTACATTTTTCTAGAATTTTATTGGTTGTATTTTTCTGTAGCATTTGGACATAAGAGAAAAAGATATTTTTGAACTATATCAGAAGAGACATTTTATGCTACTTATCTTTACTAAGAGTAAGGCATTCAAATCTCTTGATTTTGAATGTGAAATGTTTATATCTGAAATAGATTTATTTATACTCTAGGAAGAAATCTATAATCAAAGAAAGGGACAGGGGGAACACTTTAGTCTTATGATACTGAGGATTAAACCCATGGTCTCACTCATGGGATGTATGATTTCTGCTGCTGAATCATATGTTTGGTCCAGGAAATAATAAAGAATGGAAAGTATGCAAAGATGAATTGTTGTATGTTAAGAAAAATTAATAGATTTGGAAACCATTGAATATAGACCAAGACTCTTGCTCTATTTGGTTTAGGTTTGCCAAATTAAATGAGTGATCGCACAATTCATAAAATAGTAAATCATGATTGTGAAAAGTTGTGGATAGGATGAAAACATTGGATAAAATGAATTTGTATCTGTATGGAATTGTTCATAGTAAAGATATGATGGGCAGTTAGGAATAGTCACCTGAATTGCTATAAAATACATATATTATGATAATAATTATTCAGCGAAGCACAGTTAATGTTAGAAAACAGCTACATTTCTCAATTCTTGGTTTATTCTCAATCCCTTTCCTAAATTGTAATATTGACCTCAATTTCTGCATTTTCCTTTAATAGCAGTAGTCATTCTGCTCTTTGAAATTTTGTTTGTAATACAATTGTAGGTAAATTTTTGTTTGTTTTGATCAAAGAGTATGTGCAACAGTGTTAAGCAGTAGCTGTGTCTGCTGTTAGGGGAACTGTAGAAATTCCATAAATATACCAATATGATACCTTTCAGTTCCATGCAACTTTCAGTAAACTGCATGTTTCTATTTTTCCTATGACTAATATTCCACTATATTGTTTTACACTGTACATATATGTGTGCATTTATACACACAGTGATATCTATATTCATATATATACAATTTCATGAATGATATCTACATCTATCTATGTCTGTCTATCTATCTATCATCTATCTATCTATCTATCTATCTATCTGTCTGTCTGTCTGTCTATCTGTCTGTCTCTCTGTCTGTCTGTCTATCTATCTGTCTGTCTGTCTGTCTGTCTGTCTGTCTATCATCTATATTGCACAACTCTTTATCCTTTCATGGATTTTTTTGAAAGTTAGATTATTTCCATAATCTGGCTATCAATGAATATAGATGTGCATATTCATTTTTGGATTAATGTTTGGGGCCAAATTAATATTCTTTTGTTTTAGGGTCAATTAATACAATTGCTAGGTAATAGTAATACGGAGGATCCATTTTTACTTTAATGGAAAATATACACCTGCAAAAAAAAACTCTAATTATTACATTAAAAAGAAGTATCTACTAAGAAGTGAGGTATGGGGTTAGAAGACCTTGGAGAGACAGTGACACAGGTGATGGGTTTGGTGTCAGACCATTGTTTAGAACTTAGTACCAAAAATTTTTAATTAATGCACACAAATAGAAATGGAGTACAAGAAAAAATAAGTTTGGTTACTGATGAATGAGTTAAGACTCACTACCTAGATACTACCAACGTTTTCTAACTCAGTTAAGTTTCAAGTACAGTGAGTCCTGAAACAGGATGATATCTTACTTTTTGTACCCTAAAGTGAAAGTTAACTTGGAAAGTGCTGGCAATGCTGCAAATGTACTAATTCATTGTCATTGCTGTTAACATTTCAGATCAAATTTTGTTCCCTACATTGTACTGGCATATCTCATACCATCTACTGCATTTCTAAAGCACCCTGTGCATGGAATTTATTTCACTGTGATTCCCTTTGTTCAACTAAGTTCTAATTTTTATATCATTAACCTTTTCTCAAATAGTTCTCACCTAGAATGCAAACATTAAAAGAATAGGAACTGTATGTATCTAGTCCCTGCATTGCTAGCTTCTAGAATTCTGAATAAATTATGGCTGGATAAATAATAAATGATTATGAATCATAATTTTAAATTCTCTATAAATGTTTTACGGGGTTTAAAATTAACAACAACAACAAAGCCAAAATCTTTTGTGGCTTTCAAATTATGATTTCTTTTATCGAATGAAACTGTCATTTGACAACCTTCTGGTATTGCTGTGTGAGGAACCATCAAGGATAAACTTTAAATTCCTTTATGGACTTTTTATTTATACATGAATGTTTTATTTTCTTAAGGTCTCGCTTGGTATCTGACTAAACAGTATGGTTATGTTTTTTAGTTTGAATATAGAATTAATATTTAATGTTACTCAGACAATATTTCCTTTAAAATGAACATATATTCATGATCAACCTTTCCATCATTTCTCCTAAAACAGAGTATCTAGGTCTTGCAATTTTATTTTCACAATATAGTGTCTTTAACAACATTTTACTTTTGCCACACTCCAAACTCGTTAGCAGAGATCTTTGGTCTGAAGACCCTGGCTCAGAATTCTGTAAGTCTCCTTAGTCTGCAAATTATGGAAGTGACTTAGTTATGTGGGTACAGGGGATTTCTAAGCAGTGCTGAGGAGCTCTGGGTACCAATCCCACTGATATGGTGAACCAGGCCAGGAAGTTTAATGCTGGAGTTCAAGAATGTACAACTTCTGTGCTCTGCATTGCTTGAAACCTCGGGGAAACCCCAGCTTGTGGTGCTGGGGTGGGAAGACAGTATGGAGTTCCAGTAGTCGATCTTGTTCCCTGATTTTGCAAAGTTTGCAGACCAAACCTGTAAGCCATCTCCACAACTTAGGGGTATTTACTTATGTTTGTTTTAAGTGCACATGAGCAGTTCTCAGAAGGCATTCCTGTCTCTGTGCTTGGGAGACATCCGTCATTGTGCTTGGGGAACCATATGTGGTAGCAAGGATTTGAATTAGTGTTGGCTGTTTGCAAGTCAATTGCCTTAACCCCTGAACTATCAGTTTGGTCTTGATTAATAATAACAACACCAAAAACATATTAAAAATTCCCAAGTAGATATATGTTTGAAATCTGTACACATAGTCTACTTTTAAGAGTTTTCAGGTGCATTCTTAACTCAAAGAAAAAGTAATTATATTCCACTAACATTTGCAACTGGTCTATGATTATTATGTTGTGGGCCTTTATGTAAAGGACAATCATCAGAAATTCTTAACTGTCTGATGAGTGTATGTTATTTCTGCTTTGGTCAGTTCTGAGAATTTAAGAATTTTGTGTGAAGGCAAAAGCCAGCCAAGAGTGTGAGAAAATTGCAGTTTATCTATCATCATAGTTTTAATCATTTGGGAATATTATATTAAGTTTCCTTCTTTAATAATTAATTCAAATTCTCTTTTCCCAATTTACTAATAAAAATTTTCCAAATTATTATTTGCTACTATGTCCTCCAACAAATGTAATATCTATACAAAATATATATTTCAGCAAAACATTGCTAATAGCTACTAATGGCTGTTATTCATTGGTAGCCAATTCTGTGCAGAAATTCTGGTGGCAAGAACGAAAGTATGTGATCACAGTTTTACTGCATTTCACTTTTTGTTAGATCAGGGACATGCTGGAAAATATCTCCACGGTTATCTTGTTATATGGCCCAAATTGTCTTTTTTAGGGAAGCTTTCTGTTTATTTTAGCTGAAGTCAATTTAAAAAGAAGAAATTTGTTTACTGTCTCATTACAGAATGTTTTATTCCTAGAAGACAATAAAGCACATATAATTTCCTAGACATTTTTGTTCCCAACCAAGCATACTGGAATATTAATTTAAGATAAATTTAGAGAAATGAGCCCTTTCAATTAATTAGTCAGTCATTAGTATCAACTGCAAGTTTAAAAATTACCAACATAAGGGTAAGTATGATTCCTGTAGGTAAAGGTGGTGGAAATATGAAGATGATTTAATTTCTCTGTTTTACATTATTCCTAGGGAAAGGAATGGCAATTTTTTTCTTTGTTTTGTTCTTGTTTTTTTATTTCCGGACCACACCTAATGGTGCTTATGACTTACTCCTGGCTCTGTGCACAGGGATCATTCATGGTTGCGCTCAGGACCTAGGTCAGATATATGCAAGGCAAGTGCTCTACCTGCAGTAATATTGCGCTGGCCCTGTACTGTAGGTTGTTGGCAGAAGGTAGATCTAAGGATATGCGAAGGAAGGTCTGATGGATACTGCCTGTTAACAGATGCACATGGACTTCTGGCAGACTGTCTCCCAATAGAGTTAGTATGTAGAATTCCCTAGTGAGACTGTTGATCAAAGCTGCAGGTACATAGACAAGGCTATCCTAGGTCATTTCTCTGCACATTTCCCTGTTGGCTATAACTAGCCCAAGATGGAGTCTAATGGACGATGCTTAAAGTTAGGCAGAAAACAGGTTTTCCATGTCTGTCTGACATGTCCTTGACATCATGGGCTAGTCCAGAAGGCTACATTAGCAACTGTAATGTGTTCTTTTGTTCATCTCATCTTACCTAGATAGCACCCCTGCGGGTTTTTGGTTCCTGGTTGTCTCCTTCCTATTATTCCTAAGTCCTATTCAATGAATGTGAACAGTCTTTGTAATGTAAACAATGCAAACTTTAAGCTGTATTGCCCTTTGAGAGGATGGGATAAGAGTTTAGCAGCTGTCCCTGGAGGTGGGGTTTGGCAAGGTTGACCAGGATGCACTCACCTTCCAGCTCTTTGTTACCACCAGTATAACCACCTCAGTAGGTATTGAAAAAATTTCTAATTATCCTGGTTAAACATTAAAAGTGGTCAATTAAGAAACCAAAATTTTGATACCCTTTGAAGGAAATAATATTTAATGAGTTAGAAAAAATAGAACAGCAGCAGCTTTCTGCCTGTTCTATTATTTCATTCTGATTCTCAAGGCAAAGTTTTCTTTTTTTATTAATATTTTATTATACCACCGTGAGCTATACAATAAGGTAAGGTTTTCTTGATCAATTCATGAATATTGACTTTTGTATTGGTGATGGGGTGAGTATTCTTCAACTACAATGAGGGTGTTGCCTTTATTTCCTTACTTCTGGCACCTAGAGAATCAAATATGTTCTCACATAATTTGAGCAAGTAGAATGAAGAGTTTGACAGTTTCAAATTTCATTGTTAAAATTGCCCTCACTAAAGAATCATAACAGAAATTAAATATGCTGCATTTTTGTTGATATGTATCAGTGACTGTGTATGTGTGTGTGTGTTTGTGTGTATATGTATGTGTGTGCAAGAATATATGTACATTCACCTCTGGATTTATTATTTGCTAATAATAACTCATCAACATTGGATTCTTATTGTATGAACTGTTTTTGTTTTTAATACATCATTAATGAAATATAACTGCTATTTTAACTGCTGCTTTTTCTCTTCTTCAATATTCCCATGGTGTTTCTGTTATGGGTATTACTGATGAAATTTTCAGAAGGTAAGTGTCTGCTGAATATGCTCTGTAGTGAAAGCAATGTTATGTAACCACAAAGGACATTTTAACTAAAAATTGAATTTTTAAATTCATGAAGATTAAAAATTAGGCTATAATAATATTTAGTGCTTAGCTCAAATTTTCAGCTAAGCAAAGAGAATATAGTCATATATTCTACAACATAATGACCCAACATATCTCATATTACAAAGTTTATTTCAGTTGTTCCAAGGTGTGAAGTTGTTTAAGACTAGCAATTTTTTCTAAATCTGTAATATCATTCACTTACTATATTTAAATATGATTTCTTATTTAATAATCAGTGATTTATTTTCTGTAATAGTAATTTAAGCTTTATTCCAATTGCTGTTAAATGTACTTGCTTTAGTAAATTTCAATAAGTATCTGATAATTTTATAGTTTCTGTAACACTTAGTAGAAATATATTGCACATTTTTAGATATTATAGTACATAAATAATATGATGCCTAAATGATTTATTTGGGTTTACTACCAGAATGTTTTAAATGATTTAATAATTACAAAAATAGATAAATTTGTTAATTTCATTAGCCTATTGGTTTACTATATAACATATCATTTGAAAAAATTGGAATGTGAAACTAAGGTTAAAAGCTGGACAATCCAGAAAAATTTCTAGGTATAGAATTCTATGTCACTTGTCTTCCCGCTGTTCATTGATTTGCTCAAACAGGCACCAGTAACATCTCCATATGTCCTGTCATGTGCTAGTGTAGCCCAAGGGCATCTGCTGGCTCCAGGAACATGAAGAGCCTCAAACCATTCCTTCAGGTCATGGGAATGAGGAATATAATTATTACTGGTTTTTGGCATATCAAATACGAGACGGGTAGCTTGCCAGGCTCTGTCGCATTATTCACCTTAAATTTCTTAAATATACATCAAGGGAATCCCTATACTATGTCTGAGTGTCTCTTTCAAGAAGATGTGCTGTCGGGAATGGTGCTGGGGTCCCTGACAGTGTCAGGACAGAAGTTCTCTTCTACCTCTGAGGACCACAAGGCTTTTAATAGTACAAAAGCTCTTCCACAGCACTCCAATATAATGAACAAACTCTAGCTCTGGTCCGAACTTAGACCATACAAAAGAGCCTAAGTCTCCCGCCAAAAAGGAGAGGATCTCACCCGAGATGAGTCCTACCCAGAAGAAGGAGCAAAAGGCCAAAGAGCAAAAAGCCAAAAGCAAAAAGCAGAGGAGCCAAAAGCCACAGGAGCCAAAAGTGGAAAGCTAAAAGGCCCAAATCGTATAGAATTCTATAGACACAATGATTTTCCACTTTAGTGATGATACTAAAACGAAGAAGTATGCTAGTCTATTTAAACTACCGCTTGTATCACTTGTCTTCTGTTATTCATAGATATGCTTGAGTGGGCTCCAGTAATGTCTCCATTCGTTGGAATGAGGTTCATTATTATTACTGTTTTTGGCAAGCCAGATAGCTTTGCTGGCTCTGCTGTGTCTCTGGGTTCATCCCAGGGGGCCCAGTCTTTTGTGTGTCAGACCATCAACCATCAACCATCCAGGGCCCACAGGGCAGAGCCCTGAGTGTGACAAGCTTGTCTCCTGTCTGCCACCTGCCTATAAGGCCGGGCACAGCACCCATACATGGAACACCTCAAGGGGTAATAAATCTAAATGCTAAATAGCAATAGATATCTAAGTTCAGGGAAAGTTCTTTATGTGAAATTGAAATTAACTTATTAAATAATGCAAAACTCTCACATGAAATTAATAAGCAAGATCATCATTAAATGGTTGCCATTGTAATGCAAATATTGTCATGAATAAGTAGTATGGTTATTTAATTCAATTAAAAGATAATTGGGGCTACAGTGATAGTCCAGCGGGTAGGGCATTTGCCTTGCACGCGGCCAGCCTGTGCTGGCCCAGGTTCGATCCCCAGCATCCCATATGGTCCCCCGAGCACCTCCAGGAGTAATTCCTGAGTGCAGAGCCAAGAGTAACCCCTGAGCATCACCAGGTGTGACCCAAAAAGCAAAAAAAAAAAAGATAATTAGTAAGAAAAGTACTTAAAACTTAAATTGTTACCATATGCAAATTTGACTACTTGTAGGAGTTGATGTGAGAATAGCAAGTTTACTCCGGTGCTACCAACCTAAGATGGTGGTAAAGTAATATTTCCAAACAAATATCTTACCAGTATGATGGAAGGAGCAATTTTATAAAAACAAAGAATAAGGAGTCATTAGGAAAGAAAAAATAGAGAACAAAAGACCACACTCAGGAGTTCTCAAGAAATGTTCCTGGCTTTGTATGTAAAATATCATTCCTGGTGATGCTCAGGGGGCCATATGTGGTGACTGGGATCCAACTGGGGTAAGTTACATGCAAGAGAAACACCTTAACCTTATACTATTTTTATGGATGTTAGGCATATTTTCAGAGAGTAGTTATAAGTAGTTCCTCTCGGTAGTCAATGAGTTCTTTCATGGATGGATCCCTTGAGGTAAAATTTGGATATGACTGCAAATAAAAATTTCTGATTCAGGTTTTTGTCCTCTATTCCCTCAGGAAAAGATAATAGTGAAATTCTCAATACTTTCAACCATTTCTAGCAAGACAGATTTTATGGTTTCCAACACTGAACTCACTCCTTAATTTCTTTGGGTTAATATCAGTCTCTGCTGTCAGTTCTTCCTATTCTTCCAGAAGTTGGGGCGTTGAATCAGATCTCATTTCTGAATAGTTCTTTTGAGAGAAGCAAGGAACACAAGGTTGAAATGAAAAGTCACATCAAGATGTTTGAAGAATGACACATCTTGCTCTCCAGATGAGAGGATTTCTGGCTTGCAAGGCTTTTAATGTCCTCCAGCATTCAAAAGGCAACACAGTTAAGCTCTCCATTTCCAGATTTCATGGCCTTGAGAAGAGGACTATGTGAATTCTGAATCACTATGAGTCAACTAGGAAAAAAACTGGAAAAAATTTGTTCATAAAGTCACAGTCTACATAGTAGAAAAAGACAAGATTCATTCTAGTGAGCTTGCTTTACATGGAACAAGAGCTTCAAAAACATGAATGAAAAGACCAGGATCTGATTCCTGAAAAAATTCCATTACTGACTCTGGTTGGAAAGGTGGTGTTGAAATCATATATGCCTAAAATGCAACTACCAATAACTGTTATAAATCATAGTTCTTTCATTAAAATTTGAAAATGATTTATAAAAGGCATATTACTGAAACTTGTTATTCTCTCATCCTTCTTTTTTTAAAAATATTTTATTATACCACAGTATAATAAAATACTCTGAGGCCCTACAGAGGTGATGGGCCAACATTCAAAACCCATCTTGTTGCCTGGAAGCCTCATGGTCAGTTGAGCTAGGGGAGAGCCAAATGACAGCTCTCCCCTGAGCTTCTGAGTCTCTGCATCATAGTCAAGAGCCCTGAGGCAGTTCAAGGCGGGGCCACCAGGCCTCTGGGATGGGTCATAGAGGGGAAGAGGTACTCCAGCTCCATCTCCAGGAACACCCGGTGACTTCCGCCTCTGAGAGCCGCCTACTTGGGCTCGAAGTCGGCTGCTCTGAGCTGGTTTTGAGATCAGTATCTCTCTTGCATGGGTTCTGATGAGCTGTGGGCTCTGGACCGTGATAATGGAGCTATTATGGTGAGCAAGTCTCACCCGGCTGCTTCCAAGGACCTACAGAAGTTATGGGTCCACGCCCAAACCCATTTTGCCTCCTGGGAGTCTCATGGCCAGCTGAGCTAGGGGAGAGCTGGATGGCAGCTCTCCGCTGTGTGTCTGAATCTCTCATCTTTCTCTCTATCTCTATTTCTGTCTCTGTATTTCTCTCTTTCTTCTACACCTTGTGACTTGCCTTACAGTTTATGATGCAAGTATCTAAGTGTATATTCAGTAGTGAGTTCTAGTGTGATATTATAGATCTCATTTCCCACCAACCTCCCCAGTTTGTTACAACTACTATGATCATTATGGTGTACAGTTGTGAAAGATCCTGGGAGGACCTGGTCCTAGCCTACTGTGTTCTCTAAGCCTCTTGCACATCTGCACACTGTCACAGCTGTGTGTCTGGACTGCCCCTTGTCCGGTTCATTTGGTTGCTGAGGCTGCAAGCCCATAGCCATGACTACCAGCATGGAGAGGGAGGAGCCCAAATCCCTCCTCCAATTCTGGCCAGTGTGGCTTCCCTCCAGATGACTGCTTTACCCTAGGAGCTATGTTGGTCTCAGCCGGGAGCTAGCCAATTCCTCAAAGACTCCATGGGCTGCTCCACGTGGGCTGGGAAGTACAGCTGTATGTCTGGTCTGTCCCTTGTCCAGTACATCTCTATTGTTACTGTTTTTGCAAAAATACACCATGGATAGGTTGCCAGGCTCGCCTGGCTCTGGTTCTCCCAGGGGCCCAGTCTTTTCCTATGTCAGGCCATCCACCATCCAAGGCCCACAGGGCAGAGCCCTGGGGATGTATACAAGCCTGTCTCCTGTCTGCCACCTGCCAACTCAGCTGGGCACTGCAGCCACAACTGCAATATCTTGAGGGGCTGGTGGCCCTATTCTCTCATCTTTCATCCTTCTTCATCTGAAAAATAATTGCTGTAACAGTGAATATTTACAATTCATTAGTTGGCTAGTTATTTTCCATAAGAATTGTAAGAACAGGTACAATTACAGAATAAAAACAGGTACATTTACACAAATATACAGTATTAAATGAAATTTTAAATTGAATTTCAGTAACCTCACTAGCCTCAGTCAGTAGTCAGTCAGATCACTCTTCTGAGGAGATACTCTCCATTGACATGTAATATAAGGATGAAAGTTTGAAGACATTAGAATTTTTCCCTTAGTAATAAATGTATGTGTTGGGTACTCATAATAATAAACAACCTTAGAAAAGATGGCCTCCCTATGCTTGTCATAATCCTAAATTATAGGTCTAAGGTCAATTCATTTTATCTTTTCTTTTTTAACAGAAAAAACTTTTTCTAATAGTTTTTAACAGAAACTTTAGAGTCCATGTTTTATGGGATTAGATAAGAGGCAGGTTGCCTTAGTATTTCTCATTTTCTCCTTTGGTCAGTGTCTGTCCTAGGACAGGACTCTAAAAAATTTTTTGATAATATTTATGTTTATTAAAAACTGATTTATGGGACTGGAGCGATATCACAGTGGGTAGAGCATTTGCCTTGCACACTGCCAGCCGGGTTTGATCCTCGGTATCCCATACAGTCCCCCAAGCACTGACAGGAGTAATTGCTGAGCGAAAAGAGCCAGGAGTAACCCCTGAGCTTTGCAGGATGTGACCCAAAAAAGCAGAAAACAAACAAAAGAAAAGAAAAAATAACACAACTGTGATTTACAATGTTTTATTTTAGGTATATTGAGCACCAATCCCACCACCAGTGTCAACATCCTTCCACTAGTGTTCCTATATTCTCTCCCCACCCTAATCCCACCCTATCTTCACATTTCAACTTGACAGGCACATTAGAAAATTTCAGTGGTTGCAGCTTAGGTCTTCTGTTTTTCAGTGTTTTTGAGTCTGTGTTTTCGATACATATGTCTATACCACTCTCCCATATAAATGAAGACTTCATGCCTGTTCACCTATTCCTTCCCGTTTTTCTCCCTCATTTTAGTTTGTTTCTTGTCCTCTCTCAACACTGGGGGCAAAAGTGATCTAGGCATCCCCTTTTACTGTAGTACATTACCTGATCCATTATTCTATATATTATCACAGGACAGTACCCTGAGCAATTTTCACCAGAAAACTTGCAAACATATGACCTCCCATGATAAATCTGGAGTATGTGACAACATGCTCCTGATACAAATAGGAACTCATTGAGATTCATATTTTAAGTGTTAGCAAAAAGACAAACCTTAGGGTATGTAAAGCTGAAGGTTAGCTGGTAAGACAAAGACCCAACCATTATTTTACATAAAAAAATTATATACCAAATGGATCCACATGTAACACAGATATTTTAGGGGAAGTTAGTTACTCAGTTCCTGAGGTTCATTGTGAAACTGAGTTTCACGATGAAACTAACAAAAGATATAAGTAAGAGTGATTTTGCTATTATTTTATTTGCAGTTATGTATTCCTAATGTGAAAAATCCCTGAGTAAAATGGTCATGCTTTTTCTGAATTACATAATTTAACTGCAGTTATTTATAATCACTTTAAAATAACTTCTATGATTGTGCTCTCCATTGCACAGGATCACAGTAAGAGTCTCTCTCCCCCCCACACACGTATCCTCTTTCTCATCTCCTCTTCCTTTGACCCAATAACTTCTGAATACAGTTAAACATACTCAGAATTATTTTAGTTGGTTCTAAATGATGTTTTCTGTGACTTGTTTTTTTTAGTTTCATTCATTGTAGTTTTATGACTACATGATTTCCTGTCGCTCTCCATCTCTAACTCAAATATCCTGCATCTAAAATAAAAGCTACTGCTTTGGAAATAATCATTAAGAATGCCCATACATTAGAAAATATCCAGAGGGAACAGAGATAAATATCTGTTTAACTTTTTAATTCATCAATCCATAAAGACTTAGAAAATGATTCCTCTTACACCTATAAACTTTTTCTTTCTAGAGCTACATCATTTTTTCTGACTTTAAGATATTGAAATAAGTACCAGGGATATAGCAAACATGGTAGGGCAACTACTTTGCATATGGCTAAAAACAGATTTGGCAATGTATATGGATCCCTGAGCCTTACCAAGAGAATACTTGAACAGAATCAGATATAAACCCTGAGCACAGCTAGGTATGGTTCAAACTTGTATCTGTGTTTGCGTGTGTGTGTAAAATATATATGTATACATCTGTACCCCCCATTTATTTGTCTATTTATATGTCATATAATGAGCATATGTAGATAGGAACAGAAATATTGTGCATAGTTGAGTTCCTTGACAAATTATATAAATATATATTATTAAGATAAAATATATAATAAAATGCTACTATTTACTAACATGTTATTAAATTAGGGAATATTTTAATTTATACTTAATTCTCTTAATGTTGTGCTTAGAAGTAATATATTTAATCTGACCAATATTCTATTTAATGTATTATTTATAATATAGGGTATCATCAGGAATATTAGTAAAAGTTATTTAGCCACACAAATCAGTATTAGAAAACTTCCTTGTATTGACATACGTTGAGACTAAAAAAGCTAGTACTAGCTTTACTTAGGGTCACATAGTAGAGAAAAGATAAACACTACATTCAGTTGAAAATGATAGTTCTAGCTACGTTTTGTCAACTCAGCAACAACTGGCAATTGAAGACTATTATTTTAGAGTTTAATTCAAATGTAACATTTTAATACCTCCTATCAGAATGTGAAAAAGAATGCTATATGAACAATATACTACCTGCGTCGTATTTGATATGCCAAATACCAGTAACAAATATAGACCTCATTCCCATGACCTGATGGAATGGTTTGAGGCTGTTTATGTTCCCCGAGTTAGCAGATGCCCTTAGGCTACATTAGCATGTGACAGGATGTCTGGAGATGTTACTAGTGCCCACTCCAGCAAATCAATGATCAACAGGAAGATAAGTGATACAAGTGATATGAACAATGGTACAGGGCTTTGAAAAAAAGAATATTTGTGACATCTATTATAAGAATAGAATAAAATTTATCCTTTAAACTTTCAAAAATATAAAACTGAAGGCAAAATTGAAAAAATGAAAAAATTAAATTTTCTGAAGTATGTTTAATAAAAGACCTTGATATATTGAAACTAAGAGAAGCACTCTTGGTATTTGATCTACATCTATATTACCTGCATTTGGGCCATTCTATTGAGACACTTTATTTATTATAACTTGTCTGTTATATTTTTTCTAATATTTCTATTATGCTGTTTTTTCCTACAATGCATGCAACTTTTAATTCACTGTGGTTAACTGATCTTTTGATAATTTTATCTATCTATCTATCTATCTATCTATCTATCTATCTATCTATCTATCTATCTATCTATCTATCTATCTATCTATCTATCATCTATCTATCTATCTATCTATCTATCTATCTATCTATCTATCTATCTATCTATCTATCTATCTATCTATTTGCTTTTTTGTGTCACACCCTGCGACGCACTGGGGTTACTCCTGGGTCTTCACTCAGAAATTACTCCTGGTGGAGCCTGGAGGACCATATGGGATGCCGGAGATTGAACCTGGGTCAGCCATGTGTAAGGCAAACACCCTACCCACTGACTTTTGATAATATTAAAATACTTTGAAATAAGATAAAAAATGAAAAAAAATAATCAGAGGGAATATGATTTAAAATGAAAATTTGAGACAATTCAACCATGTAAACTATCTCAACTGAATACATACATAAGGTGCCAACTTGTTAGGTATGATTAAATAAATTCTACCTTCAAACTTTTGGAATATGTTTAGTAAACATAGATTATGAGAAAATATCCAAGGTTAGAGATATAAAGTTCTACACTAGGTGCATGGAAACTGGGAACTGAGAAAATAATATGCAAAAAAGTACTGACAATATTTCATAAATGTTATTATATGTAGGTATACTAAATCAATCTAAATGTAACAAATCCAAGCCAGTTTATAATTTCACTCTAATAATGTTTAAATTCTCAATCTGTTACATTACAATGAAAGTATAGGATTCCTTTATGTTTCTTTGAAAAACTTTCACTGGTCTTCTAAGACACTGTAAAAGTTTGATCCACCCACTCTTCCAAAACTGACCTTACAGTGCTCATCACTTTGTTCACAGGACCATTATCGCTCTGTCTGTATATCGCTTGACATAAACATTTTATAGTTGCTCAGCTTCTGAATTCTTGAAACTTGAATACTGTGCCTCCAAATGTTCATGTGACTATCTATGTTTTCCTTCAAGTGTATGTTTATATATAAATATCTATTATTTAAGGGATTTACATGGTAACCTTAGATAAGAAGTAGTCCTCAATAGCATGGAGTATATGTGTATGAACAATGACTTAACTCATTAATTTTCCTTCCTCCCTTCCTCCATTCCTCCATTGATCCCTCCCCTTCCCTTACTCCCATGTATTATATGTATATATGTATATACATATAATATATATGAATATACAATATGTATATCTGTATATACACACATATATACATGTAATACACATATGCATATAATATATATGCATATACAATATGTATATATGGTATACATATACATATATACATATAATACATAAATATATATATGTACATATATGATTAGGAAAAGCTAGGATATTTTCACATCAAACAATATATATACTGTGTCAGAATATACTTATTAAAGATATATCATATATATGTATATATAGATATATATACATTACTATATATAGTAATGCATATATATGCATATGTGTATGTATGTGTGTATATATATGTATGTATGTATATGTATGTATATGTGTATATATACATATATATATATATACATTACTACTAAAAACACATTTTACTGTGCATAGTTCTGGAAATATTTTCCTGAAGCATTTGCTCTGATTTAAAAAAAAAAGTCAGAAATATATTCTGGAAAATAGGGATAGAATAAACTGATGATCCGGTGTTTTAGAGATTACCTAACCAGTGGAATGACATATGTTGGTGATTTGAATTGGTGCTCAGGAGTTACTCCTGGCTCTGCACTCATGCACTCAGGAATTACTCCTGGCAGTGCTCTGGGGACCATATGGGATGCCGGGATTGTACCCGGGCCAGTACAGGCCCGCTGCTACAAGGCAAATACCCTACCGCTGGGCTATCGCTCCAGCTGCTTCTTCGCTGTTCTTAAAGGCATTCCATGCCGCTCTTTTCCTCCTGCGCAGCTCAGGTTTTAGGTGGTTCATACTACTATAATAGACATCTCAACTTAATGGTCTGCTAATGTTTTGTGCTGCCACAGGACTCTTTGCTTCGGTTTTTTTTTTTTTTTTTTTTTTTGCAACACACCCAGTGAAGCTCAGTGGACTGGATGAGCTTCATTACAAATAATGAAACCTGAGTTGTCTGTGGGAGGCAAGTGCCTTACCGGCTGTAGCTTACCTTCCAGACTGCACAAAGACAGATTTTTACAGTGTCATAGAAAGAAATTTCAAACTGATTCCACATTTTTTAAACTTCAAAAGAAATTCAAAATACATTTATGCCACAGTGTAATTTAGGTAACATTAGATTAGTTACATGACTATACATTTGACTGAATCATTTTCTTTCTACACTTGACATCATTTACTCCCCAACCTCACAATCAAGTGCCATTCTAAGACAGCAGACATAGGGGTGTATGGTGATATGCATGAGCATTAAGGAAAAAAACAAAACAATACTGAGGTC
The DNA here is from genome assembly GCA_021461705.1 of Cryptotis parvus. Taxonomy (NCBI): domain Eukaryota; kingdom Metazoa; phylum Chordata; class Mammalia; order Eulipotyphla; family Soricidae; genus Cryptotis; species Cryptotis parvus. The sequence continues at coordinate 25,033 of JAJIBD010024575.1, read as the reverse complement.
AAACTATAAAGTATCATGGCTGTTTTCTATACACTCAACCAAGTCTTTTCTTTAAATACCAAGTGTTTCTGGATCTGCGCCATCAAAATGGATATATTCGTCTTTGTGAGTATTTAGAAATTATGTTTTATTCAAAGAACTGAACTTCATGCTTTGCCACCGGTCATTTTGTGTTTATATCTTGCACTGCTGGACGACCTGAGTAAACAACACAAGCAACCTCTTAAGGGAGAACTGGGAGTAAACCTTGAAAACTGCCAGGTACAGGCCCCAAACTAAACAAATATTATGTTTGAGAAAAGGTCTTAAATAACCCTTAGTGCATTAGCATGGTTATTTCTGCTTATGACGTTGCATTTTATATTGCTCAAAAATAGAAAACTTTCAAAATTTGGAATATATAACAATCACTTGATCACTTGACATCCCGTTATTCATCGATTTGCTCAGGTGGGCACCAGTAATATTTCCATTTGACCCTATCACGTGCTAGTGTAGCCCAATGGCATCTGGTTGCTTCAGTAGTACAAAGAGCCTCAAACAGCTTGACGAAGTCTGACCATCTTGTAGGTGGGCGGCCATGTGCTCTTTTGACATCCCGTGGGATCCAGTCAGTAACAGCTCATGTTTATTATAGACTTTCTGAAATACAAATAAGTTGTATATTATGCATATTCTCTAAGGCAATCATTTGCAGTTGGTTGAAAGAATAAGGATGACTTTTATTTAAGTTTGACTTTTTGGGCCTCATCTGGCTCGGGGCTTACTTCTGATTTTGTGCTTAGGGTTCACTCCTGGTGTGCTGAAGGGACCATATCAGGTGCCTAGGATCAATCTCATATTGGCTGTGTACAGAGCAAACACCCTACCCACAGTACTTGCTCCAACCCCTGTGGATGGTTTTAATCTCTTAAGACTTTTAGGACTTTATGACATTGAAAAGCTTTTATTGGTAATGGATTAGTGTAAGGATAAAAAAACGCAGCCTTTCATTTCTACATTTTCCCAAATCTCATTTCAAATACATAAAAAAGACTTAAATTTTCTTTTTTGACCTATATTAATTTCAAATTTAACACAATAATATGGTTCAGGAGAAGTTATATAAAATATGCAGTTATTTTATAGAATAAAAATTTCTATTCATTATCTCTTTCATTAATGTAGTTTCTATCTAAATATTATCTTCTGATAATTTATAATTAAACTATTAGTTATTATGAATATTTAGTATTATTTTATAGATAATTTTTGGTCTTGCTTTTGAGTCATAACCAGTGATGCTTAGGTGTTACTGCTGGTTTTTCACTGAGGAAACATACCTGGTTATGCTCAGTGGACTATATTAGATGATGGGTATCAAACCCAGGTCGACTATGTGCAAGTCGAGCACTTTAACTTCTGTACTATCTCTAAGCCCATATTTTTATATATTGATGCATACCAAATATTCTAAATAAATGTAGCACACTATGCTTGCTGACATAAAGGACTATATTTCTAATCATATTTTCCCTCTGAATGGAAATATCAAATTTTGTTCACACATCTTTGCATTTCTACCTCTCACCCCTCTGGCTGGATTAACTTTACTCATTCTTGTACCTTTTTCAAGTCCCCTTGAACAAAAGGGTTTTACATACATAGTCCCTTCTCTGGAAACATTATCTGCATAGTACGCAAATGCTTTGCATTTGTTTCACTTAAATTTCACATCCAAGTATATTGAGTAACGATCTGTTTAACTATTTGAGCTCCCTGCTAGATTGAGGATAGAGGTAAGAAAAATTTTATCTCTCAGAGTGCAATGTGTTCATTCAGATATTCAGAAAATGTTATGAATGATTGCCAGTGAGAAGAAGTAAAATGCTGAAAAAAAATGAGTTTATTTGAAAGAATTAAGGATGAGGAAGAACCACAGAAGTTAGTAGCTTGCTGTTCTGTTGGCTCTGAGTGGAGTTGAAATTCCTTCATTTGGAGAAGGTCGGACGTATCATATAGTTAACAGAATTTGGAGGCTTTGGGTTTCAGCAGAGTCCCCAACAGACATTAGGGTTCAGCAGGTGTATTTGGAAGCTGATGCCTATTCCCCTTGACCAATGGACAAAGAAACTGGACCACAGGCCTGTTGTTAGTCAGGAGCCATTTAATTAAGGCAAGTCTGCTAGTTATATCTTCCCAAAAGATAAGGGGTTGGGAGTTTCAAGAGTCATTGGACTTTGATCCTGAAACAATGAAAAGGTGTAAAAACCCTTCCTTCTGGGGTAATCTACCAAAGAATCCTCCCCCAGAGATGGAGTCCTCCCTGGATCTATAAGCCTGCTCAGATTAGGCTGAATCCCACGCATGTTGTTTTCTCTTTTCTTTTGCTAGCAAACAACCATTTTGATACTATTTCTAGTCATTTTGAATAAACGCTGTAAGAGAAACAGACATTTATTTACAGCCCAGTTTAAGCTTCAAGGGTGTTTTTCCCTCTGCATATTTCCCTATATATTCTAGAATACAGTCCTCAAGCTAGGTTAGTTTTATCTTAACCCCAACAAGATCCAAAATCAATTGCTTATATTTGGGTCAGGACAGACTTTGTTCCATAAATGTGGTCTTAACTTATTATACTGCTAATGACACTTAGCTTGTCCCATACTGTTGCAGGACTCCTAAGGGCCGCTGTATCTGCTCTGGGTTGCCTCCCGCAAATCACTCCGTAGATAAGGGGGTAGTCTAAATGTGGCAGTTTATCCGACCATGTATGCTGTACTAGCTGGTATAAATATTCTCCCATGCTATCACAATCATCGTGGGACTAGCTAGATCTTACCAGCTATTAGCTGGCCACTAAGGACACCTAGTAATTAGAGCAGAGAGAAATGCTGTTTGCTTCCAAACAAACAAGCATGGCTCCCTGATAAAATATAAACTACAAGGTAGGGAGACTTGTGAAGGCTTGGAGAAATATTTAACTGGCATTGGTGTTGGTCTTTGGTACAGTGACATGCCATCTCAGAAACCCCCTTCTCTACATTTCAAAGGCCTTCCCGGCTCAAAACATTAGCACAGTAAAGGCCCTAGGTGAGATGCAGGGAGGGACTACCTAAGGGCGTTGGACCCTCCCTGCTTTCCATAACAATGGGGAGGAAGGGTCTGAGGTGCGGGGGGGGGGTATAAACTTGCCGGTTCCGCTCTCCCGGGCTTCTTCTTCCCGGTGGGGATCTCACCTTGTGGCGTTTATTCCCCTTGGAAGTTTCACACGTGGTGGTCGCCATCTTGGCCTACCGTGGCTGGGGTTCTAGCCTGGAATCCTAAGCATCGGGTTTTTCCTTTTGCTGATTTGTTGCCTGAACCTGTGATAAGTAAAGTCTTTTAAAACCGCTCGGACTCTGAGTGTTCATCCATTCCTCGCCTGCTCGGAGGTAGAAGGGAACTCGCTTCCCGGCACTGTCGGGACCCGGCGGGCGCCCGACACCATACCATAGCAAGGTCTCATGGCTTGCCCTAAATCCATCCATGTACCTTTTTTGAGGTGCAAGAAAATGGAATCAGTTTGAGGGCAACTGAAGTTTTAAGTTAAGTATTGTGATAGATACCCAGGAGTAAATATTTCAAAGTTAATTAACTCCTATATTACAAATGCATAGTCTTAACTATCTTCCTGTGTCTATATAAAAAGGTCTTGTTCCAGCATAAGGATATGCAAAGGGGAATGCAGGAAAGAGAAAACAGCATTTCAACTTACGATGCAAAACCCAGGGCTTGAAGGCACTGTTCTTGGTTAGGAAATAGACACCTGCTGAGTAGGAGACAGAGGGCTGTGAACAATTGGTAGCCCAACAAGAGGCTTTGAACTTGGAAGTTTTCCTTAGATACTCATGTTTTTCACTCTGCAACACTGTATTTAAAATAATCTAAAGGAACTAATGAACACAAACTAAGTTACGCTTTCAGAGACTGCCTGATAGGGGGAAATAAGAAGCAACCACTGCTAAAATTTTATCCTAATATAAAGTTGAATAAAACTCATCTGGAAATAATTTCCAACCTTTCTAAGGATTCTATGACTCATCTAAAATAGAATTCATGATAAGAGATTTGCTTATAAGGACAATCACAATTTAGAGATATAAGAAAAATATGTTAGGTTATCTAAAACACAGATTTCCTTTTCCCCAAACACCTTTTTTTATGGTGGAGTTGGGAACCATGTAGGGTGCTGGGGATTCAACCTGGGTCCCACTATATTACGTCTCCAGCCCCTCCCCAAACGTTTTCTTTAAAGTTAATTTTTTCATAATTATTTATGAGCTTTTACCTCTATATTCTATTCTCATTTAAGATGGTTTAGAAGAAAAAAATAGCACGGATTAGTTTTTTGCTTTGATTTTTTTTACTTTGAGCCGTGGATATGGATCACACATGCTGGGAGAATTCAAACTGCCTAGAAGTAGACAGAGTTATTACTCTACTCAATATCATTTATCTTTCTTGAATTGATTTTTTCACTAAAATCATACCTTAATTAACAGACATCCATTGAATATTAAACATATGCAAATTTTTGTGGTAAAATATGAGTCATCAGCAATGTTTTAGGCAGTCACTTTTGAAGAAATAGTGTTTGGAAATGTCTCAACTCTGTAATGGTTTAGAAGAAAATATACTGGGGCCGGAGCGATAGCCCAGCGGGTAGGGTGTTTGCCTTGCATGCGGCCGGCCTGTGGCGGCGGGGTTTGATCCCCGTCATCCCATATGGTCCCCCCGAGCACCACCAGGAGTAATTCCTGAGTGCAGAACCAGGAGGAGGAGTAACCCTGAGCATCGCCGGGTGTGACCCAAAAAAGCAAAAAAAAAAAAAAAAAAAAATATATATAATATATATATATATATTCTATTATTGCTGGGTGTCAGAATACCTAAGGAGGGCCACATACTGAGCTGGGGTGGATGGCAACTACACTCTGCTGTGCCCCAAGCCCATTCCCAAGAGGGCTTTACTGACTAACTGGGTGCAGCACTCAATGAGTCCTTGCAGCTAGAGGAGGCAGAGCATGAGGGCAGGCCAGACTTTTCTAGGCTTCCGTGCCCACTGGCGATGTGGTGGCTGGGCCAATGCAACACCCTGTGCTATACTGACCTTCCTGGGGCTCATGCTCAGACCCGGGACCACCCACCTCTCGGTCACTTCCAGTCACTTTTTAGTACTTTGTTTTCCCATTTTTCATCTGTCACCTTGTAGACTGATAGAATTGTCATTCTCCAGTGAGGACATACTGTCCTGATCACTACTCTCATCCTCCCTTTCTTCTGGTATGTCTGCCACAGTCTTCTTGTTTTCAGACTGACAAAAAAATTATGAGTGGGAAATGTGCACCTTAACAAAATACTTCTTTGGCAAGGGAGGAGCAGATGGAATGTCAGAGGGGGTTCGAGGTCAAGTCCTCTTTCTTTCAAGGTTTTCTCTTTACTTACAGCTTTCTTATGCGCCACAGGTGTGGCCTGAGCTAGAGGTTGAGTATATGTTGTGTCAAGGGCTCTAGGTTTTTCCTCCTTGCTCATTTCTTAAAATTTCTTTGCCATATAGACAGGGGCCCTAATAACAACGGGAATCCTTTTTTCCCTTTCTTTCCCAGATTCACAGAGCAGCCCTTCTAATCAATGCATAGTCTTTCCTAACTCTTCTTTCATCTAAGAGCAAAGTTTCTGTATCCTCTCTCTTGGCTTTAGCTAAAGTCTCATCATCCAGCTCTATATATGAAGAGATCTCGATCCTCTTTTCTGAGTTCTTTAGGGCTTAAAACCAATTAGTAATTTGATGCAGACACTGGGATTCTAATCAGAGCCCACATAGATCACAGCTTAGGAGGCACTGTGGCTCTGTGTTTATCCTGTGTCTCTGTATTGTGTTCTACTCTTTCACAAGTTTCTAAATCTAACATCACTTCCTAGGGAAATTACCAGTTTCATTCTTCCACAACCTCTAAACATTCCAGCATCTTTTATAGAGGGACTTTTGCACCTAGATCAGAAAGTTGATGAAGAAGCAAAGTGAAAGTTGAAGTGCGAGTAGAAGTTTTCCCCATTCTGGGTTACCTCAGTTTTCTCACAATATCCGCGATTCTCAATCATGCCTTTGTCAATAATTCCTTCAAGTTAGTCCCTGTTCAGTCCCAGTTGTCAGCAATTCCTTCTGGTCACTGAGCAGGAAGCCATTTGCCTACAGCTCCTTCAGATCTCTGGTTGGGTAGCCAATTGTCATGTCACTAGTGGACTCTAGACCTGGGACCACACACTGAGACCAGAATGAAGCAGTGACTACACATCCAGCATGCAGCAACTTTATTCCACACATCAGAGACTTATATATGATTTTTAAACAAAGAAGCATGTGAAGCACGTTAAGTCATAGTCAATTACAAGTCAGCTATCCTTCTCATGCCCTGGCCATGGGGTTATTCCAGGGTTAACTTCTCAAGGGAACGTTTAGCCTTGGAATGTTGCAGAGCACTGTAGTATAGATAAGGAGGCAGTGGGCTCAGGACATGCCCTGCTCAGGAGGGAACTCACAGGCACGTCCCAAGGTTGAGGGCTTAGCTCGTAGTCTGTAGCTCCAAAAAAAAAAATGACTGTCTTCCCACAATAGGATTTGGAGAAATATAGAGAACTAATTAGTTTAAGTATAGGGAAACATTTTTTTGTCTTAAAGCAAGTTTAAAACTCAGTCAAAATTCTAAGCAAACCCATAAACTGGGACAAACAAAACAAAGAAACTAAAATTATAGCAACATATTGATATTTGCTAAGGTAATTAAAATAAATAATATTATTTTACCAGTAAGGGCATATTTTGGCTTAACTATTAAAAAAGTTGGTATAGTTATGTGTCTATCAGAATAGTGATATTTCAGAATTTTATACTTACTCGTCCATGAATAGAAACTTATCCCAAGTAAGATAGATTGATGATGTTCAGTTGGACATTTGTAATTTAATTCATAAGCTCATTCTACATACATTAATTTTTACTGAATATTAAGAATTATATGAAGCTGAATCTGTTTATTTTGCTTTTAAAAATTTTTTGGGTCACCTTCAGTGATGCTCAGGGGTTACTCCTAGCTTTGCCCTTAAGAATTTCTCTTGGCAGTGCTCAGGAGGTGGTGATGTGGAATGCTAGGAATCAACCCTGGGTGGACTTCATGCAAGGTAATCACCCTACCTGCTGTACTACTGGTCTGACCCTGTTTGTTATACTTTATTAGTTATAGTTTTTCCTGAATTGTCCAAAATCTCTTAAAATATGCCTTGTTAACATGTGAAAAGCCTTTATAAACAAATAACTTTTATTTTATTATTGCTTGAGTTTGTTTTATTAGGGGGTGGCACAACAACTGTGCTCAGTAATTTCATCTAGATCACTGCTCAGGAATCTTTTCTGGCAGGTTCAGGGGGCAATATGTGATGCCTCGGATCAAACCCAGGTCAACTTGTGAAAGACTAGTGAATTATATGCTCTACTGTTGTTCTGGCTATATCATTGTATCGCTGTCTTCCCATTGATCATTGATTTACTCGAGTGGGCACTAGTAACATCTCTATAGGTCCTGTCACAAACAAGTGTAAACCAAGGGCATCTGCTTGCTCCTGGGACAGGAAGAGCCTCAAACCATTCTTCAGGTCACGGAATTGAGGTCCATAATTGTTACTAGCTTTTGGCTTAATAAATTATAAAAAACACGGGTAGCTTGCCAGGCTCTGCCGTGTAGGTGGTATAGTCTCAGTAGAAGGCTCTCATCTCGAGCATTTACTGATGAAACTTAAAGGGGAAAGACCAGGTTTCTCTTAGATGGAGCTCTGAGGAACTAGAGTCTGGATGTTGAGAATGACTGACCGCATGATGTGTGGGTTGCTCTGGCTTCTTGCTAGGCTTACTGGTATCATTTAGAACCTGTCTAGAACTGTATACAATGTATAAATGTGAAAGTTCCTGGGAAGGACCTTATCCTAAAATCAGCATTATCTAAGAATATCTGATACAGTGGGTCAATGGGAGCTGTGGGTCTGGCGTGGGTGGGTCTCTCTTCCAGGGCAGCTGTCATGGGGGCGGAGGAAAGGGCAGGGCCCAAATCTCTACTCCGAGTCCGTCTCTCCTCCACACATGTGAACAAACCCTTGGAGCAATGTTGGACTCGGCCAGGGGCTGGCCAAGCCCCTTACCGGGAGGTCAGCTCCATGGGTTGCTTCCACATGGGGCCGGCAGAGCAGCACAGCTGTGGGTCTGAAGTGGAAGGGTCTGGATCTCTTCCGGGGTTGCAGATTAGCTGTGGGTCTGGTGTGGGTGGGTCTCTCTTCCAGGGAAGCTAGCATAGAGCTGGAGGATAGGGCAGGGCCCAAATCTCCACTCAGAGTTTGGCCAGTGTGGTCTCTCCCCTGCACATGTGAGCAAACCCTTGGTTCAAGGTTGGACTCGGCCAGGGGTTGGCCAAGCACCTTACCGGGAGGTCAACTCCATGGATTACTTCCACAGGGGGCCGGCCGATTTGCTCTGGCTCTGCAAATTAAATCTTATTTAATTCATATTAAATAAAACAGCAGATTTTTGGATCAGGGCCAATATTACTACTTCCTGAGTGTTCTCAATTTTATGCTCACTTAATTAGCTAGAGATCTGAGATTCTAGAGATCTGAGATACAATTTTTGGGCAATACTGTATGTTAATTAAAATTGTCTTGGGGGGGAGCGAGCCCAGCAGGTAGGGCGTTTGCTTTGCACGCAGTCGGCCCATGCCGGCCTGGGTTCGATCCCTGGCATCTAATATGGTCACTCGAGCACCGCCAGGAGTAATTCCTGAGTGCATAGCCAGGAGAAACCCCTGAGCATTGCCGGGTGTGACCCCCCAAAAAATGATCTTTGGCACTTATGTAACTCAAAAATACCGTTTGTTTCTTTAATGTCTATGATGACATTGAGATTCACACAAAGAGCATGCAAAATGATTCATTCCAACATTCTAATAAGTTTATATATGTTCCTAGCTATATCTTTTTTATAATTTGTGCTGGGATTGCACATTGTTTCTTCAAACATTTTTGGCAGAAACAATGTTTCATCTGTCATTATGGAGGTGTAAGAAAGAGTTTTAGAAACAAAAATTTCAAATATATTTTGAATTCCAATATATTTCTGTGAGAATGGAACATATAAATACATTTCAAGTTTTAATGTACAATTCCTAAATTCTGTTCATTTGTGCCAACTGTAGAAATGTTAAAGTGGGATGATCTTCCCCTTTAAGTTTCATCAGTAAATGCTCGAGATGAGAGCCTTCTACTGAGACTATACCACCTACACAGCAAAGTCTGGCAAGCTACCCTTGTTTTATTTACTTGTTATGCCAGAGACTAGTAACAATTATAGACCTCAGTTCCATAACCTGAAGAATGGTTTTGGGCTCCTCCTGTCCCTGGAGCAAGCAGACACCCTTGGGTTACACTTGCTTGTGAGAGGACTCATGGAGATGTTACTAGTGCCCACTCGAGCAAATCGATGAACAATGGGAAGACAGTGATACATTGACAGTAGAAATGTTTGCCTCATTAGTTATAAATGACGATTTATTTCTAGATTCCTACATACAGAAGTATGTGTAATTATGGATGCATTCAAAATACAAATCATGGTATTTTACTGTTCACTGTATCACTGTCTTCCAGTTCATCTTTGATTTGCTCGAGCGGGCACCAGTAACATCTCCATATGTCCTGTCTCATGCAAGTAGAGCCCAAGGGCACCTGCTTGCTCCAGGAACATAAAGAGCCTCAAACTATTCCATTAGGTCATGGGAATGAGGTCTATAATTGTTACTGGTATCTGGCATATCAAATACGACACGGGTAGCTTGCCAGGCTCTGCCGTGCGGGTAGCTACTCTTGTAGTCATCTCAAAATCCAGCATTATGCTGGATTAATGATGTATTTTGAGATGCTGGATTTTTGAGATTTTACTGTTACCATAAACATAAGTTTAAGGGAAACACTAAACCTAGGGAAGAATACTCTTTTATAATATCTGAAAATTAAGTGTGTTGTTGACACTGATTTTCCCTAGGTATGATAGAAAATCTTGTTTTTCTCTGATGAAAGAGGATGGGAAGTATCACCTTCCCTAACTTCAAACTGTACTACAAAGCAGTAGTAATTAAAATGCATGGTATTGAAATCGCGACTGTCCTGTAGACCTATGAAAGAGAACTGAATATCTTTAAACACATTCTCAAATATATGATCACTTTGTCTTTGATAAAGGAGCAAAAACATCAAGTGGAGCAAAAAAAGCCTCTTTAACAAGTGGTGTTGGGATAACTGGGCAGTTACATGTAAAATAATGAATTTAGACCTCTTTCTAAATCCATGCACAAAGGTCACATCAAAATGTCCTAAATATCTCAACATTAGACCTGAATCTATAAGGTACCTCAAAGATTACATAGGCAAGACCCTACATGACATTGAAGCTAAAGTCATCTTCAAAGACAAAACACCACTGACAAGACAAATGGAAGCAAAGATAAATTTATGGGATTATATGAAACTAAAAAGCTTCTGCACCTCAAAAGAAATGGAGGCCAAGATACAAAGATAGCCCACAGAAGCAAAAGGTATTTGCCCAATACCACCTGATAAGGGGGTTTATATCAATATATACAAGACACTGGTAGAACTTTATAAGAAATATCATCCAACCCTTTAAAATATGGAGAGAAGGAATGAAAAGAAACTTAAACAAAGAAGAAATTCTAATGGCCAAAAGGAATATGAAAAAGTGTTCCTCATCACTCATTATTCATCAGGGAGATGCAAATCAAAACAACAATGAGGTATCATCTCACACCACAAAGACTGGCACACATCCAAAGAGCAAGAATACCAGTGCTTGAGTTGATGAGGGGAGAAAGGGACTCTCATTCATTATAGGTGGGAATGCTGACTGGTCCAGCCTTTTTGGAAAACAATATGAATATTTCTCCAAAAACGTGATATTGAGCTCCCATTTGACCCAGCAATACTGCTCCTGGGAATATTCCTTGGATACTCAGAAACACAGCAGAAACACTATCTCCACTTCTATATTCATCACAGCACTATTCACAATAGCCAGAATCTGGAAACCACCTGAGTACCAGAGAACAGAAGACTGGCTAAAGAAACTTTGGTACATATACACAATGGAATACTATGCAGCTGTCAGGAAAAAAGAAGCCATGAAATTTGCCTAAGAATGGATGGACATGGAGATTATCATGCCGAGTGAAATTAGTCAGAAGGAAAAGGACAGATATAGAATGACTGCCTTCATTTGTGGAATATATGAAATGGTAAAGCCAGACTAGAACTTATCATTGGATGTATGCAAAGGGATTTACATGATAATTCCTAAACATAAATAAGACACAATGTATGAGGAGAGAGAGAGAGAGAGAGAGAGAGAGAGAGAGAGAGAGAGAGAGAGAGAGAGAGAGAGAGAGAGGGAGAGGAAAAACAGAAAAGTGCCTGCTATAGAGGCAGGCTGGGCAGAGCAGAGGGAATTTGGAGACATTGATGGTGGGAAATTTATATTACTGTAGGAGGGATGGGTGCTGGAACACTGTATGACTATAACCCAATCATGAACATCTTTGTAATTGTATATCTCACTGTGGTATAATAAAAAAAATCAAAAAATGTGGCCAAAGTTCTCATGAATCATCTGCAATTAGTTATTTTAAAGATTTGTATCCCATGACTCTACATATTTTCCACATACTCCAACACTTTGGTGTAGCTATTCACTGAAAGTCTTAGGACTTTTAAAGCTGGCTCAAATACATTGAATATAGTTAAAGGGATACACATGATAACCTCTAAATGTATGTATTGAAATCTACAATGTGTAAGAGATGGAAGAGAGAAAAGGGATAAAGAACCTGCCATAGAGGCAGGCTAGGGGAGAGGAGGGAATTGGGAACATTGACAACGGGAAATGGGGACTGGTGGAGGGATGGGTGAAGGAATACTGTATGACCGAAACCCAAACACAAACATCTTTGTAATCGTATATTTCACAGTTGTGTAATAAACTATTATTAAAAATACAAGAAAAACATTAAATAAAGTTGGCTCAAATAGGGCCCAATGTGATAGTACAGGAGGATCAAGGTACTTACTTTTACATCAGGCTGACACTGAGAGTGGAGCCAGAATTAAGCCCTGAATTCCACTTTCTGTGGCCTCAAAATCAAGTTAATCAATGAAGTTGTCTAAAATAATGTCTTTCCCCTTACCTTTTGATTCTTTTAATGTCTGCTTTTAATTTTTTCAATGTATTGTAGTTTTATATAAAAGGCACTAGTTATAAATCATTTCTTATGGATATTTTTATCTTTAAGATTCCAAGTATTGTGTTAGAGAGATTGTACAAGGTTTAGCTGTTTACCTTGTACTCTGCAGAGCCCAATAAGATTCTAGACACCTGTCCCAAACCCTGTGCCTGCTTTTACCCAAATAAATACTGCCAATATTTTAACACGTAAAAGCTTCCTGTGTGCAGGGTAGGAGAGACAGTAAAGCATAGATTCAAGAGTAGACCCTCATTGGAGTTTGCTACAACAGAATGCCTCAAAAATTTGTTTTGGGGGCTTGTAGTGAACCTATAGTGGGTAGGGCATTTGCCTTGCACATGCCAACTCAGGTTCACTCCCTGGCATCCCATATGTCCCCCAAGAAACAGAAATAATTCCTGAGTGCAGAGGAGTACCCCTGAGCATCACAAGGTGTGACCCAAAAAGCAAGGTATGCTTTTGGTTTCAAAAATACTTCTAAATTATTGTCTTTTTAAAATAAGTGATTGTAAACATCTTAAACTTATTTACACATATAGATAATATTTGAAATGTTTCCTTTATTTAAATTTCAACTGGAAATATAAAAGGTAATTATTTTAGTCTCCAAATCAGGGCCATGGCCACCCAAGCAATCCTCAACCATGAGCAGAAACACCTGGAAGTGCTCAGGGACTATTTCCAGCTCTGTGCTTGAGGATGGTGTCTCGAAGATCTTGGGAAGTAACGCAGTGTGTGGAATTGAATCTATGCCTCTACTAAGCAAAGCAAAGACTCAGCCTGTTGGGCTATATCTCCAGTCCAAACTCTTCTGTTTTCAAATAAAAATATTTTAAGAAATCTTGATTTTTATTTTTTTAAATCTAGAGGTCATCACTGCATTTAATAGTGCAAATGATTTATTGTAGGCATATAAGACTGTTGGCTTGTCAAATTTTATAGAAATATATTTGTGCAAACATTATCATTTAGTATATATGAAAAAATCAGACTTTGGAATTCTTACTCTTTGCTTTGGTTCACTATAATAGTACAAGTTTTGCTAGGGTGTTTTACTTGTTGTCTTGGTATCAATTTTTATTTCTGTGTCACTCAATTTCTGCCGACATTTAATTCTTTTACATCAAAGTTTTAAGATATGCAGGTGAAATATATCTTCTCATCATTCTAAGTATCATTTTCTTGCAATAAATTAAAAAATACTTCCCCAAATATTATTAGATATAAAAAATTAAAAAAATAATACAATATAAAGATTCACAAAAAAGGTGTAATAGCACAATGTTTCTCAAAAAAAAACCAAAAAAACACTGATTAAAATAGTAATAGTGCCAATGCTTAGTAAAAAGGAAAAACACACAGAAGGTCAAAGACACAGCTTGTTTTCATTCTTGGCTGGTAATTTTCCATTAGTCTTCCCCACACACCATTGCCTTCAAGGTACTTAGGAGTTGGCATATTCAAGATACTGTAGTCAGTCACACATCTTGGAAAATACTTAACTATGCCTTGAATAAGGCAATTGATTGCCCTTTGGCTGATAAGGTGAACTTCCTGATAATATTCACCCATTTGTTTGACAAATATTTATGTGCTTATTCCATGCTGAGGCGCCACAACTTTGAACTGCAGTCTCTGTTTAATGTAAATTTCTGCAGTGAATTGATTGTTTTTTACTCTATTCTTGCTTTATATTAACTCATACAGCTAACAACAGCTTTCATGGGAGGATTATTTGTCCAGAGAAAATATGTGTCCATTCAGTATAACAGAATTTATTCTTTATTATCTTTAAATTTTTTCTTTCTGGAAGAGGTGATGTTTGTTTGTCAGTTTTCATGACTGTGAAATTGTTATTGTGGTCATTAAACTTCAGTGGATTTGGTTTATTACGCAGGAAGCTTGTTACTAATGCAAATTTTCAAGATAATGTCAGATTATAAAGTTTGAAAAGGGTTGGGAAATTATTTCTGGGTTTAAGCATGATTAATTATTTTCCGCTTTGTGAGAGCAGGGGCATTTTTATCTTATAATTTATTGTTTGGGTATGAGTTATTGCTGAAAGTTTCTCTTTTTGTAGTCTCTTTCTCCACACTAATCTTGAAACTCTTCAAAGTTGCCTAAAAGGAATGTTGATCATATACTATTTTGATTATATAAAATGTATTGCTGTGGTAACTAGAAGAGGGTGAAAAGAGGAAAAATTACAGAGAAAAATCTAAGTTATGGTTGTAAGTAGGACAGTGGTATAAGCCAAAAAAGTTTCTTTCCTTCTATTTTTTTCAACACTGAACCTGCAAAGTCATGTCAAGTACAACGGATTTGGAACGTCAGCACCCTGATTAACCCAGGTTGTCTGAATTGTGATCTCTTAAAAGTGACTTTTCCTTTTATTTTGAATTTCTTTTTGTCTATGGATAAAGTGTTCCCAGTTTAGTGTGACCTGACAAATTTTTCTCTGTAATCATGCACAGATTCATGTAAACTACCAATATTATGTAAATCTCTAGTTTATCCAGAGCATCAGCTATCCTTTATTTTAAAAAAGAAAAGAGAAAAAAAGAACAGATACGCATCTGAAATTTTCTGTATTTCTTCCAAGACACGGATGGATTTCTCTAACCTTGATAGGGTCAAACGCCTTGGGTCAAGAGCCTGAAGTTTTAACAAAGAGGAATATAGATTTTTTAATTTAAATGGAAAAAAATCCTAACAAAGTGCTTGTACAGTTTGTTTTATGTGTGTGCGTATGTGTGCATGTGCGTGTGTGTGTGTGTGTGTGTGTGTGTGTGTGTGGTATGTGTTTGTTTTGGGGAGAGTTTTACTCTTAGTTACATATTGATAATTCTTTAGGGAATTTAGGTAAGGCAAACAATCTCTTTACATTAAAGTTAATAAAGAATAATATTTAAATATATTCAGAAATTTGAAAATACGTAGACTATGAGAAATATGTAGCAGACTAAGGTCCAATGACGATACTTGGAGATGCTCAAGGACTACTCACAGCTTCGTTGTAGGGGGTGCTCTGCCAGAAAGCGCTGAGGGAGTGGCAGGACCCTTTGGTGTTGGGGATCAATTGCAGGCCTCTGGCCTACAGAGTAAGCACTAGCCCCCTTAGCAAGTTCTCCAGCCCTCAGAGTTATTCATATAAAGCTCTATCACCATTCCTATGTTATGATCACATGACACTAAATCTACCCAGGTAAAGCAGTGTTGGATGACAGGCTTAGCTAGTTTGGGAGCTTTGCTCTTTTGCCCACTCACAGCTTAATCTATTTACATGTTCTTTAGTCAAGGTTCATTCTAATGAGATCTCTCTTCTATGTAAACACTGATAAAGGGAGTGGCAGTTACAGAAGTCACCTTGACTCTAAATTACTTCTGACTTATTATACATCTACTAAGACTTTTATGTTTTCTAGATTGGGCACAGCTCCTCTTTATACCTACTGCACCCAGCATGGGACAGTTAGAACTTACCAGGAGACTGCCACCCTGGCTACATTGAGACTATCTTTAAGATTATAGGAAGGATCATACAAGTTTGCCCTCACGCAAGAAAGTGTGACCTTTCAGTATACAGAGAACAAGATACTCAGAATCACCCTGGTGCAGATAATAAATAAGAAGGACCTTGCGCATAACATCTAGATTACATGAAGCCCATGAAATTAAGATGGATTACTTTATATCAGCCCCCGCTTCTCTCTCCAGTGTTTTACATAAAAGATAATCTCAGAAGAAGGGGGTAGTCCTTGGTGTAATCCTTTGTTTCTACCTATAATAGGGTGTGGCACCACCCTTCTACAAGCTGTTTAGGGCTCTTGTTGACGGGACACTCCTTGTCAACAGATAGGATTACTTTGTTGTATATAAGGGGACTGACTTGAGGCCACTTCTTTTCCCCCTTCTTTTGGATAGGTCTCCTCTCGGGTGAGATCCTCTCTCTTTGGTGGGAGACTTGGCTCTCTTGTATGGTCTATGTTCTGACCAGAGCTAGATTTCTTTCATTATATTGGATTGTGGTGGTAGAGCTTTTTTGCTATTAAAAGCCTTTCTTGCAACTGCGCCGGGCTTGTAAGTTTTAATCCATTCCCCGCGGACTCGGTGGTAGAAGAGAACTTGTGTCCTGATACCGTTGGGGACCCCAAGCGGCTCCCTGACAAAGCAGAAGTTGCAATACTCATTTAAAATAAATTCAGATAAAAAGTATTAAATATACACACTAAAGAATATACAGAACCCTTTATTTGTTATATTTTACCAAAATATATTCTCAGGGCCAGACTGATAGTACAGTGGGTACGATGTTCTTACTAAGTGATTAGTATATGGTCCTCCCGAGTTCAAGCTTCAGCATCACATATGGTTCACTGAGCACCACTGGTGAAGAGCCTGGAGTAACCCTGAGCACCACTGGGTGTAACCCAAAAAGCAATATGTATATATATATATATATATATATATATATATATATATATATTCACAAACTGAGAGTCTTCCCCAAAATATTCTAGAACTGAGAATATGTTGAACTCCTATATTGAGGGTTCTGCATATTCTCAAGTTTCTGAATATATTTAAATATTTTTCTTTTTTAATGTTAATGTAAAGAGACTGGTTATCTTACCTAAGTTTCCTAAAGAATTATCCATTTGTAGGTAAGAGTAAAAGGGGCAGATTGATAAAACAGTGGGTGGGGCACTGCCTTGCAGGAGGCTGAGCAGGGTTTGTTCCTTAGCATTACATAAGATCCTCCAAGTGAGTTCTGAGTTCAGAGCCAAAATTTAGTCTGAAACTAAGACAAAAACTAAAATCTGAAAAGAAAATAAAAATGAAGAAGAAACTTATAGTTATAGTTTCTTCTATTAGAAGATGTTCTAGTATTTCTCAAGAAATTTTTACAACTTATTTTGGTTAAATTTATGTTGTTGGCAATTTGTCATATTTAAATCTATTTAAGTTACCAAATTGCTGTATTTAGAATGTTCTCTTCTAAGAGATAGTAATCCGGGAAACAATTCAGCTTGTTTCAATCTCTAAATCAGTTCTAGCTCAGCAGTTCTCAATTTATACAAAAAAAAAAAAAAAAAAGCAAAAAGAAATGGACTTAACTGAAGCATGAGTTATGTAGGTTAGAGAGAATGAAGTTCCTGAGACTACAGTTTTCAAACATTGGAAAGAATTACAAAGAGGAGGGATAGAATCTTTTCTCAATTGAAATGTTAAACAGATAATTTACATATTTCAGCTATGGATCTAGGATTTTCTCTACTAAAGAAATATGATCTTGAATAAGATTTCAAGAATTTTGTGGTTTTAAAATTTTTATAAATTATCTTTCTGAATTCAGAAAAAATGTTTTTATTATATTTTCTAATTGACTTTTTTATATATGGCTTAATAGAAATTACTGAGCTTCCTAGCTAGCAAAACATAGGCTGATAAAAAATCCAATATTATTTTTAATATTTGCACTATATTTGGATCATTGATTACATTTTTTCAAAAGAAACCTTAAATGTTGGAATCACTAATGTGTTTCATACTTGATCATTTCTGTTTTTGGTCTCAAATGAAATCCACATGAGGGAGAAATGCTCTACTGTGACTCTTCTATGTACTATATTAATATTTTACATGATTTTATTTAATAATTCTTTAATATCATAATTTAAATTTTAAATAAGTAAAGCATGCTTGTATAATCATACATTTACCCCATTTGATTATATTTTGTTCAGAGACTTGGCACCCTTCTGAGATTCAAAGATGTACAGTAAAATGTGCAAGACACAATGATATTTAAAAACCCCATTTAATACTCTGATTATTTGAAAGTAGTGGCAGAGACATGAACTATGTAAAGAGAACTAGAAATTTATTTCCTTCTTGCTTTGTTCCTGCATTGATTTTTTGGCTTCATATTTATACCTTAAAAGTTAAAAACAAACTTAAGAACCGGAAATTGCTAATTTCCTACCAAGTTCATTATAGAACATAATGTACTTGAGTTTACTGTTTATTTAATTTTAATAAATTATGTGACTTAATATTTAGCCAAATCTACTATTGCAAATTATTTATTGTGATGTTCCTTTCTCCTTTGTAATTTAGAGACAAGTAGCAATTTCCCCAGTTACTATTTAACAAGTATTTAAATTACCCTAAGATAACAATGAATCAAAAGTTTTATAATTTGAAAATGAAGAATCATAGGATTTTTTAATTTTACTGAATATATCCATAAGGTTAACTCATATGATAATTGCTATTATTTAGACATGGGGTCAAATAAAAGGTTGGAAAATGTGTGTGCGTGCGTGCACACACACACACACACAGTATACACTAACAAAGAAGCAGAAAGTTCTAATGATATCAAATGACTTCTTAAAGTTTCTGTAATATTGGTAGTCTTATGTTAACTTATGAATTGTTTATTACTTAAAATTATTATTAGAATCAATCAAATTAATCAAAGTTTATTAAATCAATGTGATTAATCAAAGTTTATTCATCAGTCTGTATATTTTAGAAATATGCCATTTGGAGACAGCCATATATGATGTTGTTTTGTCAGAACAACAGAAAAGAATTTGTTATTCAGTTATAGGCATGATTGTATTATGAGACAAAAGGATAGAGTTGTAGCGCTTTTCTATTGAAATACATTATTTTAATTTTTTTTAATTTTTTAATTTTTTAATTTTTTAATTTTATATTTTTTAATTTTTTATTTTTTTAAACAATTACAAAAATGTTCATGTTTGCATTTCGGCCATACACAGTTCCAGCACCCATCCCTCCACCAGTGCCCATTTCCCACCACCAATGTCCCTGATTCCCTCCCCCTCCCCTAGCCTGCCTCTGTGGCAGGTTCTCCATCTCTTTTCTCACTTTCTCTTTCTCTCTCCTTCTCTCTTCCATTTCTTACATATTGTGGATTGTAATACATATACTTAGAGGTTATCATGTGTATCTTTTTTGCCTGTATTTAATGCTAAGTTCTATGTGGTAAAATACTTTCGACAATTATTGGCACACTGTTTCCTTTTCTGTCTTACCTAACCTCTCCTCTGCTCCCACACGTTTGTGGTAATTTCCACCTTTGACAGGACCTCCTGATCCACGTTTTCCTGACCTTAGATATCGGTATCATAATATGTATTTATGTATGTATATGTATATATATATATATATTTAGTGTGTGTGTGTGTGTGTGTGTATTTATGTCAAACAAATAAATGCAGTCATTCTATATCTGTCTCTCTCCTTCTGGCTAATTTCACTCCAACATGGTCCTCTCCATGTCCATCCATATAAAGGCAAATTTCATAACTTCATTTTTCCTTACAGCTGCGTAGAATTCCATTGTGTAGATGTACCAAAGCTTCTTCATACAGTCATCAATTTTTGGGCACTCTGGTTGTTTCCAGATTCTGGCTATTGTGATTAATGCTGCTATGAATATAAACGTAGGGATGGTGTTTCCACTGCATATTTTTGTCTTCCCAGGGTATATCCCCAGGAGTGGTATGGCTGGGTCAAATGGGAGTTCAATTTCTAGTCTTTGGGTGAATGTCCATATAGTTTTCCAAAAAAGGCTCTACCAGTCAGTATTCCCAGCAACAATGGAGAAACACATTATTTTTAGATAAATAAGGCAGTAAAATTTGCTCAGGTAATACTAGGCAAGTTACGGTAGGAATGATTCAAACTGGTTATTAACAAGGGTACCAAAAGAAGATGCTAGATCAGGGGACAGAATTGTATAGCATTCAGAGCAAGGTCACTGGAGAATAACTTTTGGGGGTAAAACACAAAGTGTGAGTTATGGGAGGGGAGTCTATTATGTTGTTATTAGATCTGATGTGTTACATTTCTACTGTATAAAGTGTTACATTTTCACTCATTTTAATTTTATATTTTTGTTAAGTTTCCTTTTTTTTTTCTTTTCTTGGCATGTGGATATGGGCTACATCGGGCAATGCCCATGGGTCACTCTAGTTGGGGATCGGAGGTCAATATGTGGTGCCAGAGACTAAGCCTGGTTAGCCCTCCTTTTTTAAGTTTCCTTTTTTCCTAGATTATCCATTTATCAGGAAAATCAATCCAATCATTAAAGTTGAGAATGAATACGCACATAGATGATGATGATGATGAGAGAGAGAGAGATACATTTAATGCTGCATGTAATTCTTTTAATGCCTAATACTATAAGGTGCTTAGGTATTATACTTATTGTATATTCAAAAAACTTGTAGGAGTGCCTTATACACCTTGAGTGTGAGGAAGACAGCTATTACAAGTTATATTTTCCTGGCTGTGGCTTGCTTGTTCTTTTGCTCATTGACATTTTGGTGTAATAAGTAGTTTTTAAGCTTGGTTAAGGCCAATTGGTATTTTTTTCTTTTGGTCAGTGGGATAAGGATGAAATCTTAATGAGGTACAACTCACATGAATCAGGATGTTTATTAACAAATATAATAAAGCAAGTATTGTGACAAGCTAAAATATATAATGCAGTATGATACTTTATAGACATTATAATAGTGTACAGTTTATATCTTCCTTTATATGTAAATATATATCCTGTCATATAACAATTTTGCTTTAGGTATTTATCTAGAATAATTGAAATTTGCATTTTTTTATTTTTGCTTTTTGGGTCACACCCGGTGGCGCTCAGGGGGTTACTCCTGGCTCTACACTCAGGAATTACTCCTGGTGGTGCTCAGGGGACCATATGGGATGCTGGGGATTGAACTCAGGCAGGAAAATGCTGGCGCGTGCAAGGCAAATGCCCCTACCCGCTGGGCTATCTTTATGGCCCTGAAATTTGCATCTTGAAGAGATATTTACTTCTGTTTATGTCTGCAATGTTAACACTACAGCAAAGACATGGATTCAATAGTGAAGAATGAGAAGCTTGTAGAAGCTAAAAAGAGGCAACATCCTACATGTTGCATTATCTTTACTGCCAGAAACTAATTTTTTATTTAAATTTATAGATACCCTATGAATCAGCAGTTTCAATCCTAAGACTTGGTAGAGCACTCCCAGGGCACCGCCCAGGGTGGCGTGGCGCATGGCAATGTGTACCGCCAATGGGCAGCCCTCCCAACCGCAGGGGGACTGGACCAAGAGGACAGGGACCCAAGGGGGCCCCGCCAGAGTGAGAGCTGTCCGACGCGACGGAGGGACCCTGCGCCACCAGGCTGGATGAACAGGAGGAGCAGGGTCAGGCCGGCTTCCACACCCCTGCACTCCCCGCCTTGGTCACCCATGGGGAGAGAGAGATAGAACTGACACAGATACACGGGCAGAGCTGCTACAGGCTCTCCCTGTGCTCAGATGAGCAGGAGGTGTCGGGAGAGAAGGCGGTTCTAGCCCTTGCCCATCATCCAAATAGAGCTTTTCAAGAAGCCAGAGTTACCCCCACACCATGAGGGCAGCCATTTTCAACATCCGGACTCCGCAGCTCATCAGAGCTCCAAGAAAGAAAAAAAAATGCACGAACTGAGAGCCTGTTTCTCAGAGTACACCACCTGCATTGCAGAGTCTGGCAAGCTACCCGTGTCTTATTTGATATGCCAAAACCTAGTAACAATTATAGACCTCATTCCCATGACCTGAAGGAATGGTTTGAGGCCTCCTTGTTCCTGGAGCAAATAAATGCCCTTGGGCTACACTAGCATGAAACACGATGTATGGAGATGTTAATGGTGCTAGCTCTAGTAAATTGGTGAACAATGGGAAGACAAGTGATGCAATTGAAGACTTGGTAGAGGAAAGGTGAAGATTCATTTCCAGAAGATATTGTTACCACTGTTCATTCCAACTTTTTTAAAACTAACAAAATACTGTAAATGTAAATAAAGAATAAAATAGGTAAATAAATTCTATTTATACAAAGTATTACTACTTAAACCCATATAGTGCTAACTAGTAATTTAAGTAAAAAAACATAAAAATCTCAAAGATACTGATATCAGCAAATAGCCAGAGCGAACAGCCTAGACCATGTTTCCGGCATCTGATAGCCATATCTTCTATCAATAGATTTGTATGCATATGAAACTGTAAATAAGGGTAAGGGAAAGATATAGTCCAGGTTTAAGGTTTTTTATTGCAACCAACTGACTGCAGTCAATCACCCACTCTGCAGATGATCCTCCAAGTACTGCCAAGAATGATCCCAGAGCCAGAAATAAGCTCTGGCTATTTCCAGGTAAGATCACCAAATTCAAAGTAAATAAATAGATTAGCTGAAAAACGTAAACTAAGATGCGAACAGTATTATAATACTTTCACAAAGTTCATCAGCTTTTATATCATATTCTCTGGAGTTTTACAGAAATGCATGAGAATCTTCTAAGCTAATGATTTTATTTTATAACTTGATTATATTGGTATACACAGTTAACATGCATTGCCTTGAATTTGAAGATTTTTACTTTTATTTATCTTAAATTTTTACAGGGGAAGAACCATTCCCAGATTGTTTGGCTTGGTGGTGGTACCCATGATGCTCCTCATATAGTGCTCAGGTCTGTTGGTGCTTGGCAGCCTGCAGGGCCACACCTGTCAGAGCCCGGTGTGTCATGCACTGAAGGGCATCAAACTAGATCTCAAACATCCTGTGTTAGGGTTCTGCCACTTGAGCTGTTTTCCTGACTTTAATATTTGTGTTTTTGTTATATATTAATAAGACATACACTTGTATGAGAATTATTGTCAGTGTAAAAGCATTGGGGGGAATTTTCTGCATGCCTGTGGCATTCAGGGCTTAATCTTGACACTATTCTGTGAGATCACTCTTAGTAGTGTACAGGGGACCATATGTGATGCTGAGAATTAAACCATACTCTACCATATGAGAGCAAATGCATTAACCCTGATACTAGCTCTCCAGCAAAAGCATTAACCCTGATATTAGCTCTCCAGCCTCTCCATCTGGGCACTCAATCTAGGGACCAGTGAGAGATGGTGGGAGTTGTCAAGAATATTTGATGTTTGAAAATATTTTGATATTTTGATATTTTCATATTTTATTTCACATATAACTTCTCCAGGGAAACTTGAAACATATAGAAGGTAGCCGTAGTTATGCTTTAAAAGCTAAAAATAGAAACACTGAATTTACTAATTACTCAAGTGGCACAGAAAGCCAATTATGCAGGCATTCTGGCTTCTTGTCTATTAGTCTCCAACATACCACACATGCACTTCAGATTAATTCCAGAAGAATGTCTGAGGGCAGCTCCCTGGATACATCATAACAGAGTCAATTAAAACATAGGTGCTGGAGTAACTCTTGTCTTAGTTTAAAACCTGGCTCCATTGCTTTTTGGTTGCATAATCTGGGAAAATTATTTAGGCATTTAAATCCTTGATTTGATCCCTTACATGACTTGAAAGGAATATCATGTATTTATAATTGAATTGCTGTGAAGATAAAATACAAATAACTAGTTAAAAAGTTAAGAAATATGTGTTTCTCTCCCTGCTGTAAGTGCTAATTGAGGTTTCTGATTCTGATACCATCAACTTATCATCATTATCATCATCATCATCAATTCATCATCATCATCATCATCATCATCATTATGTATAATATGCTCTTGTTGAAATCCTGACATTTTGACAAGATCTGATTAATTAGCAATGCAATAATTTTTAAGTATATTCACAGGGTAGAGGTGGCTAAAACACTTTGTAATATGTCAGATTAAGATAGACACTAAATTGAGATACATTGCAACATCTGGGCACTCAATCTAGGGACCAGTGAGAGATGGTGTGAATTGTCAAGAATATTTGATGTTACCTGTCAGGGAACGCCACCAGGGTCCCCGACAGTGTCAGGACAACAGTTCTCTTCTACCTCCGAGGACGAGGGGAGAACAGATGAAAACTTACGAGTCCGGTGCAGTTCCAAAAAAGGCTTTTAATAGTACAAAAGCTCTTCCACAGCAATCCAATATAACGAACAAACTCTAGCTCTGGTCTTAACTTAAACCATACAAATGAGCCTAAGTCTCCCACCAAAGAGAGAGGATCTCACCGAGGCAGAGTCCTACCCAGAAGAAGGAGCAAAGGCCAAAGAGCAAAAGCCCAAAAGCCAAAAGCTGAGGCCAAGGAGCCAAAAGCAGAAAGCTAGAAGGCCCAAAAGGTGAAGGGGGCCTCAAGTCAGCCCCTTATATACACCAAAGTAATCCAACCGGGATGGTCATGTCAACAAAGAACCCTAAACAGAGTGTAGTGCCACTCCCTATTGCAGGTATAAACAAAGGTTATGCCAAGGACTAATCCCGAGATTATCTCTTATGTAAATCACTGGAGAGAGGAGGCTGGTATAAAGTAATACATCTTAACTTCATGAGCTTCATGTAATCAAGATGGTACCCACAAGGTCCTTCTTATTCTTATCTGCACCAGGGTGATTCTGAGTATCTTGTTCTTGTGTACTGAAAGGGTCACACTCTCCTGCTTAGAAAAAACTAGTATGATCCTTCCTATAGTCTTCCTATAGTCTCAACGTAGCCAGGATGGTAGGCTCCTGGTAAATTCTAACTGTCCCACGCTGGGTGCAGTGGGTATAAAGAGGAGCTGTGCTCAATCTTAGAAAACATAGAAGTCTTAGTAGATGTATG
>JAJIBD010024574.1:0-15326 GCA_021461705.1 Cryptotis parvus | reverse complement strand
CAGAGGTCCCGACAGTGTCAGGACAGAAGTTCTCTTCAATCTCCGAGGACGCCGAGAGAACAGATGAAAACTCACGAGTCGGTGCAGTTCCAAAAAGGTTTTTAATAGTACAAAAGCTCTTCCAGAGCACTCCAATATAATGAACAAACTCTAGCTCTGGTCCGAACTTAGACCATACAAAAGAGCCTAAGTCTCCCACCAAAGAGAGGGATCTCACCCGAGCTGAGTCCTACCCAGAAGAAGGAGCAAAAGGCCAAAGAGCAAAAAGCCAAAAGCAAAAAGGCCGAGGAGCCAAAAGCCACAGGAGCCAAAAAGCCAAAAGCTAAAAGGCCCAAAAGGTGAAGGGGCCTCAAGTCAGTCCCCTTATATCCACCAAAGTAATCCAGGGAGGGTCATGTCAACAAAGAACTCTAAACAGAGTGTAATGCCACACCCTACTGCAGGTATAAACAAAGGTTACTGCCAAGGACTAATCCCAAGATTATCTCTTATGTAAAACACTGGAGAGAGAGGGCGGGGCTGGTATAAAGTAATACATCTTAACTTCATGAGCTTCATGTAATCTAGATGGTACCCACAAGGTCCTTCTTATTATTATCTGCACCAGGGTGATTCTGAGTATCTTGTTCTCGTGTACTGAAAGGGTCACACTCGCCTGCTTAGAGCAAACTAGTATGATCCTTCCTATAGCCTTCCTATAGTCTCAACGTAGCCAGGATGGTAGTCTCCTGGTAAATTCTAGCTGTCCCACGCTGGGTGCATTGGGTATAAAGAGGAGCTGTGCCCAATCTAGAAAACATAGAAGTGGGTATAAAGAGGAGCTGTGCCCAATCTAGAAAACATAGAAGTCTTAGTAGATGTATAAGTCAGAAGTTATTCAATCAAGGTGACTTCTGTAACTGCCACACCCTCTAGCAGTGTTTACATAGAAGAGAGGTCTCATTAGAATGAACCTTGACTTAAATAGATTAAGCTGGGAGTGGGCAAAACAACAAAACTCCCAGAATAGCTAAACCTGTCCTCCAACACTCATGGATCTCTCCTGACTCTGTGCTTATGTATCACCTGGTGGTGTTCAAGGGACCCTGTGGGGTGTTGGGGATAGAACTCGAGTTGGCAAGCGCCCAAACTGCTGTAGTATTGCTAAGGTCCCACTCCTGTTTCTCACCGTCCACCCTTATGGCCTTTGGAGATGCTGTTTACTCTCCAGGATCTGATAGTGATTTTGAAAATCTGCTGGTTAATTGCAGGCCCCCTACCTTCCAATTCTTTTAGCTGAAGGCACTAGACCCTGGGAATCTGTCAGGACCCAGTTTGACGTGACTCAGTCATCTAGATCCTATAAATAGGATTCTTGGGCCACATCGATAGCACAGCAGGTAGGGCGGTTGCCTTGCACGTGGCAGACCCGGTTGATCACTGGTTCCTGGAGCACCCAGGAGTAATTCCTGAGCGCAGAGCCAGGAGTAACTCCTGAGCACTACCAGGTATGACCCAAAACGGGGGATAGGGGAGAAGCAAAATAAAAAAGCAAAAAAGGGGGGGATTCTTCTACTTAACCTAGAGGAAGACTTCCGCAGGAGTGGGGTGAGGCAGGAAGTACTTTGCTGCCTTAGCACCACCAGGGCCTCCTTAACCTCTCGATTTACAGGTGAGCTGGGTGTGCCTATCATGGGGCAGCAGGGGCAGGGTTCAAGGCAGGCGGGATTGGCTGAATGTTTGCAGATGTGGAGGTTCCTCTTCGCTGGAGCAGACCCCTGCTTAAAAGGCTTCAGCTGGGCGGTCCTGCTCTGGCCGCGGGCTCTGGGAAGCCAGACAGGATGGCTGCTGCCGGCTCTGTAAGTGTCCCTCTGGCCTTCCTACTCAGCAGAGGGCCTCCGACTGGGTTAGGGGGGGCTGTGGGGGAACAGCTGCCCTGACTCCTTCCTTTGGCCAGTCTACAGGGACTGACGGTGCTGTCCAAGACTGGGAGAAGGAGGTGGAGAAAGAGAAAAAGGAAACAGCAGGACCATCTGTGGGGAGGATACAGGGACTCCCAAATCTCCCAGGGCTCCCCTGGCCCTGAGAAGGAAGGGGGGACGACGGCACCTCGGGACTCAGGGTGCGCCTGCACCCGCTACAACACAGGTAAGGCCCTCGGTGGGACGTCAATCCGTTTGATCCCAAAAGGACTGGAGTGGGCCAAGACTGAGCCTGGTGGGGCTCCTTAGTCTTCTTAGCCCAGAATCCTCAATTTTTTGTTTGGGGGCCACACCCGACGTTACTTAGACTCCAGACTATGCTCAGGGATCATTCCTGGCGGTATCGGGAGACCCTATGGGGTGCTGGGGATCAAATCTGGGCTGGCTGCATGCAAGGCAAGTGCCCTTCCTGCTGTGCTACGGTTCTGATGAACCCGGAAATTGATGGTTTAAGGCCTCCGTGTCTTCCCTGCAACCCCACTTCCTAGAGATGCCCCAAGTCCGGAAGTTGGAGGATTGGGGGGGAGGCAGCAGGGGGCCGTCTGCTCTCTCCTGATCACCCCCTACCCAGGTGGGCTCTGTGGTTCTCCAAAAATGACAGAAGCCGAGCCTGGCATGACAATCTGCGTCTGGTCACCAAGTTTGACACGGTGGAAGATTTCTGGGCGTGAGTGGGGCGGGACTCTGTGCTGGGCCCCGGGGCAACTGGGCCCTTGTCAGGAGTCAGTTTTCTCCTCATCCTTCCCAGCCCTTCCTGGTGCTTTCAGCATTTGCTGAGGGTAGGGGCTCCCCTTTTGCCTGGGTGTGTAGGGGGCTTCATTGGGCCTGACCCTCAACCTTCTTGGGGCGGGGGAAGCAAGTTGTTATCTTTGATACAACTGTTCCATTGCTGTGTGACCTTGGGCAAGAGCTCTGAGCCCTACGGGAGGATTAGAACTTCTCAGTGTCCACAGAGGACCAAGAGGTGTGTTAAGTGTGGAGTGAGACCTGAAAACCATTGCACTAATCTTCAGTTTCCAGAAACAAGCCATGACCACCACCGCCCCCCCAAGTAGTGGTTTGAATGCTCAGGGAACACTCTGGAAAGGAGGTGGGCTTTGAGGCCTTAAGGAGGGACGGAGTGCCCACGAACGGGGATCGGGCAAAGGAGGCTGGA
This sequence comes from Cryptotis parvus, assembly GCA_021461705.1. Lineage (NCBI taxonomy): Eukaryota > Metazoa > Chordata > Mammalia > Eulipotyphla > Soricidae > Cryptotis > Cryptotis parvus. The sequence continues at coordinate 12,209 of JAJIBD010024574.1, read as the reverse complement.
AGCTTGGTGGAGAGCAGTGAGGTCTGGCAAGAAGTTGAGGGGGCAGTCAGTTGGAAGACAGGGTGGGCTCCGAACGTCACAGATGCTCAGCATTAGTGTCTGTGTGTGCGTCTGGGCTCTCCCCAGGGTATACAACAACATCAAGCTGGCCAGCCAGCTGTCCTCGGGCTGTGACTACGCTCTGTTCAAGGTAGGCTTGGCCCCATTGCCCCACAAAGCGCAAGAGGTGCTGCTGATTCCGCTTCTGCAACATCCTTCCGTTCAGTTTTTGTTTTCTTTATTTTTTTTTTTCATTTTTTCCCCCTGTTGGGACACACCCGGCAATGCTCAGGCGTTACTCCTGGCTCTTTGCTCAGGAATCACTCCTGACAGTGCTGGGGACCATATGGGATGCCGAGGATTGAACCGGGTGGACCACGTGCAAGGCAAATGCCCTCCCGGTTGTGCTGTCGCTCCAGCCTCTTATTTGTTTTCATTTTATTTTGGGCGGTGCTCAGGGCTTCCTCCTGCCTCTGCCCTGATGAATCACTCCTGGTCTGACTTGGGGGACCTTGTGGTGGCCAGGATCACCCTAGGTAGACCTGCCCCGTTATACTACTGTTATACTACCGTTCCAGCCCCTGCAACACCCTTAGGCGGACTGTGCCCACAAGCCTTGAGGCTGGCACGGCCCCGCCCATGAAAGATGGCTCCGCCCCAGGTGCTACAGTCACTAGCCTTGAGAGCCGTTTGCAGGGACTGTGCAATAAGGCAGCCACTCTCGTACTGGGCTGTGACAGGTGACGCGTGTCAGGCTTCCTGATCGCCTCCACTCCAGAGCTCAGAAGTGAAAGCTGAGCAGCTCGTGGAACCCCCGAGGCTGTTGGTAAAAGTAGATGTGGGGAGAGTTTCTGGACTCCTACTTCCCTTTATTTTATTATTATTATTTTGCATTTTTGGTCACACCCGGTGACACTCAGGGGTTACTCCTGGCTCTGCACTCAGGAGTTACTCCTGGCGGTGCCCGGGGATCAAATGGGATCCGGAGTTCGAACCCGGGTCAGCCGCGTGCAAGGCAGACGCCCTCTAGCCGCTGAGCTGTCGCTCGGGCCCCTCCTACTTCCCTTTAAACGAGAAAGGCTGGTGGGTTCTGCCCTTAGGACGGCATCGAGCCCATGTGGGAAGACAGCATGAACAAGAAGGGTGGACGCTGGCTGGTTATCCTAGCCAGGCAACAACGGAACTCAGACCTGGACCTCCTGTGGCTGGATACAGTGAGTGTGAGGGGCGTGGGGCGCCCCCGGAAAGGGGCTGGACTGGCTGTGTGATCTCATCCACGACCCCCTCCCATTTCCCGCCACCTTTTTTTTTTTCTGTCCAGCTGCTGTGTCTGATTGGGGAAAGCTTTGCAGAGCATGGACCGGAAGTGTGTGGGGCTGTTATCAACATCCGGAAGAAGAAGGACAAGATTGCCGTATGGACCAAGACGGCAGAGAACCAGGATGGTGTCCTGCACATCGGGTGAGGGGAGCCTCTGGGACAGCACAGGGTGCTGGTCCCGGCAAGGGGGGAGGTGGGGAGAAAGAGGGTTTCCTCTGCAGAAATCCCTTACCTGAAAGAAGGTGTGGAATCTGGTACCTAGTTTCTAGAACAACTTTTGCATTCACGAATCCTCTACTCTGGGGCCAGAGCAATAGTACAGTGGGGAGGGCATTTGCCTTGCATGTGGCCGACCTGGATTCGGGTTTCCAGCATCCCATATGGTCATCTGGTCCCCTGAGCACCACGAGGGCTAATTCCTGAGTGCAGAGCCAGGAGTACTCTCTGAGCATGGCCAGTGTGATCCAAAAAAGAAAAAAAAAATCTATTTCTGAGCCTGGAGCTACAGTATGGTGGGGAGGGCGCTGCTTGTCTTGCACACAGCTGACCTGGGTTTAATTCCCAGCAAACAATATGGTCCCTTGAGCCTGCCAGGAGTGATCCCTGAGAGCAGAGTCAGGAGTAAGGCCTGAGCACTGCCTGGTAGAGCCCCAAAACAAAAACAGCATAGAACAAACTCTTACTTCTGGGTAAGACACGAAACAGTTCCTGGAGCTGTACCAGGTCAAGGCCCTGTGTAAAGGCCAGATTGACTCCCTGCTAACAACCTGTCTCACTATTTCGCACGCCCCTCATTTTGCAGGCGTGTCTACAAAAAGTATCTGGGACTCTCCTCTGAGACCTTCATTGGGTACCAGATTCACGCAGATGCAGCTGTGAAGAGCAGCTCCTTAGCCAAGAACAAGTTCACGGTGTGAGGGATCCTGGTTTCACTAAAGGTGTTGGTTGCCACCATCTTCGACTCATTCTTTCCTACCCTGAGGTGAAGACACAAACTTTGGTTATTGTTGGACTTGCTACACCCAGCAGAGCTCAGGGGCTACTACTTGGCTCTTGTGCCCGAGTACTGCCTGGTGGGGAACGCTATGTAGTGCCAGGGAAACTAACCAGAGTTGGTCGAATGCCAGGCAAGCGCCTTCCCTCTGGGTACTCTCTTGGCCCACAAACAGGAGTTAGTGTTCTCAGTGCCGGGGTCTGGGCAGAACCAGAGAAGCAAGAGGGCAGAAACCTTATGGTCCTTGAGTGGTGGGAGGTTAAGGATTTGTGGATGGATCATTCCAGGATCACACTTTTCTCTGCAGTCTGGGATCTGAATCTGGGATCCACATTCTTCCATGTCAGGGTAGGAAACGGGCAAAAGGTCAGGAACAGGAATGGGGTTTTTGGGGACAGGACAGGGTCGCGGATCTTTGTCTCTCTGGTCCCTTTGTTCCCAAACCTTTGTGGGTTATTTTCTTCTGATTGGCGCCCTGGGTCCCTCCCATTTCCAGGCCCATTGAGGACTTGAGGGGGGGTCACTGAACCCCCCAAAGCATGGTGGGTTAGTTGTGGAACACTTTCTGCAGAGAACTGGGGGCCGAGGACTGAGATCACCCCGCGGCTAGGGGCATCTGGGTCTTACCCGCCATGGTGCCCAGATGGTACAAACTGGGTGGGAAGATAGTGGTCCTGTTGGCACTGAATTAACAATGGGAGGATGGTGGTCCCGCTGCCAGGATTGCGATGGACTAAGAAATAGCCGAGCTAGGGGCCGGGTGATAGCCCAGGGGTAGGGCGTTTGCCTTGCCTTGGCCGGGTTCGGGTCCCCGGCATCCCATATGGTCCCCGAGCACCGCCAGGAGTAATTCCTGAGTGCAGAGCCAGGAGTAACCCCTGAGCATCGCCGGGTGTGACCCAAAAGCAAAAAAAAAAAGAAATAGCCGAGCTGGATACCTGAATCCTTTGGGGATCTCGTTCTAAACTTTGGGACACAATTGGGGTGTTTTGTTTTAGATTTTTGGCCACACCCAGCTGTGATCAGGGGTTATTTCTGCATCTGCACTCAGGGATCACTCCTGACAGGGTTCAGGGAACCATATGGGGTCCTGGGGGCTGAATGCCAGTTGGTCACATCAAGGCAAACAGCTATACTATCTCTGCAGCCCACCCGCCCTGTCTTCACATAGAGAAGGCAGACTACAGCTGAGCTGCATCCTGGAGAAGCCAGAATGATTTTCTACAGATGGATTTTAAAGCTGGATAAGATTCACCCTTTGTGAGGGTGTTTGCCTTGCACGCGGCTGACCGGTGCTCAATCCCCAGTGTCCTGTATGGTCCCCGAGCACCGCCAGGAGTAACCCCTGAACATTGCCGGTGTGACCCAAAAAGCAAAAAAGCAAAAAAGGAAAGAAAAAGGATTCACCCTTTGTGTTTAGTTCCTGCTTTAAGGGTGCCCAGTAGCCATCAGAGTCCACGCTGGTGTGGAGGGAGGGGTGCTGCTGCAGGGCTACAATCACCCGAAGGGCGGAGTAAGATGAGCTAAGATGCCCCCCCACTCGAAAGGGTAGGGAGTCTCGCGAAAGGTGCTCGCAGACAGAGCGATGGCATCTGTCCTGGGCTTGAGTCAGTACACAAAGCAGAATCACTGGTGTATTCAGCTTTGTGTATCGGTTTCCATTCACTGTACCAACACATTCTGTGGTTTATCTTAAAAAACATCACTGTTGATGGGGCCAGAGCGATAGCCCAGCGGGTAGGGGCGTTTGCCTTGCATGCGGCCGGCCTGTGCTGGCCTGGGTTCGATCCCCAGCATCCCATATGGTCCCCCAGCACCGCCAGGAGTAATTCCTGAGTGCAGAGCCAGGAGGAACCCTTGAGCATCGCCGGGTGTGACCCAAAAAGGGCAAAAAAAAAAAAAAAAAAAAAAAATCACTGTTGGGGCCGGAGCGACGGCATAGTGGGGAAGGCATTTTTCTTGCATGCGGCCCGATCAGGGTTCGATCTCGGGCATCCCATATGGTATCCCGAGATCCGCCAGGAGTAACCCCTGAGCATTGCTGGGTGTGACCCAAAATGCAAAAAAAAAAACAAAACAAAAAACCTGTTGTCCCCCTATCGCAGCCGGCCACCAGTTTCCTCCTTAGGGGTGGGTTTCCACAGCAAGGACGGAACTAGGATGGCGCTGGTACCGATGCTGGGCGGAGGGGAAGAAAGACGTAGCCCCTGAACCACGCAGCGCCATTGGCGAGGCATCCTTACTGCAACCTAAGGACGCGCAGGGATAGCTCACGAAGGCGGCTGCGCGAGGGGGCGGAGCCTGGACGGGGGAGGAGCCCTGAAGGGAGACTCAACCTATTGGATTCGAGGTTGGGGACGGAGCTCAGAGTGAGGCGGAGTTAAGGCTAGAGACCGAGTCGTTTATAGAGTACTACTGATTTTAGGGGCGGAGCCTATGAAGGAGGCCCGGTTTGTAGGCGGGGCCTTGTGTGGGCGGGGCCAGGTCGGGAGGCTTCGGAGTTTGTTGCAGACCCGGCTGGAGCTCGGCGTCGGGCGCGGGGCTGTCCCTGCAGTGCAGGCGGGGCCGCGGCCATGAAGCCGCAGCCACCGGGCTGGGCCGCGACGGCTCTAGCCCAGGGCGGCCTGCAGAGGGCTGGCCCGGCCCCGGCTCCCCTGTTGCAGGCCGCTTCCCGGGGCCGGCCTCCAGCCGGCCGCCCATCATGCCCGCCAAGCACCAGCACTTCCAGGAACCTGAGGTCGGCTGTTGCGGGAAATACTTCCTGTTTGGCTTCAACATTGTCTTCTGGGTGAGTGCTGGGTTTCGGCCCCGCTCGGGGTAGCGGCACAGAAGGTCCAGTCCCGTGCTGGGGCACGGGGTCTAGGCATCTGACGGTCCTTTGTGCTAGGGCTTGGAACCGCCTTCCGCTGGCCGCTCCGAAAGGCGGGACTGCAGGGGCGGGCCCAGCGTGTAGGGGCTGGGGGCAACGGGGAGAGAGACCCCCGCACTGGAGCCCCCTCATCTTCTCCCGCGTTCTCGGTGCGCCTCGTTCTTCCCCTTTGCAAGGAGAGTTTTGAGGTCGCCGCTTCTCTTCTACTCAGCACCTCGTGCTAGTGTTTTGCCCTAACTCCTCCAAGGGGTGGGCCAAAGCCTCCGAAGGGTTTGCTTAAGGCAGGTGGATGGGCAGGGGGCGGTGAGAAGGGGGGGGCTGAGGGCGAGCAGAATTCAGCACGTGCTCCGGGCATAAGGGAGGCGGAGGGCTGGCGTGCACCCCCCCATGTCATCTTTCCGGCCCCCTTTCCCCAGCCCATTTACTTAGAGCATCCTCCAGGAACTTGGGACTCCGTCCAGGCAGGGCTGGGCACTGCCCTCTGTGCCCAGAGTGTGACCACGTGGTCACATGCTGAAAGGTAGGGGTGGGGCGATAGTATGGAGAGTGGCCTCAGTTTCCCTGCCTTGGGTAGAGGGAGGTCATGAGAGGGAGGTCATTGCTCTTCCGGGTCATAGGGCAGCATGTTGGAATGAAATCCTAATAGTCAACTGGACGCCACAGGCACAGAGAGGTTAGTCTTTTTTTCTTTTTGGGTCACACCCAGTAATGCTCAGGGGTTACTCCTGGCTGTGGTTGACGACCATCTAGAATGCCAGGGATTGAACTGGGTCGGCCATGTGCAAGGCAGATGCCCTCCCCTAGAGTCACAGAGCCCAGAAGTGCAAAGTCGAGGTCTCTAGGCAAGTTGGTGCAGATTTTGGGTAGAGGGAGCCCCAAGAGGCAAATGGGGGGGCAGGCATGGGAGACTAGCTTTATTTTTTTTTACTTTTTTTGGGGGGGTCACACCCGCCGATGCTCCTGGCTCTTGGCTCAGGAATTACTCCTGGCGGTGCTCAGGGAATGCCGGATATCTAACCTGGGTTGGTAGTGTGCAAGGCAAGCGCCCTCCCTGCTGTGCTGTCGCGAGCCCCAGACTCAGGTTTATTCCAGTGCCTCTGAGCTTGGATTTGGAAGGGGCAGGACAGGATAGGCCGGAGCGATAATACAGCCGGGAGATACTTGCCTTGTACACAGCCAACCTGAGCTCAATCCTCGGCACCCTATAGGGTCTCCCAAGCCCACCAGGCGCTATCCCTGAGAGTGACCCAAAAACAAGCAAAAAAGAACAGAAGGTTCTAGAGGAAATACAATGAGGCTGAGTGGGCAGAACCTGTCCCCTGGTGGGCAGAGAGGTTTTTTTTTGTTTGTTTTTCTTTTGGGTCACACCCTGCCATGCTCAGGGGTTACTCTTGGTGCTGCACTAGGAATTCATCCCACGGTGCTCGGGACCATATGGGATGCCGGGGATTGAACCCGGGTCGGCGCGTGCAAGGCAGTGCCCTACTGCTGTGCTGTCGCTCGCCCCGGGCAGCGAGGGTTCTGCATGGGTGTGGGCTGACCCTGGGGTGGCCCTGTCAGAGCCTCCACGTTGCTCACGAAGCCTTGATTGGGCCACACGGCTCCCCCGGGCCCCCCACCCTGTCCTCTGGCCCTGCCACTTTCCTACCTCCCCATTTGCCCCTCCCCTACCCCTTTTTCTTTTCTGGGCCTTACCCAGCTGTGCTCTGGGCTTCCTCCTGGCTTGTGTGGCGGCCGGGGAGACCCTATGGGATGGGAACCCGGCCTAGCCGCGAACAGAGCAAAGGCCCTACCCCTCTACTGTTGCTCTGGCCACGCCTCCCGCCCATTTCTCGCTGCCTCTGGGCCACGCCCTCTGACCGTGCCCTAGGGTGAGCTGGTGGCGCCTGCTTGCTTGGCCTCTGGCTTACCTCTCCAGCCTACTTTTCTGCTTTTCCTGCTTTCTTGGGCCACACCCGATGATGCTCAGGGCTTCCTCCTGGCTCTGCACTCAAGAGTCGCTCCCGGCGTTGCTTGGGGACCCTGGGGGGTGCTGGATTGAGCCCTGCCGACCAGGCAAGGCAGACACCTTACCCACCAGACTGTGTCTCTGCCTCAGCAGTGACGGTTGTGTGAAACCCAGCTTCAGGGAAGAGACCTTTTCCTCCTACTCCCGCTTACTGCCCCCCAAATGTGGGTAGTGGGCAGGACTGGGAGGGGACCCGACTTGGGTGGTCGGTGCCCAATGGGAGGAGCCTGGGGAGGCGTCCTGGCCCTGGCCGGTGGCTGTGGATACTCAGAGGAGGGTCCAGGGAGCTCAGGGGAGGGGTGGGGTGAGGAGGGCCCGGCTGGAGGTGCAGGGAGCACCGTAAGCACCAGGCACCCCAATGAAGTGAGTGCCTTGTTTGGTGAAGGGCCAGGCTGGCACCGCTTGGCAAAGTGTTCCGTGCCCGGCTCCAGGAAGACGGTGCCCCTTGGGTGCCTTTCCACGGCAAGTGGGGGGTACTCCCAGTCCTGTCGGCCCCCGTCTTTCCCCCCTCTCCCTCTTCCTCCTGCTCCTGGCTCTGTGCTCCTGGGTGGTGCTGGCTATAGGGGGGCAGGGCTGGAACCCGGTGTTCTCTTTTTGGCTCTTTTGGGTCACACCTGGTGATGCTCAGGGCTTACTCCTGGCTCTGCTCTCTGGAATTACTCCTGGCGGTGCTCGGGGACCTTATGGGATGCCGGGATCAAACCTTGGTAGCCCGCCGGCAAACGCCCCTCCCCGCTGTGCTGTCTCCGCTCCCCTCCCCCACAGCGTTCTTTATCGCTCCCTGAACACTGAGCACGGGAGGTAGGGGCCAGGAGTTGGTTGGGGGCGGGAAAAGCTGAGCTCATTTGCACACGTGCTGGGACCCCTGCCCTCAGCTCTGCTACCTCTCTTTGCAGGTGGTAGGTGCCTTGTTCCTGGCTGTTGGCCTGTGGGCCTGGAGCGAGAAGGTAAGGCGTGGTGTTGGGCGGTGGGGGCTGCCTGTGCTCAAGGTGGTGAGAGAGGGCGGGAGAGATAGGACAGTGGGCGAGACCTGCCTGCCTACCTGGGTCCTGTCGGGCATCCCACAGCGTCCCTGAGTACCTCAGGGGTGATCACTCCCACCAAAAGGGAGAAGGTCATACCCACCCCCACTTATCTCTCCCCTCTCCCTCTAGGGTGTTCTCTCTAACATCTCAGCCTTGACTGATTTGGGAGGTCTTGACCCTGTGTGGCTGTTCGTCGTGGTTGGGGGCGTCATGTCCGTGCTGGGCTTTGCCGGCTGCATTGGGGCTCTCGGAAAACACCTTCTTGCTCAAGTTTGTGAGTGCACCAGCCGGAGTACACCAGGGCCCCTCAAACTCCCTCTGTGACCTGCTTGGTACTGGGGTGGTTTGATTATGGCTGCTGTTAAAACGGGAACCATCAGGGGCCGGAATCAGCAGACCAGGGATGGTGCTCGCCTTGCACGTGGCAAGCCGGTTCAATCCCTGGCACACTGGTATCCCATAGGGTCTTCCGGTAGTGATCAGCAGGAGTGAGCCTGAGTCTAGAGACAGGAGTCGGCACAGCTGGGTATAGCCCCCACATCACCCCCCAGAAAATAAATGAAGTAAAAGATAAAACCCAGGAGCCACGAGCTTCTGTTGTCTGGATCTGGGAAGTGACCAAGCCCCGATGGGGACGGCTGGGCACCGGACTTTCTCGGGATTCCTTCCTCAGCCCCTCTGGGTTGACTCCGGCCCCCTGGAGTGGGAAGATGCCCAGGAGTTCACGGTGCTAGTCCAGCAGCACCTGGCCTGGTCACGGATCCCAGAGTCATTTAACTGTGTCTCCTGGAAACGGATTGGCTATTGCTGGACCAGTCCCTCTGTCCGGGGGATGGGGTGGACGGAGAAGGCAGAGCTTTGATTGGTGTGCCCTGAGCATGCTCAGTTGGGGGGTGGGGCACTGGTCCACGACTTCTGTCTCATCTTTTATTTTTCTCCATTTTTTTTTTTTGAGAGGGCCCCAACCAGATGGTACTCAGGGCTGACTCCTGGTTCTGCACTCAGGAATTTCTCCTGTTGAGGCTTGGAGGACCCTATGGGATGCCAGGGATTGGACTCAGGTCTGTCGCCTCTGAGGCAAGTGCCTTTCCCTGTACTATTTCTCCATTCCCTGGCAAGCGTTGTTTTAAACTTTTCACCTGAAAGTGGCTGTGCTGGCCTTCTGAAGGAAATGGGGTAATTACTGGTGAACAGGAGGGAGGTAACAAAGTCTTATACTATCATCAGAAGCAAAATAAGGGGCAGGTGGCAGTGATAGCACAGTTCGTAGGGCGTTTGTCTGCAAACAGCCCACCTGGTTCAGTCCCGGCATCCCATATGCTCACCTGAGCACCACCAGGAGTAATTCCTGAGTGCAGAGCCAGAAGTAACCCTTGAGCATTGCCAGATGTGACCCAAAATGCAAAAGGAAAATAAAGGCAAAATAAGGGGTCTGGAGAAATAGTACAGTGGGGAAGGCGCTTGCCCCACCCATGCTGGGTCCCCAGCATCACCTAAGGTCCCCGAGCCCGGCCAGGAGTGATCACTCAGCACAGAGCCAGGAGGAAACCTGGGTACCATCAGGTATAGCCCCAAACCAAACAAAATAAGGGTTATATAACCAGAGGTCATAAATTTAATAATCAAACCAGAGCCGAATGCACCTTACACATGGCCAATCCAGTTTCCATCCCCAGCGTCCTATAGGGTCTCCCGAGCACTGCCCAGAGTCTGCCCTGAACATCACTGGGTGGCCCCCCATGCCTCCCCCTGCCTCCAGAGCACCCAGGCATGAGTCACCCCAACAACTAGCTAACAGAAAAACAAGAATCAATTCTAGGGGTAGCGAGGTAGTCCAGCGCGGGGCGTTTGCTTTGCACAAGGCCGACTGGTGTTCAGTCCCGGCATCCCATAGGGTTTCCGAGCACCACCAGGAGTGATCGCGAGTGCAGAGCCAGGAGTAACCCCTGAATATCGCTGGGTGTGACCCAAAACCAAAAGGAAGGCGCCGCAAGAGGCGGAAACTGACTTCTGTGTGGGTGGCGCTCCAGCGCCTCTGACGCCCCACCTCCTCGCTCCCCACAGTTCTCTGTGTTTCTGGGCCTCATCTTCTTCTTGGAGCTGGCCACAGGGATTCTGGCCTTCGTCTTCAAGGACTGGATTCGGGACCAGCTGAACCTTTTCATCAACAACAACCTCAAGGCCTACCGCGACGACATTGACCTTCAGAACCTCATCGACTTTGCTCAGGAATATGTGAGTGCACGCACCGGCCCCTTGGAGCCTGCGACCTCCCTCGCTTCCTCTGCAAGCTGGGGCAGGCCCCGGGAAAGCGAGCCAAGATCCCCCTGCTGGAAAGCAGCCGCTACTGCAGGCGCAGAGGCCAGAGACTCCCTGCAGCTTCCTGGCTGCTGATCTCACTTAAAGGAGGCCCCGTGGGCCAGGGCAGACAGCAGGGGCCAGGACAGCAGGCAGGGAGCGTGCCTTGCACCTGACCGGCCTGGGTTCCATCCCTGGCACCTCATGGAGTCCCCTGTGTGGCACCAGGAGTGATTCCTGAGTGCAAAGCCAGGTGTGAGCATTGCTGGGTGTGGCCCCAGATCCGCAGGTGCTCGAGAGAGTGCAGATGAGGCCGTGGCTAGCCCAGCTCGGTCCCCACCCTGTCAGGAGAGATCTCTCAGGGACACCTGGTGTGGCCCACAGCCAAAACAAAGGGGGTTGCCTGAGAGATAGGACAGTGGGTAGTGCACTTGCCTTGTACGTGGGCAACTGGGCTCCGATCCCTGGCACCGCAAAAGGAAAAGAAAAGCTGAATGGTAGTGCGGGCTGAGGGGGAGGCGCCTGAGGGGCGTCCTGGCTGGGTGGGAGTCCTTTATGGAATCCCCCAGCCCCGCCAAGAGGGATCCCTGAGCACAGTCAGGAACAAGCCCTGAGCATTGCTAGGTGGGGCCCAAAGACGAAGGGAAAAAAGGAAAGCAAAGCTGCTCCCTGAGCCCTGCTCCTCTCAGGCCGGAGGGACAAGCCCTGGGCCCCTTCTCCTGACCCCTGGAGTCTCAGCAATGCGTCATGGGCCTTGGCGCACCCCCACAATTCATGCCCAGCCCGGCCTGATGGGCGTGGGGCTATGGCGGTGGGCTCCCTGTGGCCCTGCAGGGGGTCCTTCCACGAGCAGGAAGTCAGCGCCATCTTGCCTGGCCCCTTTCTCCCGCCCAGTGGTCTTGCTGTGGTGCCCGAGGGCCCAACGACTGGAACCTGAACATCTACTTCAACTGCACTGACTTGAACCCCAGCCGGGAGGCGCTGTGGGGTGCCCTTCTCCTGCTGCGTCAAGGACCCCGCTGTGAGTGGGGGTCTCCGTTAGGGGCGCGAGAGGATTTGTTGTGGGCCCAGCCTGGGCATAGTGGCTCACCCCCACTCCGGGGTGGTCACGATGTTGGGGGACCTCAGTGAGCACTGAGATTTCTGGGGGCAGTGGAGGGGCTGCTGGTGTGTAGGAAGATTCTTTTACTGTTGTTATTTGGGTCACACCCGACCATACTCAGGAGTTACTCGTGGCAGTGCTCTGGGGACCCTGTGGGATGCCAACGAACCTGGAGTTGGCTGCATGCAAGGCAAACACCCTCCCTGCTGTGCTGTCGCTCTGTCCCCAGGGTTCTTTAGAGCAGTCAGTTGTTGAGGTCGCCCAGAGAGTCCCCAGAGAGTTGGGTTGGGATAAACTGCGGGGACGGATTTGCCTTGCACACAGCTGACACTGGTTCAATCTGTGGTATCCCATAGTATCCCCCAAGCACCACCAGGAGCAATTCCTGAGTGTAGAGCCAGGAGTAAGCCCTGCGCATCGCTGGGTGTTTCTCCTTCCCAGCCAACCCCCAACACACACAAAAAGGGCAGGGGCAGGGTGCAGAGGGCTGGGGAGGGGTGCAGAGGGCGGGGAGGGGTGCAGAGGGCGGGGAGGAGTGCAGAGGGCTGGGGAGG
>JAJIBD010024573.1:0-19793 GCA_021461705.1 Cryptotis parvus | reverse complement strand
TATTAAATCTACAAGAACCAAAATACTCTGTGTTAAGACATCAGAAGAATTAGGTGCCAAGGAAGTATGTCACAATCAAATAAAAACATCCCTTACTAGAGAATCACAGGACTTTTTTTTCAGAGCTGAAGAAACCTTTGAAATCATCTGGAAAAACTTGCTCATTGACAGATATCTAACCTAAGTTTAAGAAAAAATTAAATTATTTGCATAAAGTCACATGTAGTTAGTCAAAATCCATGACTACAACTTTATTCTTCGTGTGCCAATGTTCCTTCTAACTATTTGTGAAACAGGTATTGTTATGGAACTCCCCATAACATTATCAGGTACTCATTTTCAGTGTGCAGGAAGACATTCTTTATGGTGTTTAGCTTTCTGTTTACAATGGATCACACTTCCGCTGAAGAGGGCTCAACTTCTCTTAAACACTGAGACTGGAAACAGACTGAGTCATTAAATCCAAGAGCTCAATTCTACAAATCTATGAACACTACAGTCACTACTTGGGGTCGGGAAAGAGCCAAGTATTGAATATTTCTATTTGATAGTCTATATGGATATTTATTTTCCATCTTCTGAATTAACTGATCACTATTATATTTCTAAATTCTTAGTCTACAAGATCAAATTAGTGATTGCTATAAGGAAATGGGAAAATAATGAGGGAAAGGGGGGGTGAGTAGATCAGAAAAATGTCATCAAATACATGGTAGAAGATAGGCGGAACGACCAGTGGTTAATACAATGCAATATATACACAATGTTAATCTGTAATGATGCATACCTGAAAAGTTCTTAGGGAGATAGTTTAATTTTCTGGAAAATTCGTATATCAAAACTGCAATACTTTACCAAATATCTGACATGAGATTACCTAAGACTTAAACTGAAAGCCAAACAGAACATTAAAACAAACATCCCAGCATTGCTCCTGCACAATTTCCTTTGAGAAATTAAGTTGGAGTAACACAAACCTCAGCTGACCTTCAGCAGAGCAGCATAAAGTCAGAATGGTTGCAGTTTTCTTTGCTGAAATAGAGACCGATTTCAGCTTAGACAAAGCATTCTTTAAAAAAGAACTTTTACTGCGAAGATCAGAAATGCCACAACTAGAAGCAGGTTGCCTAATTAATACAACTGTTTACAAGATTCAGTGTCAGTGATTGAATTTTAGAAAATCACTAAAGATATGTTTAAAGGAAAAACATGGCTCACAGAAGACAGATCGCGTCTTTTGTTCTTTTGTAGAAATGCAAACTGGAAACCAACAATAGCAGGACTGCCTTGGACACTAGTAAAATTCCTGTAGAGTGTTTTATAAAGGTAATGGACTTTGTGTGTGCCTCACTGAACAGACTTGCTATTAAATCTTCCCTAAAAAGTGAGATGAGATCGCTGGGTATTTTAGAGCAATGTGGAGGCTTTGCTTAGCATAGTCAAGAATTTTAATCACTGGTCCCCGAAATTAAGATTTTCACTAAATAAAATAAAAGTAGTGCGAACAAACCCAAAGTACACTGGGCATCATAATTTTTAATCTACACTCTATTTTTAAGATTTCCTTGTTAGAAGTAGATTTGGGGGAAAAGAGCAAAGAAGAAATCTCAAATGACAAATGTCCAGCCCTGACAACTTAATCACAAACAAATTAAGTGTCCATCTCTGTCACAGCTGGCAACCCCAGACGTGGCCTGGGGGAAATCACTCCATGTTGTTCAGAACAAATGTATTGGAGGCTAATCAAAATCTAATGAATCCCTCAGGAAAACAGCTTTTTTTGTCTACATCTATAAGAATTATACTCAATTTGAAGGTATCCAGTGCGTTTTCTGGTGTTGCAAAATTGTTTTGTAAATAAAAGAACTTAGGTAAACCCCAGGAAGACATTTCAGCTAAGTCTATTATTCCGATCTCCATCTTCACTCACTGCACTGTCAAGGTGATACATCTGTTGCTCTGTCTCTCAATACATTTTATTATTGACTTATAGAGAGTGAAAAGACCAAGGTAGGTAAGAGTTGGGCAAAGCAAAGGGAGGCCATTTTTGACTTCTAAACAAAGACCTGCAACTTGCACTATTTGGTCTGGCTAGCCCTGCCAGTATTTTTTCTGAATTATCAGAAAGGACAAAATGACAAAAACAAAAAGAGAGGGGCTGATAGCAGTGAGTTCGGCACATTTAACCCAGGGAATGGCAGGGACACAAGAAGGGGCAGAGAGAAATAAGAAAAATGCACCCGTGACTTATCATCAACATGAATCTGGTTTGTTCTGAATCCAATTCTTTCAGAACTCTCACACCTCTCTGAAAGAAAAGCTTTCAAAAAAAATGGAAGCTCTCTTTAAACAATTCAGATATTTCTCACATACCTCCTTGGTATGGGGAAACTGTGCATACTTTTTTTCTTTATATCTCTTTATTGCCCTGGTTAAGGGAAAAGAGGTTTTCCAGTCTTTAGATGAAGACACTTGATTTTCAGGGAGACTAAATTCTTGCTGGAGACCAACCACATACAGAGACTGTTTAAATTTAATAGCAAACCAAAATTCAGATTGGAGCATCTTCTCTATTTCCTTCTTGCCATCATCAAATTATTTACTCCTCCTTTCTTTGGAATTCTCAACAAACAAGTTCTCACTCTTAGAAACATTCCTTTTTGTTTATAGTTTCAATTTTAGCGGGAACAAATTAAATCTGCTTCATACTAAAAGCATGCCTACTCCAAAGATAATCAACAAGATAGGTAAAAATTCATTCAGCTTTCTTTGCAGATTATATAATCAGTCAAAGTAAATGGAGCTAAGGCATTGTGGACCCTGGAGCAGAGCAGTGCTTAAGGCTTGGCAATTTCTCTTGGTAGTGCAAGCAGCCTTTGCACAAAGATTTATTGTTCTCACTTTGGCAGATGGAAAAGTGATGGGTTTCAACATCACTGCAAGGTTTACAGTTCCTGTTAAGGGCTCAAATGAAAATGAAGCAACATCCATATGGTTCTTTGGGGGAGGAAGAGGGTGTTTTGTTTCAATGGAGAAACTTCTTGTCTTGTCAGTTGTCTTCCCGTTGTTGATCTATTTTGCTCGAGCAGGCACCAGTAACATCTCCATTCATTGGAATGAGGTCCATTATTGTTACTGTTTCGGCACACACACCTCTAATTAAAGTTTCTGCATTTGCATTGAATTGGTAATTCAAGGTTTTATACACAATTAGTGCCCTCAGATAACACTCATTCATGTTATTATCTTTTTTAATATTTTATTACACCGCCATGTGATATACAATTACAAAGATGTTCATGTTTGGGTTTCCGTCATACAGTGTTCCAGCACCCATCCCTCCACCAGTGCCCATTTCCCACCACAATGTCCCCACTTCCCCTCCCCCTCCTAGCCTGCCTCTATGGCAAGTTCTTTATCTCTTCTCTCTCTCTCTTTCTCTCTTCTTTTACATTTGTGGATTGCAATACATACATTTAGAGATTATCATGTATATATTTTTTCCTATATTCAATGCTCAGTTCTAGGCTGGTACTATCACTTTTGACAAATATTAGCACATTGTTCCCTTCTCTGTCTTACCTAACCACTGATTCCCACATGTTTGTGGTAGATTCCACCTTTTTTTTTCTAATTGAAAGATGCTCATGTAGAGTTTGGTTCCCACAGTGTTCCAACGCACCCTCCCTCAAACCCATCCCCATGCACCAATGTCCCCACCTCCCTCCCCCTCCCCGCACCGCCAACCACTTGGCGGGTTCTGTATGTCATTTCTTTCCTCTTTATATCTCCTTCCCAACAAACTTTCCTGCTCTTGTGGAATGCAGTGCATTCAAAAGACATTACTGTTTCACTATTTTTAAGTGGACGCGTGGCAGCTTGGTGCCGCGCGACCTGGGCTTCAAACTGGTTTTGCTCTGTTGATCTGGTTGTGAGGCAGTTTCCCAGCGTCCGGACAGCAAAAATGGTGGCTAGTGTGATGGGCGAGTCTCCTCGGTTGCTTCCAGGACTCTCTCAGAGGCGACGGTCCTCCCAAAGCCATTGCCCCTCCTCGGGGGTTCCATGGTCAGCTAGGACCGGCGCGAGCGGAGCGCCAGCCTCCCAGCGGTCCGTGAGGCCCTGTATGTACTGGCCGTAGGTGTCAGCTCCGGGCAGGGCCACCAGGCCTCGACAAGATGGAGGGGGAAGGAGCGACCACGCCTCCATCTGACGACTTCCCAGTGATTCCCGCCTCTTGGAGCCGCTACCTGGGCTCGAACTGGCTTTGCTCTGTTGATCTGGTCATGAGGCAGTTCCCAGCGGTCCGACAGCAAAAATGGTGCTGAGTGTGATGCGAGTCTCATCCGGCTGCTTCCAGGACCCCGGGAGCGCATGTTATTATCTTAACGTTTGATTTGCTCCCAAGGAACTTACAACTGAAATGCTACTTTATGGGCCTTTCTGAAGGTACATTGAGGAAGGTAGACATTGGGGGAAGAGCCGGGGGGGTATAGAATCTAACTTTGTGTTGAAATTATGAATATCTTTTTTTTAATTGTAATCTTTTGGTAACTGTATTAGCAACTCTTATTAACTGTATTAACAAATTTGGAGAACCATAGTAATAGTACAGTAAACACTTGACGCCGTAATAAAGCCGCCCAGTAGGCCAGCCAGTTAGATTCTATGGTTCCCATTGATGCCCCCAGCCCTGCTAGGAGTGATTCCTGACTGCAGAGCCAGGAATAAGACATGAGAATACAGGTGTAATAAAAAGAGGGGAAAAAAAAGCAATTTGTAGCCATATCTTAGCCCTTGGAATAATGTGTTAATACTTAACATCAGGATAGAATTAAAGCAAGAGTCTGAGACCAGGAGTCTGCCAACACAATAGCTTCAAGTCTGAGTTTCTCTTCACACTGGCTGACTTAAGATACCTCATTTAAATTCCCCAAGTACTGGTCTCTTCAAGATCTGTGTATCTTTCACAAGAAAACCAGGAAATAGTAGAGCATATACCCAGCAGCTCTTTGATCCCCAGCACCACATGGCCCAGGAAGATTGCCCGGTCATTCCTGCAAGCACTCCCAGCACTGTCAGAATGGCCCCACAATGACTTGAACAGCAAGAGTTGAGCATCACCACATCCACAGCCTGGAGAATAAGCACTGTTTGAGAGGCCCATAATCAATAATTAATTAATTGTAAGTGGGGTACTAATTTTATTTTTAAAAATCAGCTCTTGGGGCTGAAGTGATAGTACAACAGGAGAGTGTTTTCCTTGTATGTGTGTGGCAACCTGGGTTCGAGGACTGAATCCCATATAGTAACACAGGCACTTCCAGGAGTGATCCTGAGTGCAGAGCCAGGGAGTAACCCCTGAGCATTGCTGGGTGTGACCCAAAAGCAAAATAAGAAAAAACTGGTCTTGAAGAAAAGGGACCAGTGTGCAAAATTATTGGAAATGGTAATGTCAGGCTAGAACTAAGCATTGAATGTAGGCAAATGGTGTATGATATATATATAGATATAGATATAGATATAGATATAGATATAGATATAGATATAGATATAGATATAGATATAGATATAGATATAGATATGGATATAGATATAGATATAGATATAGATATAGATATAGATATAGATATAGAGAGAGTATATATATAATAACCTCTAAATGTAGGTATTGCAAGCCACAATATGTAATAGAAGGAGGGAAGAGAGGAGGAGAAGGAGGAGGAGGAGAATGAGAAGGAGGAGGAGAATGAGGAGGAGGAGAAGGAGAAGGAGGAGAAGGAGAAAGAGAAGAAGATGGAGGAAGAGGAGGAGGAAGAGGAGGAGAAGGAGGAGGAGAGAAGGAGGAGTAGCACAATGAATACGGGCATTTATCTTGCATGCAGCTGACCCAGGTTTGATCCTCAGCATCCCATATAGTTCCCCAAGCACTGCCAAGAGTAATTCCTGAGTGCAGAGCCAGGAGTAAACCCTGAGCATGGACAGGTGTAACACAAAAAGACAAAAAAAGGAAAGAAAAATCAGGTCTTGAGACATGAATAGGAATTTAAGAGCCTGACATGTTTAATGGTTCAAGAGAGACTATTCTGTGCGGAGGGAGAAGAGGCAAATGTAAAGATCATAGAAACACTCAGTATGTTCAGAAAAAGCACAAATAGGGAGCCAGAGATATAGTTCTGCAGGTAAGGCACTTGCTTTGCAAGCAGTAGGCTACAATTTGATCCCTGTATTACTGATGTCCCGTAGACCCTGTCAGGAATAATCCTGGAGCACAAAGTAGAAGTCCTGAGCACAGATTAGTGTAGCCTCAAACCAAACAAGTAAAAACAGAAGATCACAAATTAGTCCAGAGCAGCCATTGGAGAAGAGACTGAAAGGTAGATTATTGTTAAATTCTTTGAATCATTCCCCATGGAAGAACTTATGAACTGTTATTCAGATCTGCTTTGCTGTTCTCTTGACTTGAACGTCAAACCCAGCAATGCTCAGGGTTGAATCCTAGCTCTGTGCTCAGGGATCATTATTTCTGGTGGGAATCCATGGAGGCGATATGGAACCCACGTCAATGACATGTAAGGGGAAGCACTGAACCTCCTAATAGCTCTTTATCCCTCAAAAACTAAGCTTTTAAGAAGAAAGGCCTTGGAAAGGACAGGCTAAAGAAGTATATAAGTTTAGCCTGGTAACAAGGGCCGAAAAAGTGTATTTGTACTGAAAAAAATGCAGACTAAATTTAGTTCTTCCCCAGGGTTATTTGTCCCTAGAGGATAGAAAAAATTATTTGAACTAATATTCTAGTTTTACTGTCTTCCAGAAAGGTCAGAATCCTCTAAGTCTAAACTTTGAGTTTCAAAAAGAAGTTGTGTGACAAAAGAAATAGGCAAAGGAAAGGTTATTTGATAGTTTCTGGAACAAGAAAGCAGATATGAGTCAAGTCTAAGCTTCAAGAAAATTTATACTGGGATTATTTTAAATATCTGTGCTACTTCAACTACACATCTAATTAGTAAAAAAATGCCAATCCCAGTGAAGTATCCCCTAAAGACTGCATCACTGAAGGCTGGACATAGCACAGCTGGTAGGGTATTTGCCTTGGCGGAGGGCTGACCGGGGTTCAATCCTTGGCATCCCAAAGCTGACCGGGTTCAATCCTTGGTGGTCCTCAAGTACCGCCAGGAGTAATTCCTCAGCATATCTGGGTGTGACCCAAAAAATGACTGCATCACCTTTCATTTCTCTCTTTACAGTTGTGGGTAGAGCCTATGAGGTATTGTTTACATATTGAAAATTCCTGGGCAACTAAAAGGAAAAGCTCTGTGTATCCTCATCCTTGTTACCCACAGCCCCTTACATAGAAAGTGGGGACATAGAGAAAGCGACATAGTACAACAAATATTTGATTATTTAATCAATCAACTCAAGACAGGGTAAAATAATAGACCAAACCCAACTTTGGTTCTAGTTACACAAGAACCATTTCTTTGGCATTTTAGAGATGGGGAGTCATAAAGGTGCTAAGTTCATTTCTAGGCAATGCCCTCAAGTCTAAATGTAAGGTTTCTGGAAGTCTCTTTTCTTCTTGATAAGTCCTGTAATAGATCTGAAGAAACAAAATGCAACAGAATTGTTGTTCCTAAGTAGATATTATTCCTTTCCTATATTACTTCTAAGCATGGAGTGTTGGTATGTTAATTGTCTTCCCCCTAAACATATAAATGCCTGACATATGGTAACTTATGTGATTTATGCATCCTTTTTGGTAGATCTATATATAAGACCTATATATAGAAAATAAACTCATTTTCCTTTTGGGGGTCTATAGCATATACTTCCCTCCACTTTATCTAATGATGAAGATAGAATGATGATCTATCTTCATCATTCTTTATTCCTGACTCTTCTGCAGTGTGCTTATTCTTTCCTCTTGCTCTTGGACATGTGCATCCAACAAAATGGTTCTAACTGATTTTCTTCCTCTGGGATAGTGTGTAGGACTTGCAGATCCAAGATAACTGAGAAGTTGGAGAAAAATAACTATTCCAGTTAAAGCTTAGAATTATTTTAAGTGCAAAGTAGTCTTTTGTTTTATTACATTTTCAAGCAGAACTATGATGTTATGCTTATAATTTTGTGAATTTTTTTCTTAAAATTAACTTGGTCATCCTTGAAATGGCACCAACAGTCAGGGCGTTAGAGTAGAAATATACTAAAAAATGTAGAAGAGAAAATTATTTTGACACAATAGTATAAAGTACAAACATCAAACAATTTTTTATTATTTCATTATGGGAAATTTCATATTTAAAAAAATTACACATCTGGTACTGAAGAAATAATTCAAAGGTGAAGATATGGTGGGGTCATTCCTGAGCAAAGAAACAGAAATAGCCTCTGAGCATTGCCAAGCATGGTCTAAAACACTTACCACCTCCCAAACTACATCTAACAAATAGTGCCGTGGCTCAGCCATGAAACTAAGCTTAATCAGCCTAACTCTGATGTAATAAAAGCTGATTTTCTTTAGTTAAAAACATAGACGCTGCACCACAGTCAAGTGTGCAAATCTTGGTGAGCACCACAACAAAACGTGAACACAACAATATCAAGAATTGTTGAACATGAACACAACAATATCAAGTACAAATGCAAGTGTCACAACCTAGTGAATACAACCCCTATCATCACAACAGGACAGTAATATAATTTTTAATTATAGATGACAAATAAATACTTAGACAGATTAACTCTGACATGAATTCTAACATGACCTTAACTTCCAAGAGAGAACACAATTATGAACTGAATTTGGAGACAGAAGACTGAATAAATTACATTACACAAAATATGGCATTATTCTTATTGCACTCACAGGATATTTTGCAGATCAATTCTTATTTGTTTGTTATCTTATTCTTAAATTATTCTTAAATTCTTATCTTATTCTTAAATTATCTTATTTGTTTGTTTGTTTTACAAAGAATCATCATGTGGCTGAGCTGGGTTCAGTCCCAGGCATCCCATATGGTTCTCTTAGCACCAGGAGTAATTCCTGGAGTGCAGAATCAGGAGGCACACCTGAGCATCACCGGGTGGGACACAAAAAGCAATCAATCAATCCAATCCATCCATCAGTCAATAATAAAACCAGAAGAAGTAGAGCAAAAGTTGCAATTAAAAGTTTTGGATTAAGCACAAAGCAGAGTTTCACAGCCAAATCTGAGGGCCCACCTTTAAAGTTTAAGATAAAGGGAGGGGATACTCCCAGAAAGAAATGACTTCAAGTTCTGTAAATGTTCATATCTTATGTGACACCAATCAAGTCTAGATCATAAGAAACAAGAGAAGAGAAACAATTCCTAGAACACACAAGGTTTCTGCTATTTAAAATAACTTTCCCAATTGGCAAACTACTATTCATCCCTTAAGAGGTCATCCTCACCCCACAACCCAGTTGCAGTTAATCACCCCTTTCCTGTCACCTCTCTACTGTGTACATAATTCTTACCTCACTTATTATACTAACTTGTGTTTGTCCATATGTCAGCTTCTCTACTAGAAATATTAATTCCTTGAAAGCAGGTCAATGTCTTATTGATCTTTAAGGAAGTAAAATATCTGAAACATAGCAGGCACATTTTTCACTATAGAACTAAATAATAAAAGGACTAACTGCAAAATTGCAAAGCCTGGCTTCAGCATCCACATTTATTCTCTTATGGTGATTTCTTTTTGGGTCCCTTGAATTCAGCTGTTTGTCTTGAGATTATCAGTTTTATATCCCCAACGCTGAACTTTTGGTCCAAGTTCTAGATTCACTCCCCAACTATCTGCTAAACATTTCTACACAAATACTATAAGACTTTAAATACCCTAAGGGAATGTATAATTCCATTGCCAGAGTTCTGCCAAATTTACTCAGTGTTTTGGTTCATTTTGTCTATGTGCCAGCTTCTTACTTACTCTGCCAACTTAAACACTTGGACTCAGATTTTTCTCCCTACTTTCTATTGTCTACCCTATTTATTCCATTGTTCTCTTGTTTAGTTTTCCTTTTCCCACTTCTCCTGAGGTACTTTTAGTTCTAAATATTTTTTTTTTCTGACCTATGCGATAAAATACTATAAAGCTTCCTGCTTCCAGCCTTTTAGCCCAGCTCCATTATGCTGCAAATTACTTTCTCAAAACAAAGATATTATATGTCAGTTCTCTGCTCAAAGACATCCCCAATATCTCCCGACACACTCAATTCCTTTCACATACCAAGTCCTTTCACTGATCTCTTCCTATCCATTCAGCTTTTCTCACACTATGCCACTCAATGCACATGCCATGCAATTCAACCTTGCTACACCAACATACTTCTCCAATCCCTTAATGTCCTATTCTGAAGGTCTTTGTCTGCTCATATTGCCCTACCTGGAAGGTACTCCACTCTCTTCTTCCCTCATTCTCCATTTCCTATCAATCTCCTTTTCATCCTGTTAAGCCAATATTTCTTTATCATTTAATTTTTAAATCAAATCACAGAGATATACACAAGATTGTTCATACTTGGGTTTCAGTCACATAATGTTCCTGTTCTTTCACCTGTTATTTCACCAATGTGCATTTCTTTCACATCACCAATGTCCCCAGTTTCCCTCTCTTCTTTCCTCCCTCTCCTGTTGGCCATTATGGCTTGCAATAAAGATAATAAAAGGTTATCATGTATATCCCTCTACTAAGCTCTTTTCCAGAGTGATCATTTCTAACCAGTATTGTCATACTTCGTGATCTTCTCTATTCTAACTGCCCTTCATCTCCCCACATATATTGTGACAAGCTTTTAACCATTGACTAGTCCTTAGGCCAGAATTTCTTAACCTGTACACAACAAATTGATTTCCAAAGGGTCCAAAAGAATGACATAGGGGGATCTGTGATTTTATTTTTTATTTTATTTTATTTTATTTGCTTTTTTGGTCACACCCGGCAACACTCAGGGGTTACTCCTGGCTCTGCACTCAGGAATTACTCCTGGGTGCTTACGGACCATATGGGATGCCGGGAATCGAAACCGGGGCCGGCATAGGCCAGCTGGGCGTGCAAGGCAAACACCTACCCACTGGGCTATCGCTCCAGCCCATGGATCTGTGATTTTAGAGAGGAGGAAAAATGATTTCTTGATTTTTACTAACTTCTAACTGAAAAGAGCATTTTCTCCTATTATGAGTAAGAGCATACTTTACTCTTACAATGAAGAATACAACCGACTGGTTCAGCACCACCATGATTGTGCGAAGAATGCTGAGAAGAGAAAAGCCACAAAAAGGATGCCTGTCTTCAGAAACTATCAAGCTCATTCACCAACGTGGCAAGGCACGAGCCTCAAGGCAACTAAATGCTAACATCCAAGCTTGCAAAAACAGTGCAGAGAAGTGGTAAAGTAAGACCTCAAAGACAGAAGAGCAGAAATACTGGAAGATGCAGCAGAAGCCGGGAAAAGCATTCACACCACCCGCCTGTCCTTCGCCTACTATAAGACCAAGATGACTGCCCTCCAACATCCTGATTGATCTATCACATCTTCCAGAAAGGCAATGGAGAAGATTGTTCATGACTTCTACTAGATCTCTTTGATAGCCACGTCCACCTGCCCACATACCAAATTCCGCAGGATGGATATGTCTTTCCCAACATTCTCCCTTCTGAAATCTGATATGCCATTTCATCAGTAAAGAAGGGAAGAGCACCAGGTCCAGACAAAGTCAGACCTGAACACCAGAAGAATCTGCCTTCAATACTCATCAATACACTAGCTCGGCTCTTCACACACTACCTGTCTAAATGCAAGGTGCCCTCCCATTGGAAAACCAGCAGGACAGTTCTACTGTTCAATAAGGGAGATATTCACAACATTGGCAACTATCGCCCCATCTTCCTGTTGTCTGTCATCTACAAGCTGTTCACTAGAGTCATCCTGAATAGGATTGGCAAAACATTAGATGAAGGACAACCATGCGAGCAACCTGGCTTCCGGAAAGGATTCAGCACAATCGACCATATCCACACAGTAACCAAGCTCACTGAGGTTTGTAGGGAGTTCAAGATGCCACTCTGTCTCACGTTCATTGATTTCCTAAATCCTCTTGATTTAGGAAAGTTTTTAGCTCCAGTGCTCTTGAAATCAGGTAGGCTGGGAGCTCTCTTGGGATAATGCCAAAATTTTACATTATTCTTTATCAGGAACCCTCCTCCAGTAAGCCTCTGCATCCTAATCTCAGAATTTTCTTCCCTCAGGAATCTAATCTATACCAACTTTGCATACTTATCAGTCTTTCCCCAATATCCTCCCTTTAATAAGAAAAGCTTTAGGTAACCTAGGATTTGCAGTGCTTTGAAAAACAAAATTCACATAGACACCCTAATGGCCAACGCACAATTCAAGAATTTAAACTACTGGGGCCAAAGAGATAGTATAGGGGTAAAACCTGCATGAGGATAATCTAAATTCAATCCCCAGCATCCCATAATGTCCCTCAAGCAATGCCAGGACTAGTTTCTGAGTGCAGAAGGAGTAACCCCTGAGGACCACCAGGTGCGACCCAAACCTCCCCTCCAAAAAAAAAAAAAAAAAAAGAATTCAAGCTGCCTGTTTGTCTTTAAAAAAGAAATCAAAATTTTTTTAAATCATCTAGAATAGGCCCTTCAACATGCTTCATTTTGATCACTTGACATCCTGTTATTCATTGATTTGCTTCGAGGGAGCCAGTAACATTTCCATTTGACCCTATCACATGCCAGTGTAGCCCAATAGCATCTGGTTGCTTCAGGAATACAAAGAGCCTAAAACCGTTCTTTCAGTGTCTTGACCAAGAAGTCTGACCATCTTGTAGGTGGGCTGCCACATGATCTTTTGGTATCCCATGGGATCCAGTCAGTAACGGCTCTAGTCCGACGGTCATCTCCAAATCGCATTACATGTCCAGCTCATCTGATTTTCGATCCCTTGGCAAACGAGACAGCCCCTGATTCTGAAAGAGTGATGAACGTCGGAACTCTGGATTCCTTCTCTCACTTGAGTGAGGCGTGATATTCCAAGCATAGCTCTTTCGATTCCTCTTTTGGGAGACCCGAATAGCATTCTCATCCTGCTTTCATGGGGGCCAGGTCTTTGTGGCGTATGTTAATGCAGGGAGAATGGTGTTGTTGAAAGACGTGCCCGGTGCCGGAGGGTTCTTTGTCCTTTTAGCTATTTCTTCGATGCTTTTGAAGGCATTCCATGCTGCTCTCTTCCTCCTGCGCAGCTCAGGTTTTAGGTCGTTCATCATGTTGACTTCTTGACCTAGGGTACACAATAACTGCTGCATTCAGATATATTTGTTCCATTGAGAGTGAATGGGGCCTCTGGAACTAGTTCATTTTTCATGAACATAGTTGTGTTGAGATTCAGCTGTAGACCTATCTTTCCACATTCTCTGTCAAAGTCAGCCAGCATTTGTGCCACTTGGCTAATGTTTGGTGTTATTAGAACAATATCATCAGCGATGTGGAGGTGCTGTAGTTGCCAACTGTCTGTCTTCACTCCCATTCCTTCCCATTCTAATTGTCGCATGATAACCTAGGGTTGACTCCCCATATGGGACTACCTTGGGGAGAAGTCTATAAAA
The DNA here is from genome assembly GCA_021461705.1 of Cryptotis parvus. Lineage (NCBI taxonomy): Eukaryota > Metazoa > Chordata > Mammalia > Eulipotyphla > Soricidae > Cryptotis > Cryptotis parvus. The sequence continues at coordinate 6,147 of JAJIBD010024573.1, read as the reverse complement.
CCCATCCTGACCAAAGGATGGCGCGACATGCTGCATGGGCACACATACTGCCTGAGCCCTTGTGGCCGAGCACATGTGGTGCCCGAGCATGTGTTGCCCGCATCTCCCCTCCTGAGATGTGTACTCTCTCTCTCTCTCTCTACTTTCCCTCCTCCTTCCCATTCCTAAAACCTCCTTAATAAAATATGTTTTACTTCAAAAAAAATTGTCGCATGATGTTCTCAAGGGTGGCACTGAAGAGTTTTGGTGAAATGGTATCACCCTGCCGAACTACTCTTTTGATATCAATGATCACTTCCTTGTAGAATGGTGAGCTCCTGGTGGTGAATCCGTAATACAACTCATGAAGGATCTTGATGTATTGGGTCTGAACGCCCTGTTTGGCTAGGGCTTCGATGACCGCTTCAGTCTCAACACAATCAAAGGCTTTCTTTAAATCAATGTGAGACAGAGTGGCATCTTGAACTCCCTACAAACCTCAATGAGCTTGGTTACTGTGTGGATATGGTTGATTGTGCTGAATCCTTTTTGCAAGCCAGCTTGCAGGTATGATTTTCCTCATCTAATGTTCTGCCACTCCTGTTCAGGATGACTCGAGTGAACAGCTTGTAGATGACAGACAACAGGCAGATGGGGTGATAGCTTCCAATGTTGTGATTGTCTCCCTTCTTGAACAGTAGAACTGTCCTGCTGGTTTTCCATTGAGAGGGCACCTTGCATTCAGACAGGTAGTGTATGAAGACCCGAGCTAGTGTATTGATGAGTACTGCCAGCAGATTCTTCAGGTATTCAGGTCTGATTTTGCCTGGGCCTGGTGCTGTTCCCTTTTTCACTGACAAAATGGCATGTCAGGTTTCAGAAGGGAGAACATTGGGAATGACATATCCATCCTGCGGAATTTGGTATGTGGGCAGGTGGACATGGCTATCAAAGCGATCTGAGTAGAAGTCATTGATAATCTTCTCCATTACCTTTCTGGAAGATGTGATAGATCCATTAGGATGTCGGAGGGCAGTCATCTTGGTCTTATATTTGGCAAAAGGATAGGCAGTTTTTGCAAATGCTTTTCCCGGCTTCTGCTGCATCTTTCAGTATTTCTGCTCTTCTCTCTTTCAGTATTTCTCAGCTCTTCTCTTTTCAGTATTTCTGCTCTTCTCTCTAAAAAAGTCCAGTGTTTTACATAAGAGATAATATCAGAAGAAGGGATTAGTCCTTGGTGTAATCCTTTTTTTATACCTATAATAGGGTGCGGCACCACCCTTCTACAAGCTATTTAGGGTTCTTTGTTGACAGAACGCTCCCTTCAAGGATAGGATTACTTTTGGTGTATATTAGGGCACTAACTTGAAGCCACTTCTTCCTTTGCCCCTACTTTTGGGTAGAACTCTCGAGTGAGATCCTCTCTCTTGGGTGGGAGACTTGGGCTTTCTTGTATGGTCTAAGTTCTGACCAGAGCTAGAGTTCTTTCATTATATTGAATTGCAGTCTTAGAGCTTTTGTACTATTGGAAAGCCTTTATGGAACTGCACTGGACTCATGAGTTTTCATCCATTCTTCCTTCGGCCTCAGAGGTAGAAGAGAACTTCTGTCCTGATACTGTTGGGGACCCCAGCGGCTCCCCAACAGTTTGTGTATGTTTAACCAGACACCAAATATAGCCTGGCCTGGGATATTTGGACTTTCTTGATGATATAGTATGTAAGCCAAGATATGAAGAATAAGACTTAGGATGGAGGACAGGGGAATTTATAGGGAAAGTTGCCCCATATTTGAAAACTCCAAGAAGGGAAGGAGTATAATATATTCATGGAAGTAAACGAATGGAATAAGAAAAATGTACCAGACAAGATCAGGAAGTAAGCTATATCACACAGGACCTTGCACAGCAGAGTGACAGCTTTCAAACTAATTCTAGGTACAGTCAGAAACTATTATAGGTTTTATAGCTAGAAAAACACAGTTAGGCTCTCTCATATGCAAAATGGTGATAAAGTCAGTTGCTGGCTTACTTTGTCCATACCTAAGAAAATCCCATAAAATAAACGAACTTTTTGAGTATGAAGTCTTTATTTATATTAAAGAAAACAATAGATGCTTTCATTGCCAGCTGCGTAATTAAGCTGATTAGATTGCTCAGTAAAACCACCTAAGTAAACCCTTAATTTTATAGTTCATCCTCTGACCAAAAAATAAGTAAGTAGAAAATGTTCCTTGAAGGATATCCTTAAAATATTCTCTGGGCCCCACTAGCAATCATCAGTGTTTTCTATTTCAAGTGAACTTCTCTCAGTCTGGCAAGAATCGCTGAATAAAATTTACCTAAATATTCTTACCCACATTGTATAACATTCCATTTTATCAGAATTTAATATAGACAAAAGTTCAAAGGTGTATCTGTCTGCATAAGGTTAATTCATCTCTTTAACACAAATGACTGTTTTTACTAAGCATTTTATGCTATTTTCTTGAAACTAGGAAAGAAAAATATCTAAAAATATTTTAATCCTTATAAAATAATACAAAAGGAACCAAAACGATAGTACACTGTACACGGCCACTTGCATTGCACATGACCACCATGTTTGATCCCAGGTCACCTGAGTCCTGCCAGGAGTGATCCCTGAGTGCAGAGCCAAGAGTAAGTCTTGAGCACCACCAGGTGTTGCCCTGAAACCAATAAATAAATAATGCAAGGGTCTTAGGAGATAGTTCAAAGGGCTGAGCATAAGCTTTGCATAGAGCCACATAATTCACACCTCCTTCAGGAGATAGCCCTTGATGACTCCCAGCTTTGGTTGACCTGGGAAGATCCATACCTATACACCAGAGGATGGAACATTCAGCACACACCACCAGCATATAGAAATAAATGTCCACCAGTTTCCACTGGGGATTTAGTAGTAGTAGTAGTAGTAGTAGTAGTAGTAGTAGTAGTAGTAGCAGCAGCAGCAGCATTGTAGTAGTAGCAGCAGTAGCAGCAGAGTAGTAGTAGTAGTAGTAGCAGCAGCGCAATAGCAGCAGAGTAGTAGTAGTAGCAGCAGCAGCAGCAGTAGCAGCAAGTAGCAAGTAGCAGTAGTAGTAGCAGCAGCAGCAGTAGCAGTAACAGTAGCAGTAGCAGTAGTAGTAGCAGTAGTAGCAGAGTATCAGCAACAGTAGCAGTAGCAGTAGCAGTAGTAGCAGTAGTAGCAGCAAGCAGCAGCAGCAGTAGCAGTAGTAGTAGTAGTAGTAGTAGTAGTAGTAGTAGTAGTAGTAGTAATAGTAGTAGTAGAAACTATGGGGCAAAATACTGAGTGGGAAAGCTCTGACCCATATACAAATGAAAGTACAAGGCAATTTTTTTAAATAACATCAATAACAAACTACTTAATGAACATATGCTATTTGCCCACATTGTTACAATCATTTCATCACATATTACTAATTCAATAAGAAAGCTTTATTAAAAATAAAATTAAGTAATTTCCAGGGGGTAACACAATTTGTAAGAAACTACTTTATGATCACCTATACTTAACTGATTGCCACTATTTATATGTAATAAACTCCCTTCTGTGGTCACAATTCCTAAATACATGGTTCATTCTGACTTGTCTCTAATCACATTATTGATTTTATGTGGAAAATTTCAATTTTAAATCCCATTGAGCTAAAAATTGGTATAAAATGATGCAGTTGGTAAAAATAGTGTATTTAGGAACATATGTTTTCTATTTTTTTTTTAATTTTTTAAAGTATTTTATTATACCACCGTGAGATTCACAATCACAAAGATACACAATTAAAAAGTTCATACCTGGGTTTTGGTCATACAGTGTTCCAGCACCCATCCCTCCACCAGTGGCCCATCTCCCACCACCAACTACCCGGTTCCCTCCCCCCTCCCAGCCCGCCTCCATGGCAGGTTCCCCATTTCTTTCCCTTTCTCTCTCTCTCTCCTTCCTTCCCATCCAGACTATGGACTACAGAACATACATTAAAAGGTTGTCATGTGTATCCTTTTTGCCTGTATTTAATGCTCAGTTCTAGGTTGGCACTAGTACCCTCGACAATTGTCAGCACACTGTTCCATTCTCTGTCCTACCCAGCCTCTGACTCCCACACGTTTGCGACAATTTCCACCCTTGACAAGACCTCCTGATACAGGTCATGTTTCACTTGACCTTGGATATTGGATCACAATATGCACATATATATGTATGCCATGCAAATAAATGCAGTCATTCTGTATCTGTCTCTCCCCTTCTGGCTAATTTCACTCAACATAATCTTCTCCATGTCCATCAATTTATAGGCAAATTTTATAACTTCATTTTTTCCTAACAGCTGCATAGTATTCCATTGTGTAGATGTACCAAAGCTTCTTTTATCCAGTCATCGATTCTAGGGCACTCTGGTTGTTTCCAGATTCTGGCTATTGTGAATAATGCTGCTATGAACATAAAAGTAGGGATGGTGTTTCCGCTGTGTATTTTTGGCTTCCCAGGGTATATTCCCAGGAGTGGTATGGCTGGGTCAAATGGGAGTTCAATTTCTAGTCTTTGGAGGAATGTCCATATTGTTTTCCAGAAAGGCTGTACCAGCCGGCATTCCAACCAACAATGGATGAGTGTCCCCTTTTCCCCCACATCCACGCCAGCACTTGTTGTTCTTGCTCTTTTTGAATATGTGCCAGTCTCTGTGGTGTAAAATGATATCTCATTGTTGTTTTGATTTGCATCTCTCTGATGATTAGTGATGATGAGCATTTTTTCATATGTTTTTTGGCCATTCTAATTTCTTCCTTGTTGAAGTTTCTGTGCATTACTTCTCCCCATTTTTTGATGGGGTTGTTTGTTTTCTTCTTGTAAAGTTCTACCAGTGCCTGATATATCCTGGATATTAACCCCTTATCAGATGGGTATTGGGTGAATATTCTTTCCCATTCTGTGGACTGCCTTTGTATCTTAGTCACTGTTTCTTTTGAGGTGTAGAAGCTTTTTAGTTTCATGTAGTCCCATATGTTTATCTTTTCTTTCTAGTTGCTTTGTTAGTGATGTTTCACCTTTGAAGATGCCTTTAGCTTCAATGTCATGGAGGGTTTTTCCTATATTTTCTTCAATGTACTTTTATGGATTCAAGTCTGATATTGAGATCTTTAATCCATTTTGATCTGATTTTGTGCACGGTGTTAGACACAGGTCAAAATTTTTTTTTTTACATGTCGCTGCCCTGTTTTCCAACACCACTTGTTGAAGAGGCTTTTCTTACTCCATTTTGGACTCTTTCCACCTTTATCAAAGATTAAATGATCATGTGTTTGAGGTTGGGTGTCAGGATACTCAATTCTATTCCATAGGTCCACAGGTATGTTTTTTATTCCAATACCATGCTGTTTTAATTACCACTGCCTTATAGTACAGTTTGAAGTTGGGAAAGGTGAAGCCTCCCATCTTCTTTTTCCCGAGGATTGCTTTAGCTATCCTTGGGGGGTTTATTGTTCCATACAAATTTCAGGAGTGTTTGGTCAATTTCTTTGAAGAATGTCATGGGTATCCTTATAGGGACTGCATTGTATCAGTACAGAGCTCTAGGGAGTATTACCATTTTGACAATGTTGATTCTCCCCCATCCATGAGCAGGAATATGTTTCCATTTCCTTGTGTCCTCTTTTATCTCTTGGAGCAGTGTCTTGTAGTTTTCTTTGTACAGGTCCTTTACACACTTGGGTAAGTTGATTCCTAGGTATTTGATTTTCTGTGGCACAATTGTGAATGGAATCTTTTCCTTAATATCCCTTTCTTCTCTTTCGTTATTTGTATATAGGAAAGCCACTGACTTTTGCGTGTTGATTTTGTATCCTGCCACTCTACTATATGCGTCTATTGTTTCTAGGAGTTTTTTGGTAGAGAGTTTAGGGTTCTCTAGGTATAATATCATGTCATCTGCAAATAATGATAGCTTGACTTCTTCCTTGCCTATCTGGATGCCCTTGATGTCCTTTTCTTCCTCAGATTACTATGGCAAGTACTTCCAGTACTATATTGAATAAAAGAGGTGAGAGTGGGCAACCTTGTCTTGTCTCTGATCTCAGGGGGAAGGCTTTCAACTTTTCCCCATTTAGAATGATGCTCGCTGTGGGCTTTTGGTAGATGGCTGTAACTATCTTGA
>JAJIBD010024571.1:0-87885 GCA_021461705.1 Cryptotis parvus | reverse complement strand
TTCCTTCTGGCTAATTTCACTCACCATGTTCCTCTGCATGTCCGTCCATTTATAGGCAAATTTTATAACTTCATTTTTCCTAACAGCTGCTGCATAGTATTCCATTGTGTAGATGTGCCAAAGTTTCTTTATCCAGTCATCATTCTCAGGCACACTGGTTGTTTCCAGATTCTGGCTATTATGAATAGTGCTGCTATGAAAATAAAAGTGCAGATGGTGTTGTTGCTCTGTGTTTTTGGCATCCCAGTTTACATTCCCAGGAGTGGTATGAATGGGTCAAATGGGAGCTCAATTTCTAGTCTTTGGAGGAATGTCCATATTGTTTTTCCAAAAAGGCGACCAGTTGACATTCCCACCAACAATGGATGAGAGTCCCCTTTACCCGGTATCTACACCAGCACTTGTTGTTCTTGCTCTTTTGGATATGTGCCAGTCTCTGTGGTTGGTGTGAGACGATATCTCATTGTTGTTTTGATTTGCATCTCTCTGATGATTAGTGATGATGAGCATTTTTTTCATATGTCTTTTGGCCATTTGAATTTCTTCCTTGTCAAAGTTTCTGTTCATTTCTTCTCCCCATTTTTTTGATGGCTGTTTTCTACTTGTTTTCTACTTGTAAAGTTTTACCAGTGCCCGATATATCCTGAATACTAACCCCTTATCAGATGAGTATTGGGTGAATGTTCTTTCCAATTCTGTGGACTGTCTTTGTATCTTGGTCACTGTTTCTTTTTTAAGGTGCAGAAGCTTTTTAGTTTCATGTAGTCCCATATGTTTATCTTTTCTTCTAGTTGCTTTGTTAGTGGTGTTTTACCTTTGAAGATGCCTTTAGCTTCAATGTCATGGAGGGTTTTTCCTATATTTTCTTCAATGTACTTTATGGATTCAGGTCTGATATTGAGATCTTTAATCCGTTTTGATCTGATTTTTGTGCATGGTTTAGACAGAGGTCCAAATTTGTTTTTTACATGTCACTGCCTATGTAAAAATTTCCCAGCACCACTTGTTGAAGAGGCTTTCCCTTGCTCCATTTTGGACCTTTTGCACTTTTATCAAAGATTAAATGGTCATGTGTTTGAGGAAGGGTATCAGGATACTCAATTCTATTCCATAAGTCCACAGGTCTGTTTTTATTCCAATAACATGCTGTTTTAATTACTACTGCTTTGTAGTACAGTTTGAAATTGGGAAAGGTGATGCCTTCCATCCTCTTTTTCCCCAAGGGTTGCTTTTAGCTATCTGTGGGGGTTTATTGTTCCATACAAATTTCAGGAGTGTTTGGTCAATTTTTTTTGAAGAATGTCATGGGTATCCTTATAGAGACTGCATTGAATCTGTACAGAGCTCTAGGGAGTATTACCCTTCTGACAATATTGATTTTCCCCATCCATGATCAGGGAATGTGTTTTTATTTCCTCGTGTCATCTTTTATCTCTTGGAGCAGTGTCTTATAGTTTTCTTTGTACAGGTCTTTGTACACACTTGGTTAAGTTGATTCCTAGGTATTTGATTTCCTGTGGCACAATTGTGAATGGAATCATTTCCTTAATATCCCTTTCTTCTCTTTCATTATTTGTACATAGGAAAGCCACCAACTCTGGGTGTTAATTTTGTATCCTGCCACTCTACTATATGTATTTATTGTTTCTAGAAGTTTTTGGTTAATTGTTTAGGGTTTTCTAGGTATAATATCATGTCATCTGAGAGTGATGATAGCTTGACTTTTCCCCATTGAGAATGATACTCATTTTGGGGTTTGCTAGATGGTTTTAACTATATTGAGGAAGTTCCCTTCAATTCCCATTTTCTGGAGGGATTAATCATGAATGGGTGTTGGATCTTGTCAAATGCTTTCTCTGCGTCTATTGATATGATTCTATGGTTTTCATTTTTTCTCTTATTGATATGATGTATTTTGTTGATTGACTTACGAATGTTGAACCATCCTTGCATTCCCAGGATGACTCCTACTTGGTCATGATGTATAATCTTTTTGATGAGTCTTTGGATTCTGTTTGTTAGTATTTTGTTAAAGGTCTTAACATCTGAGTTCATCAAGGAGATCGGTCTATAGTTTTCTTTCTTTGTGTGATCTCTCCCCTGTTTTGGGTATCAGGGTGATATGTGTCTCATAGAAGCTGTTTTGGGAGTGTTTCTGTTTCTTCTATTTCCCGGAACAGCTTGAAAAGGACTGGAAATAGGTCCTCCTAAAGGTTTTGTAGAATTCACTAGTGAATCCATCTGGACCTGGGCTTTTGTTTTTGGGCAGATATTTTATTACTGTTTCAATTTCCTTGATGGTGATAGGCTTATTCAGGTGTTGCAGATCTTGTTTCAACCGTGGCAAGTTATAGAACTTCAGGAATTTATCCATTTCTTCTAGGTTCTCATGTTTCATGGCATACAGATCTCAAAGTAATCTCTGATGATTTTTTTGATTTATGTGGTTTCTGTTGTGATGTCCCCCTTTTTAATTTCTGATTCTGTTTATTTGGGTTCTCTCTTTCCCTGTCCTTACAAGTCTTGCCAGTGGTTTGTCAATCTTGTTTATTTTTTCAAAGAACCAGCTCTTGGTTTCATTAATCTTTTTTGGATTGTTTTTTGGGTTTCCAACTACCCATTAATTTCCTCTCTAAGTTTTATTTATTTATGTATATATTTTTTTGCTTTTTTGGGTCACACCCAGCAATGCATAGGGGTTTCTCCTGGCTCTGCACTCAGGAATAACTCCTGGTGATGCTTGGGGAGACCATATGGGATGCCGGGATCGAGCCTGGGCGGCATGGGCCAGCCAGCGTGCAAGGCAAATGCCCTACCCAGTGGGCTATTGCTCCAGCCCCAATTTTATTATTTCTTTCTTTCTGCCTGGGTTTGACTCCTTTTGTTGGCCTTTTTTCTAATGTTTTTGAGCTGTGTACTCAGGTTATTTATGCGGGCCCCTTTCTTCTTTTCTGATGAATGCTTGCAGAGCTATAAACTTTCCTCTTGACACTGCCTTTGCTGTGTTCCACAAGTTCTGATCGTTGGTGTCTTCATTTTCATTTGTTTCCAGGAATCTTTGGAATTCCTGTTTTCCTGTTTGATTTCTTCTATCACCCTTTGGTTGTTCAGCAGTGAGCTGTTCAGTTTCCAAGTGTTTGTTTTGACTCCCTGTTTCTGTGTATGGTTAACTTTCATTTTCAGTGCATCATGGTCTGAAAAGTTAGTTGACACAATTTCTATCTTTTTTATTTTATTGAGGTATGCTTTGTGGCTCCGCATGTGGTCTATCCTGGAAAATGTTCCATGTGCACTGGAGAAAAATGTGTATTCAGCTTTTGGGGGATGAAAAGACCTGTATACATCAACCAGCAGAAGAGGTCCAGGGGTGGTTCTACAGCTGTGTGCCTCCGGGGCCCTTTGGTGAAAGTTTTGACCTGTTCCTGGGGCTGGTTAGTTCCATGGGAGACGAGCGGGATCACACACACCTGTAGGAGGGACAGAAGGCTTGCTTGGTCTTTTTGGAACACAATTTATGCTACTAATATTAGGCATATTGAAAGCATTATGACATTAATGTTCAGTATTTTTATAAATAACAAAATATGTTATTAGTATTGGCATAATTTTACTTATTTTACAATAAATAACTTGCAGGGTTGGAGTGATAGTAGAGTAAGTAGGGACTTGCCTTTGCACATGGCTGACCCAAGTTCAATAACTGGCACATTCTACGAGTCCTCTGAGCTTGCTAGGAGTTGATTCCTGAATGCACAGCCAGGACTACATGGGGCTAACTCTTGAAGAATTACTAAATGCATTGAAAGAAAAAAAATTGGCAAAAATAATAGATTAACTATTTGTATTCTACCTTGCAAAATCTTAGGATCACTTAGAAGAAAAAATTGTCAATTTGCTTTCTATATAAAAGCATCTCATGTGTAAAAAACTGATCACCTTTTGTTGTAACAATCAAACTCCTTACAAAGAGAAAAACTAAAGGGCTGAGGATTTGGGTCATCAGGAGTAAACATCCATTGCATGTGTGAGGCCTGGGTTTAATGCTCAGCACAGGGGGAAAAAGGTGGGGGGGAGAGGGGCCAGGCAGTATAAAGTGAGAAAGCCAAATCTAAAAAATTCTATTTAATGAGACAGTGCAAGAAAGACTTTTAGACCAAATTGACAAGTGTCATCACCAAAGCAGCAGAGAGCAATAGTAGTTAAGAACCAGGGTCCAGAAACAGGCAGACCTAGATTTGCATCCGAACTCCCTCATTACCAGCTATGTCAGCTTGAGAAAGTTATTTCTCTTCAGGGCAAGTTGCTTATCTATCTATAAGGTAATGAATTTATTAATTAAATTAATAAGGTTAAAACAGTACATTAATGATCTCAGTTCCTCATAGTTGTGTTAATTTCTTACAGTTGCATAGCAAACCATTCTCAGACTTAGTGGCTCAAAGTTATTTGCTCATGATTCTGTGTACTGGCAACTTGAGCTGAACTCATCTGGGAATTTTTTTTCTTTCCACAGATGGGGTTGGGTTTTTCACACAGCCACAGCCATTTCTCATACTGTTTGGGGCTAGGTTTGGATGAATTCACATATGTGTGGAGATTCAGTTAGGCAAGAGTCAGGTAAGGCTAAGGATTACAGGGATATTTGCTTTCCAAGTGCTGTCTCTCTCCATATGGTTCTTCATCTTCAAGAACGTTAGGCTGGGCTTGTTCACCAGCAGCATTAGTCTAGAAGGGCAAGACTTAATGCATAACTTCTTTATCAAGTCTCATTGTTTGCTAATATCCGACTGGGCAAAGCAAGTCACAGGGTCAGTTCCAGAGTCATAGTAGAAGCACACTATATAAGTTGCAATTAGCAAGAATCTCAACTCATTGGTCATTTCTTTTTCACTCCTGCCATAAAATATTAAACTAACAATAAAATACCAGTGCTCAGCCTATCTTCATCATCTGTTCAGGATGTATTCATCTGAAATGACTTTTCTTCGAAGGAGAAGAAAAAAGGACTTTTCTTCAAAGAGGCTTAGACCTCCAAGGTTAACAACTTAGCAGGAGTGATAGCACAGTGGGTAGAGCGTTTTCCGTGCAAGTGGTTGACCCGGGTTTGATCTCCAGCATCCAACATGGTCCCCCGAGCACTGCCAGGAGTAATTCCTGAGCAAAGAGCCAGGAGTAATTCCTGAGCAAAGAGCCAGGAGTAACCCTGAGCATTGCTGGGTGTTGACTTAGCAGGCAGACACAATGTGCATGCATTTATTTGTTTATTTTTATTATACCACTGTGAGATATACAACTACAAAGATGTTCGTTTGGGTTTCAGTCATAGTGTTCCCTCCACCAATGCCCACTTCCTACCATCTTTGTACCTAAGTCCCCTGATTGCCCCCTCCCCCCCCCCCAGACTGCCTCTGTGGCAGGCACCTCTCTCTCTCTCTCTCTCTCTCTCTCTCTCTCTCCTCCCCCTTCCTTCTCTTATACATTGTGACTTGCAATACATACATTTAGAGGTTATCATGTATATCACTTTGCCTATGTTCAATGCTCAGTTCTAGGCTAGTATTATCATTTCCAATGATTATTAGCACACTGTTCCCTTCCCTCTCTTACTTAACCTCTGACTCCCACACACTTGCGGTAGATTCCACCAGTGACAAGACTCCTGATCCATATACATGCATTTATTGAGTACCTATGTATACCTTATTCCTCACTAGATTCTGGGAATATAGCAGCCAACAGGATGACAGCACTTGAAGGAATTTATGTTTTAGTGGACAGAAAAGAAATATTTAGAAAAATGGTAAATACACAAGATGTATAAACAATACATTTGAATCTTCAGAAGGATAAACAATAATAGGACTTTTATTTTGAATTTTCAGAAATTACAGAAATATATACTTTGGAAATTGCTGGCAGTAATCAGTCAAGATTAAAGGGGCTAGAAGATTAGGAAATATCACAGTGCCTAATAACGTGTGTGTATTAAGTAAGCCCTGAATACAACAGTGATGTATTTATTTTACTCCTTCAAGGAACTTAATCCTCTTTAACCTGGATATTCCTTCAACTTTGACATTAAATAGAATATGCTATCTTAAACTAGATTGGGGTTCAACAGGAGCATCCCAATCTAATCTAGAACTATTTGTATGGGATTAGTTCATAAAGCAGTGTGATCAAACTCAGTGTTTCCTGAAACTCCACTCAAAGACATTGCCATGATAATGGATTAGACTACCACCATAGAGTGAACCAGTAGATCACCTGATTTAGAAGTTGTCCAAGAATCCCCTGGAAATTATAAGAATATTCAACACATGACTTGGCATCTTTTATTTTAAAAAATTGCATATCTTTGTTTACAATTCTATTTATAATAGTTTTTCATAACATAATCTCTTGGCATATTAAAGGATAAACCCATAGGAACTGCATCAACAAAGTGATTGATCCAGTGTGCTGGTTTTTCATAGGAGAAGACAGAGTAAGCGGGATCCCAATAGCCGTATTCATTCAATACATATAGGTCTCTAACAGGAAGTAGAGCATTAAAATTTCAAAAAAATAGTTTACCATCAATGCTAAAACTAAGAAATATGGGGTTAGAAAAAAAATCAAAATATATGTTCTATACATAAAGAAAAAGAGATTGTAAATGTAAGAAATTAAGAGTCATTTCAGCTAAACCTTGACTGGAGACTTGTTAGATACCAGGCAGATTCTAGGAATATACAGACTACATTGACTATGGACAGAATATGATCTTCAAGGAAAACATACCAACTAAAATGATCAGAAACAAAAGTTGGGTCAATAAGGAATTAAAATACAGGAAGCTGGTTGATGTCATACCACAAAAATGTGTTGTTTAAGTCAGTTCCTCTGAGTAAAGCTTCTCTTGACCACAGGCCATTAGTCATTGATTCCTCCATCCCTACAGTTCTCTGTTCTTACCTTTAATAAAGAATTTATCCTACTCTATGTCTGCTTTTTTTCCTTTTTTTTTTTTTTTTTTGTTTTGGATCACATCTGGTGGTACTTACTCCTGGGTTCTACACTCAGGGATCACATTTGGTGAGCTGGACAAGGGGATGGAGGTGGCAAATATAGTGACAGAGATTGAACCAAGTGTAGCTACATGCAAGGCAAATGTCCTACCTTTGTACTATGTCTCTGGTCCCTGTATTTTCCTTTCTTTTCTAAGAATGTATTTCCAACCTTTAGCCTCAAGTCTGGCATACAACAAGAGTCCAATGAATGTGTTTAATAATATGCTACTGAAATAGGCAAAATGTGAAGAAAATGACTTTGTTTGAAACCTTTCCTTAAGGCCACAGGCTTTGTCCTTCTGAATTACACAGGGCTGTAGCCAGATACAGGTCTGAGCTGGAACGACTCTCACCGTTTGCTCATCTTACAACATTCTCCAGTTATCTCTTCAGTATATCACTTGAGGTAACACCACAGAACTTTTGTAACTAAATTGTTGTATTCAACTTAACAATTTGGGGTCTGGAGGTTTAGGTCACAACCAGGGGCTTACTTATGGCCCTCAACTCAGAGGTGCCACTGGGGGAATTACATACAGTACTGAAAATCAAAGTGGAGTCAGTTCTGTGCAAGAACAAACATCTTACCTATTGTGCCATCTTTCTGACCCCCAAGTAGGTCATTTTAATTATCAAACAATGAGGGAGAAACAAGTCTCTTTATTATTGTGACCAGTCCCTTTGTTTACCAGAAACTTAAGGAAAAAGTTTACAAAAAACATATGTGGGTTAATAAAAGTTATATATTTTTAAGAAAATGGTTGGAGTTTCATGTTTCTATTTAGTGGTTTTCATGTTCACAGCAATGATCGATTGATTAAGCCCTCACACAATCATATACGTATAGTGCATCACTTCAGTCTCGTTATCAGGTGCCTTTCAGCTACTTCCTTTTTCTAAAACAAGAAGTATTGAGTCAGCAATCTGGCTAGGGAAAAGCTTTAAGCAATGACTATTAATAAGAAAAACTTTCTAATGTTGGCCAATAAAGTCTGTTTCCCTTTTAGAAGACAGAACAAATCATGAAAATTGGTGGCATTCACAGAATCAGAGACGCCTGGTAGAACCACTTCTCTCCATAATGATTTAGTACAAATGTAATGCACATATTTTGAGACATGTGCCAGATTTCTTTATGCGGATATTAACAAAAACAGTTTTCATTTTGGGGGTAAAGCTATCAAAAAGTTAAAAGCGTATTAAGTATTTTTGACATTCGAAGTTATGTGATATATTCTGTTATGATATTATTATTCAACAGGACCAAGAGTGAAGATCTGTTCTTTCTAATTTAAAGCACTAGTTTCCATTATTCTGTGTTCATCCAGCTGAGATCCCTAATTCAGGATAAACATTGTTGAAACATGGATGTCATCTCTAATCTCAAGATCTATGCTCCAAGGCTTCTTCATTTCCTGATGAGAGAAGCAGAGAAAGATGATCAGCGTACCCAGCTATCCCTGCAACAGGACTCAGAGTTTGAGACACAGCATCAGACAACTAATTACATAGTTCTTCTTCCTGCTTACATTGTAAGGTGTTGGTTCATCTCCTAAAGACAAAGGCATTTAAACTATTTCACTGAGAAGTCATTCTGGCCCAAACCAACACATTCACTTGAAATAAGAAATGTGTGCAGTGGCTTTGGTGACCCAGTTAAGAGCAGTCCCACTTAAAGCTATTAAGTGTAGTTTCTTTTCAGTGAGGTCATTTTGTTTAATCCCTCTGGACAGCCTATAAAGCAGTTTCTCTAATGGCTTAATCTCAGTACATTTCTTTGAGGACGAAAAAACCTCAACTATTTAAGAGTGCTCCTCTAAAGCAAGAAGAAGCAAGAGATTGAAAGTGTGTGTGTGTGTGTGTGTGTATATATATATATATATATATATATATATATATATATAAACATAAGTAGTGAAATTCTTATCACATGAAGAAATTACTCAAAGGATTGCAAAAGAACACAAAGAGAATTTGGGAGTGGAGCTGGTACAAGGGGGAAGTTGGAAGACTTCTCACTCACTTCCTCACCATTCAGTAAATTGGCCCTTTCTTGGAACCAACTTTCTTTTGTTTTGTTTTATTAAAAAAAACATGAGAAGAAGGTCTGAATTCAAAGCAAGTGTGCACATGCTCTGCCATGGTGGAATGAATAGCTGTAACTCTCCTGTGTGGTTTCATCTAGCTCATAACTTAGCTTTATGATGCCTTCCTGAAAATACATGCAAAATTAAAAAACAAATTACATGTTTTTGTTTGTTGATTCTTTTGTTTTGAAGTGCTGGGGATAAAGCCAGGACCTCAAACATGTGAGGCAAGTGCTCTGTCACTAGACTGTATTCCCAGCTACCAAATGTATCTTTCTTATTAAAATCCCCTTTGAAAAATTTCTCAATCAGACACTTTGGGAGGAGTGGACAGGAAGTGACCTGCAATCTTTATTTTAACAGGCACTTCAGGCAAAGTTGGAGAACCAGTGGCTTCATTTCACCTATTAGTCTCCAGCACAAAAAAGAAAAACAAAGCTGCCTGGGCTTTCCTCAGTCAGACTATAGATGTTAGAAGGACAGATAGATCTGCATCACTGTTGTTGAAGGGAAAGCTAAGATACAGTATAGTATGAAGGGCATGATATCATTTATATCGCAAAATTATAAAAATTTAAAATTTGATCGAAAAAAAGCATCTTTATTCATCTACTCTCTATATAGAAAACATTTGAAGAAATTGTAAATAAGTATCTAAGAATCAAGATTTGAACGTGGCAGAGAGCGTTCATACTTTGTACCTTTCATTTCTACATTTCTCATAGCTATGCACTTTATTTTTCTTAAGGTTTTAGTGTTGATTCTAGTGACTGGCAAAAATTAGGAACCACTGTAGAGAATTAGTTGTTAGTTGTCATTATTTAGAAGCCCTAAAGTGACTATTTAAACATTTGTTCATTGACTCCAAGGATTCTCACGCACTCACTATTTTCTGAGGCTTCTTTGAAGTTCTGCTCCAGAAAATATGTGCACACACAGCAGGACCACCCTTGGGGTAACACCCATTTGCCAAGACCAGTCACAGAGCTTTGCACTAAGGCATCTCTCAAATCCATTGTTCGCCAGTCCAAGGACCCCCTTACTCAGCCTCAGCAGCAATGTGGCCAGATTCAGGAAGAAGATACTGAGAAAATGTAATTTGGTTTAGATGGCTTGATTTCAATTAGCGAATATCAAAACCATTTGTTTCAGAGAGTCCAGCTTGCTCCTTCCTTAGAGATCAGCTTGCCCTATTAGTACCCAGGAAGGAAAATAATCTTCAAGGGCAGAACAAATCTGTGTCAGCTCTCTAATAATCTGTCCTTTTCATTCACCTAGAAGCAGGAAGAACCCCAGGCAGTGTTTGTTAAGTACCTTAAACTTATCTTCCGATCTTTCATCACGCCTCCTCTAAGTCTCTTGCATCCTCCTGCTGCTGGGAGGAAATGAAACTTCCAGATCTATACCCTGGAGTCCTCCACACTGACATGTCACAGCTTAGGGAGGAAGTTCACAGCAGCATTCACCCATGCCTGCCCCCAAAGGAGAAGTCTTTGAAACACTACTTCAAGATTACTCTCGAAGCACCAAAATTCTACCTTCTTTCTTTCATCCCCAACCAAATTTAGTCCCTTAATATTCTATCTTAGCCAACCCAGGTTCAGTTCCTGGCATCCCATATGGTCCCCAAAGTATCGCCAGGAGTAATTCCTGAGTGCAAAACCAGGAAAAAACCCTGAGCATTGCTGGGTGTGATCCAAAAAAGAAAAAAAAATAAATAAACTATCTTATTTATCTGAACCCGAAGGAAACAATTCCAGATGTCACATCAATGGATGACATGGGCAGTTCTCAATCTCATTGAGACCAGTCCTTAGACACCCCCAGAGATATAACAGATGGTGGGAAAGAGGGAGAGGGACAAGATCTGCCTTTTTAGGGAGAGGAAGCATGTGGTTTGTAAGTCTCCAGTTCTGATTGGTGGTCTATTTTGAGAATCAGTGGGTTAGCTAGATATTATTTTCATAATCCCATGGCTATGTATTGTCAATGGGGCAAGTATTTAACCAAAACTGAATCTCTAATTATGAACTACAGGTCTGTTGCTTGTGGGGAAGATATTTTGGGATAAGACAAAATTCATGAGTTTCTTCCAAATAGATCAGACAGATGAGTAACTACTTCACTTTTTTAAAACATTGGACTTTCTCTGCTAAAAATTTTCTCAGCGGCCAAGGTAATAGTACAGTGGGTAGGTCGTTTGCCCTATACAAGGCCAACCCGGGTTCCATCCCCAGTCTCCCTTATGGTTCCCTGAACACTGCCAGGAATAATTCCTGAGTGCCGAGCCAGGAGTAACCCCTGAGCATTGCCTTTGAGAACCAAAAGAAAAATATATATTGCTCATGGTTGAAAGGGGGAATCACTCCTAGATCATCCGTGGCCCAGAGTATAGAGAAGAGAAGGGCAGAGAAGGAAAAAAAAAAGGAGGGAAGAATAGAGATAGGAAGCAATGTTGAGCAGGGATCAAAGGGATCTGTGTACACAGATGGTGTACGGGAGTGGTATTGCTAAATGTACAAACCACAGAATCAACAACACTGAGAATAAGAGATCCAAACTTCCACAACCAAGAAAAAAATATCTATCTGTCAAGGTGATAGGTTAGGGATGGTTAGGGTGTGTGTGTGGGGGGGGGGGGGCGGTGCGGGGACCTGGGAACATTGGTGGAGGGAAGAAGATATTGGTAGTGGAATTGGTGGTGGTACACAGTTTGTCTAAAACATAAAAATATATGACTTTGTAAATAATGATGCTTTAATAATTTTTAATTGTTAATTATTTACTCTGAATCTTGAGAACCTTCCTAGTACTCACTTGAAATTCCATTAGGCTAGTCTTGCCAAAGGAAGGCAAGAGAGGAAAAACTATGCATTATGCCCCCTCTTCATCTTTAATGGCATTGACTCTTAAAACCCAGAGGAATGCTAGCTTCTGGAAGTTTCTCTTCTAAGACTGGTATCTTAAGTCCGGAACTCTAAGAAAAAACAACTTGCATTTTGTCCTTGTGGACAGTACATAGTTTACCTGACCTAGAATAGACAGTTCTGTTTTTCTGATAGAAATCTTGAAAACCAATGTGGAAAATAAAATGATGGTAGTCTCATAAAACAGGGAAATACCCACAATAAATATTTTTCAGAGCCCACAGTATCACACTCTTGACTTTCATTTTGAACACTTTGCTTTCTTTATAACAACAAAAATACCCATTTCTCTAACTGCTCTAGTTCCACTGTCAATACTGAACACAATTCTCAATATTGGATTTCACATATTCTCCTAAGCCTAAATCTCTCAATATCTTTATCACCAAAAAAACAGAAATGATACCACTCTTATAAAAGCAAAAGTCACTCCTGAAAGTGAACGAAAATGTTACTAAATGTTTTTTATTTGGAATTATATAGACAAAGACTAAATAAACAGATTTTCACCAAAAAAAAAGAATGTTAATGATCTATCCATTAAAATTCCAGGCTGACAACCCCATCAAAAAATGGGGAGAAGGAATGTATAGAAACTTTGACAAGGAAGAAATTCGAATGGCCAAAAAACATATGAAAAAAATGCTCATCATCACTAATCATCAGAGAGATGCAAATCAAAACAACAATGAGATATCATCTCACACTGCAAATACTGCAACATATCCAAAAGAGCAAGAACAACAAGTGCTGGTGGACATGGGGGAAAAGGGGACTCTCATTCATTATTGGTGGGGATGTTGAGCTGGTACAGCCTTTTGGGAGAACAATATGGACATTATTCCAAACACAGACATCAAGCTCCCATTTGACCCAGCCATACCAATCTTGGGAATATACCCTGGGAAGCCAAAAATACACAGCAGCAACACCATCTGCACTTGTATTTTCATAGCAGCACTATTCACAATAGCCAGGATCTGTAAACAACCAGAGTGCCCAAGAATTGATGACTGGATTAAGAAACTTTGGCACTTCTACACAATGGAATAGAATGCACCTGCTAGGAAAAATGAAGTTATGAAATTTGCCTATAAATGGATGGATATGGAGAGGATCATGTTGAGTGAAATTAGCCAGAAGGAAAAGACAGATATAAAATAACTGCACTTATTTGCATGACATAAATATTACTTGTATCACTTGTCTTCCTGTTGTTCATCGATTTGTTCAAGCGGGCACCAGTAACATCTCCATACATCCTGTCACAAGCAAGTGTAGCCCATGGGCATCTGCTCACTCCAGAAACATGAAGAGCCTCAAACCATTCCTTCAGGTCATGAGAATGAGGTCTATAATTGTTACTGGTTTTTGGCATTCGAATACAACATGGGTAGCTTGCCAGGCTCTGCCGTGTAGTTGGTACACTCACAGTAGTAGGCTCTCATCTCGAGCTTTACTGATGAACCTCAACAGGGAGAGATATGCTTTTCTCTTAGGTAGAGCTCTGAAGAGCTGTGGTGTCCAGATGTTGAGAATGACTGACATAAATGTGTTTGGGATATAAGAAGAGATGGGAGTACCCAGAACAAAACAAAAGCTGGCATGTTATGCAAACTCCACACAGAGTAGTGTGTGGAGTAGTCTAATAGATTCTTTTCCACCTTATCAACAACACACAGAAACCATGTTGAAACAAGTGACATTATTTGAGGACCACCTATAAATATGTCCTCTGAGACTTCACTCCCTGAGAAAACTAAGAAGACAGTAGTTGGCCTTTCACTGAAAAGTATTTTATTATTTTATTTTATATTTATTTTTATTGTTTTATTTTATTTTATTTTTTGCATCACACCAGGCGATGCTCAGGGGTTACTGCTGGCTCTACACTCAGGAATTACTCTTGGAGGTACTCCTGGGGACCATATGGGATGCCGGGGATCAAACCCAGGTCAGCTGAATGCAAAGCAAACGCCCTACCCAATATGCAAAATATGAAAGGTCAATGGATTGACCAATGAAAAATATATTAGGCTAAACTGTTGGGAATTTTTTCTTTCTCTAGTTGATTCCCACTGTGATGGGAAGTCATAAAATATTCCTCAGAGTTCTTTCTTGGAATAAAAGTTCACATATGCTATCAAGATCATTTTTGGTGTGGTCAAAAATTCAGTGCATATTCACAATAGCTAGAATATGGAAACAACCTAAGTGCCCGAGAACAGAAGACTGGCTAAAGAAACTGTGTTACATCTACACTATAAAATACTATGCAGCTATCAGAAAAGACAAAATTGTGAAATTTACCTGCAAATGTATGGACATGGAGACTATCATGCTGATGAAATTAGTCAGAAGGAAAAAGACAGATATAGAATGACTGCATTCATTAATGGATATAAGTATATACCAGTGTTTAACTGAGTGTGGGCAATGGTAATGTCAGACTAGAACTCACCATTGAATATACAAAAGAGACTTATGTGATAAACGCTAAATGTCTTCAGGGCTAGCCGCAATGTAAAAGAAGGGGGGAGAGAGATGCAGAGAGAGAGAGAGAGAGAGAGAGAGAGAGAGAGAGACAGAGACAGAGACAGAGACAGAGACAGAGACAGAGACAGAGAAGAGAGGAAAAGGTGGTGCCTGCTACTGAGGCAGCCTGTGGGTGGGAGAGGGTGTGTTTATACTGGTGGTGGTGATGGGGCACTGGTGGAGGGATGGGTGCTGGAATACTGTATTACCAAGAACCAATTATGAACACATTTGTAATTGTATGTTTCACTGTGCTATAACAAAAATTCTAAAGAAACATAAATAAAAAAATTTTTTTAAATTCTGCACAGTGGAGGGTCTGGAGACTTGGGCTTCACCATGCACCTGCCATACTCCTTCACCTGTGTCCCAACTGCTCCCAGTGACTCTTTACCATATGCTAATCTGCCAAGGCTCTAATGTGCTAATTCTAAGATGTTAACATCTACTTTTACAATAATACCTTGAGATCAGAATTGTATGGTACTTCTTTGGGGAATATTCATTCAGGAAAGAGATCAAGAAATCTGCATCTTGTTTGGGCTTGTAGTTAGTGTTTTTCTGGTGTTAAACTCTAGATAGTGGTTGCATATGGGAGTTTCATTCACTCTTTCAAGCATTTGAGTGCCAATTATGGGAGTCTCTAAAGTCATTGAAATATCAAAAGTGAGTTAATTTACCTTATAGTCACCCACAAAATGAGTCCCCAGGAACTCAAACAGACTTCTGCTAAATTGGGCGTTTTTTAGTGTCACTTAAATTCCAATGTGCTTTCCAAATAATAACCCCAGTGACAATGCACATGACCTTATTAAGCTCTGCTTTGGGAATTCATGCAAGAGTGGCAGTGAAAAGGCATTAAACATAGAAAGAGAACATCTTGAAGCCTGCTAACTCATTTCCTCTGATGGAAATCAATAAGCTTTTGACTACCACCAACACTATCAAAAAGCAGATGCTCAGCAGACCAGCCACACCTAAGACAGAACCCTCCCCACCTTCACCCCTTCCCATTAGAACTGCTGAGTGGAGTTTTTGAACTAGTCTGAATCAATCAGATATATAAAAAGATATCTTATCTTCCCTAGCACAAATTTCCATTCTCAAAGAAAAGTGAGTTCTTAATTTCAAAGGTGGATAATGAATTGGATAAATATAATGTCTACCAGGCCAGTCATACATTTTTTTCCTTGCATATATTCTACATTATTATTGAAGATAGTTAGAATAGTCAGTCAGGGATTTTAATAATAAAAAATAATGCTTTACTGATTGCCTGTCACTCAAAGAATTATGATTACCCTCCTCCCTAAAGATTTTGGTCATATGTTCATTTGGAACATGCATAATAAATTTAGCACTAATCCATGAAATATAACAATTAATTTTATTTCTTTTCTTGAGTTGAGTGAAATGCCTCAGAAATTGCAAAGAGAGAAAGAAATTTATATATTTTATATAGCTCAGAGATAGAGTCCCTACTTTACATGTATCGGGTGGAAGAGAGGAGAAAGGAGGAAGGGAGGGAGGAAGGAAGGATATGCAAACATTTTCAGGCATTTGGGCACAAAACTATATTTCATTCCTTTTTTTTCTTTGTTTGTTTTTTTTTTTAAGTCACAGCTGAGGATGCTCAGGGATTACTCTAAAATTACACCTGGCAGTGCTCTGGGGAACATGGAATGCTGGGGGTCAAACCCATGTCACCCCTTCTTTTACAATTACATCACACATATGAGAGAGATCATTCTGTGACACAGAAAAGCTTACTCCACTTTTCTTTTATGAAAACTGAGTAATATTCCATTGTGTATATGTACCAGTTTCTTTATCCATTCATCTTTTCTTGACACTTGAATTGTTTCCATGTTCTGACTATTGTGAATAGTGCTACAGTGAATACAGGAGTGCAAGTGTCCTTTCTGAGTAGACTTTTTGGTCTCAGGGTAGATGCCAAGAAGTAGAATTGCTGAATCATATGCATGATCAATTCCCAGTTTTCTGAGAAATGTTCATATTATTTTTTTCAAAAATTCTGGACCATTAGGCAATTCTGCCAGGAATGAATGAGGGTTTATTTGCCATAACCATACCAACCTTTGTTGTTTTGTTCCTTGTGGTGTATGCAAGTTTCACTGAGATGATATATTATTGCTGTTTTTATTTACATTTCCCTGATAATAAATGATACAGAGCATTTTTTTTGTTTTTTAAAGTATTTTATTATACCACTGTGAGATATACAATTAAAAGATATACAATTAAAAAGTTCATATTTGGGTTTTGGTCATACAGTGTTCCAGCACCCATCCTTCCACCAGTGCCCATCTCCCACCACCAATGTCCCCGGTTCCCTCCCCCTCCCCAGCCCGCCTCCATGGCAGGTGATACAGAGTATTTGTTATCTACCTTTTGGTCACCTGTATGTTTTCTCTGAGAAAGAAATAAAGTCATTTCTTCATCTCTTTCCTCCTTTTTTTAATGGACTAGATTATTTATTCTTGTAAATTTCCCTTAATGTTTTGTATATTGTAAACTATAACAAAAAATTTTCTTCCAGCCTGTTGGTGTCTTTTATTCTTGTTATCATATTTTTGGTAGGTCAGAAGCTTCTTAATTTGATATTGTTCTATTTGTTTATCTTTGCTTCCATTTGCTTAGTCAGTGGCATTGTATCATTAACGATACCACTAGATTCAATGTCATAAAGTGCTCTACCTTTGTTTTCAGGTCTGATTTCACGTTCTTCAACCCATTTTTACTTGAGTTTAGAGCATGATGTTGGAAAGGGGTCTGAAATCCCTGGGGGGGGGGGAGGGGGGATGCCATTTTGTCATGTGACCTGTCAGTTTTCCCAGCATCATTTGTTGAAGAGGCTTATGTTGTTCTGCTTGTTGCTTCTTTATTGAAGATTAACAGATTAACTATTCATATGCCTGAGAATCTATCTCTGTACTCTCAAATTTATTCCTTTAGTCTGAGAGTCTGCCCTTCTCCCAGTATCAGTACTACAGTTTTACCTAAGATCAGGCACAAGTCAAGGTTGCCCACTCACCACTACTATTCAACATAGTGTTGGAAGCCTTTACATGTAGGCGATAAAGAGATATGGGCACCCAGATGAGAAATTAAACTCTTACTATTTGCAAATGACATGAAACTATATTTAGAAAATCAAAAAGAATCTACCAAAAAGTTAATCGAAAGAAAAGACTTATACAGTAAAGTGACAGGCTACAAAATCAATGTGCATGAATCTATAACTTTTCTATGTGCAAATAATAATACCCAAGAGAGAAAAAAAATTAAACCCCATTCACAATTATGTCTCAGAAAAATCAAGTACTTGGGAACCAGCTTATTGAAAGAGGTGAATGACTTATACAAATAAATCTCTACTAATAGAAACATATGAGAGGACACAAGGAAATGGAAATATACTCCCTGTTCATAGAGTAGAAGGATTAACAATGTCAAAATTAGGATCTTGTCCAAAGCCTGATACAGATTCAATGCTGTCCCTGTAAAAATTCATATGACAGTTTGTGGAGCAGTCCCAGAATCTCCCCTTAGGAATGCCCCTCATTGAGAGAGTGTACAGTTTCTGCCACCCCACCAGGAAGTTACTGGCACCACCACTGTGGATGTGTGAGCACTGTAGCCATGTCCCAGGTGCTACAATATGTCCCCAATGGGAGTACTCTAAGAAAATGAGGGGACCCTAAGATAAATCAAGTGTCACCAAATGAAGAATATGACCCTGGCAAGTACCACAATCCCAATGAGTACCATAGCCAGGCATGCAAGTACCTCATTCAAGTGTGTGGTGCCACAAGGACAGAAACAGAGGAAATGGATGGGGAAACCATAAATGGAAAATAATATTAAAAGATTAAAAAACTAAAAAATGCTCATGATATTTTTTAAAGACATAGCTCAAACACTGTTGAAATTATATGAAGCAATAAACTCTCCCACTCCCAGCCCCCACCTAACTGTGAAAGCAAGAGGAGGAAAATATATGGGAAGCTTCTTTTCCTCAACTTCAAACTATATTATAAATATTCTCCGAACTTTTAAAATTCAGTAATGGAATAGAATCCAGTGTCTAGACCCTGGTATCTTATCCAAGTTATAATATCTCAATAGAAATCCTCTACCAACAAGCTCTGTGTAAATGACTATAAGCTGTTTTCCTTACAGTTCTGACTTACCCTTTAGAATGTTTTTATACCCGCAGACCAGCACCTGTTCTGCATACAGGCCATTTGACTGGCACTTATGACCAAGGTGACAGGCCAGTGGTTTTCAACCTTTTATACCTATGAGCCAGCACTGTCCATATAACAGAGTTAAACTGTCATTTGTCTCTATCTCACTCTGTTTCTCTGACTATACAAATAACAATATATGCACATATATATTTATATACATAAACACATAGACATATAACTAAACTGAATAAAGGCTCTAGTTGTGAAAAAATTTAAGAGAATGCATTTAACCCTGAAAAGTGAACAAGAAAAACAGTGGTCATGAGGATTTGAAATAGTTTTTATTAGTAGTTGCAATGGTGGTGGGTTTGGGGTTGAGCATTGAATATGTGTAAGAAATTAGCATCAGCATCTTTGTTTAAAAAATTGAGTAGAGGCCCAGTACATTTAAAAAGTTCAATAAGTGAAAGCAGTAATACAGATGGTCCAATTCTCACATAACAACCCAGTAAAAGGTCATGACTTTATCAATACCATTCCAATATACATAATTATATAATTAGTGCCTACTAAGAGAACAGGCATGGGGGTGGGGGTGGGGGTGAAACAAGGGTCTTTGGTGGCAATAAGGACAGGCACATTGGTGGTAGGACTGGTGTTGGAATGTTGAATACTTGAGACAACTGTGATCAACGTTGCAAATCATGGTGTTTAAATAAAGCTATTAAAAAAGAGGAAAAGGGAAAGGAAAAGTGAACAAGATGCTACAGTGGGTTTTGTGCAGTCCCGTCTCAGGACTGGAACCCTCATGAGACACTCTGATGGGTTTTTTCAGCTTGAGCAGAAATAACAACTAATTTTAATCATTTAAAAAGCAGTAAAGCAATTCCAATATGAAGAAAAACTGCCATAGCTGTCAATTATATTCAGGGGTCTTTCTGAGCACTTATCAAGTCTTGAATGAGCAGGAGACTGCATGTTCACTCTGTAGTTTCTAACAGACTATTCTCATTGGCATTTTTGCCACACACCCATTGCCTAAAATTTGATTCAACATAGTCTGCAGCACTGATATCTAAGTCACCGGAGATACAATTCATGTACAAGTCTACGCACTTCCAAAGCCCGAGTATGGAAATGAGTAAGCCTTTCAGCAAGAACCTTCACCTTCCATTCAGACTTGCCTGTTCTCTCCTCCCTTAGGCAGCCATTTGTCAGAGTCAGAGTCATCTGTCTCTGCCTTTGATGAACTGGCGCACGCGCACACACACACACACACACACACACACACACACACACACACCC
Organism: Cryptotis parvus; assembly: GCA_021461705.1. Classification (NCBI taxonomy): domain Eukaryota; kingdom Metazoa; phylum Chordata; class Mammalia; order Eulipotyphla; family Soricidae; genus Cryptotis; species Cryptotis parvus. Next base: position 67,765 of record JAJIBD010024571.1, on the reverse strand, counting down.
TATGAACTGAACTTTGTTTAAACACCCTGGGAGGAGAGAAAATGTGTGCTTTTGCTTTCAGCCACTTACCAGAACCTCCCTCTTTCCCCCTCCAATCCAAACCTTGCTGTGTGTGCATGTGTGTGTTTTCTCTGCACTGCTGGCTTGACAGTGCTTCCCTACTCTTCACTTCCTCTTTAAATATTTGAAGAAAAATTAAAATTATATTTCCTAAAATATACATATGTGTAGCAGGTCATATAAAACATCAAGTAGTACCAGAGGTACAATGATAGCAGTACTAGTGGTCATTTGCCTTACTCTGCCCAGACTAAACCACTTTCAACTCCTTCATATTTCTTCTGCTTATTTTGGGGGTAGGTGGGTGGGCAGTGGTCATACCTGGTAGTATTCAGGGCTCTGTGCTCAGGACTTGCTCCTTGAAAGGAGAGGAAGGCATGTGGTACCAGGGATCAAACCCAGCATGCAAAGCACATGCTTCAGCCCATGGAGCTATATCTCCAGTCTCTTCTGCTTGTTACCTCCTATTGTTGCATAATCCACTTATACTGTTATATCACAGCTTTTCTCCTTTCTATATAAATTTCTGGCTTCCTATGAGAAAAGACAGAATTTAATTCCTTATATAAACCCCTAACCAAACACATACACCCACATATTTCCCATCATCCCAATATTGAGTTGTTTTTTCTTAATTAAGTTAGTCTTCAGTGGTTACATTATTATAATTGCATAAATATAATTCACAGAAGACCTGCAAAGCATTTTAATTGCCTTTTCTTTCTTGTAAAACTTTTGGTTTTCTTTATAGAGTTAATAATTATCCGTATTTTGGTTTTCTGTGTACTTATCACTAATCCATGCCAAATTATCTGACAGTTGTGAAACTCCTTGATGTAACCTAAACATCAGATATTCCACAACTTCTTTGCCTCAAGCATCTATTCTTTCTGAGTTCTTCTCCACTCTCCCCCCACCACCACCACCACCCTTACTCCAACCTGTACCTTTTGCTCTCTAGGTCTACTCAACAGATTATCCTCCTCAGACTTTCCATCTCTACCACCCTGGAAATTCCCTTGGTTTTTACTTATAAATAGAGTTCTATTTATCTAAAGCTCATTTCTTAGTCTTGTTCTCTCAATTTGATGGCGCATCTTTCAGAAAGTTGCTTTAAAAGTTTGTCTGAAGGCTTGGAGAGATAGTAACAATGGTTAAGGTGCTTGCCTTGAATGTGGCCAACCGGGATCTCACCACTGAATCAGCCTTAGTAGTATCCTTCACAACAAGGTCCAAGCAGTACCTCATCGTTTGAACTCACAGTAAACTATGAGCCCAGTTAACCAGAGATTAACAAAAGGGTTACCCAGTCCTCCCAAACATTACTTGGGGACAACCCTCCTCCCCAAAAGACTGCCTAGGAAGATGGGAATAATCACCTTCCCCTGCTTCGACTATACTACAAAGCAGTGATAATTAAAACAGCATGGTATTCGACTAAAGACAAACTTGCAGGCAAATGGAACAAAATTGAATATCCTTACACACGCCCTCAAATACAGGATCACTTAATTTTTGATAAGGGAGCAAGAAATATGAATTGGGACAAGGAAAGCTTCTTTAACAAAGAGTGCTGGGAAAACTCAACAGGTGCATGTAAAAATGAACTCAGGCCTCTATATCTAACCCCATGCATAAGAGTCAGATCCACATGGATTAAATATTTTGCCATCAGACCTGAATCCATGAGGTACATGGAAGGAAATGTAGACAACCCCCTCCAAGTTATAAAAGCTAAAGGAAGACCTCCTTCTAACGCCATGCACAAAAGTCAGATCAAAATGGATTCTAGATCTCAACATCAGACATGAATCTATAAGGTACATCAAAGAAAACATAGGAGAAACAGCTCTACGACATCGAAAAAAGGGAGAAGAAATGAACAGAAGCTTCCAAAAAAGAAGAAATTCGAATGCCCAAAGGCATATGAAAAAGTGCTCTTCGTCTTTAATCATCAGGAGGATGCAAACCAAAACAACAATGAGGTACCATCTTACACCACAGAGACTGGCACACATCCAAAGCAACAAGAACAACCGGTGCTGGCGTGGATGTGGGGAAAAAGGGACTCTCATCCACTGTTGGTGGGAGTGCCAACTGGTCCAGCCCTTTTGGAAAACAATATGGGCATTCCTCCAAAAACTAGATATTGAGTTCCCATTTGATCCAGCAATAGCACTCCTGGGGATATACCCGAGAGACCGAAAAACATATAGCAGAAACACTATCTGTACTTCTTTATTCATCTCTGCACTATTCACTATAGCTAGAATCTGGAAACAACCTAAATGCCCGAGAACAGAGGACTGGCTAAAGAAACTGTGGTTCATCTACACTATGGAATACTATGCAGCTGTCAGAAAAGATGAAATTATGAAATTTACCTGCAAATGGATGGACATGGAGACTATCATGCTGAGTGAAATTAGTCAGAAGGAAAAGGACAGATATAGAATGACTGCATTCATTAATAGGACAATAGATACCAGTGTTTTACTAAATGTGGGAAATGGTAATGGCAGATTAAAACTCACCATTGAATATACACAAAGAGACTTAAGTGACAAACTCTAAATATCTGCAGGGCTAGCCACAATGTGTAAAATAAGAGGGAGAGAGATGCAGAGACAGAGAGAGAAAGAGAGGAAACTGGGGTACCTGCTATTAAGGCAGCCTGGGGGTGGGCGGGAAGGGGTGGGGTACATTGGGGGTGGAAATGGGGCACTGGTGGAGGGATGGGTGCTGGAATACTGTATTACCAAGAACCAATTATGAACACCTTTGTAATTGTATGTTTCACGGTGGTATAATAAAAAATTAAAAAAAAACTAAAGGAATCTTCAAAGATGAAACACCACTGACCAAGCAAGCAGAAGCAAACATAAAGGTGACTACATGAAACTAAGCAAAAAAAAAAAAAAAAAAAAAAAGAAAAGAAAAGAAACTAAGAAGCTTCTGCACCTTGGAAGAAATAGTAACCAAGATACAAAAATGGCCCACAGATTGGGAAAGAATATTTACTCAATAGCCATTTGATAATAGCCATTTGGCGGAAGTCACTGGGGATTTCTGGAGATGGAGCTGGGGTACCCCTTCCCCTCTCTGACTCATCCCAGAGGCCTTGTGGTCCTGCCCACAACTGCCTCAGGGCTCTCAGCCATGATGCAGAAACTCAGACGCACTGGGGAGAGCTGCCATTCAGCTCTCCCCTAGCTCAGCTGACCATGAGGCTCCCAGGAGGCAAGATGGGTTTGGGGAGTGGCCTATCACCTCTGTAGGTCTTCGGAAACAGCTGAATGAGACTCCCTCACTATAATAGTCGCCATTTTTGTGGTCTGGACCCAGTACATAAAACTAGTGGAACCAAACATGTTCTAGACTATATTACAATCTATAATATGTAAGAAAGGGAAGCGAGAGGGAGGGAGGAGGGAGGGAGAGAGAGAGGGAGAGAGAGAGAGAGAGAGAGAGAGAGAGGGAGAGAAAGGAGATAAAGAACTTGCCATGGAGGCAGGCTGGGGGAAGGGGAGGGAGGTGGGGACATTGGTGATGGGAGACAGGGGTGGAGGGATGGGTGTTGTTAACACTGTAGAACCAAAATTCAAACATGAACATCTTGTAATTGTATATCTAACAGTGGTATAATAAAATATTAAAAAATGAAAAAAATAATAGCCATTTGGTTAATATCCAAGATATTTAAGGCACTGGTAGAACTTTACAAGGAAAATAAATCCATCTAACCCCATCAAAAAATTGGGAGAAGAAATGAACAGAAACTTCCTCAAAGAAACTCAAATGGCCAAAAGGCATATGATAAATTGCGCATCATTATTAATCATCAGGGAGATGCAAATCTAAACAACAATGAGATATTCTCTCACTCCACATAGACTGGCACATGTCCAAAAAAACGAGAACAACCATTGCTGGTGCAGATGCAGGGAGAAAGGAATTTTCATTCATTGCTAGTGGGAATGCTGACTGGTCCAGTCTTTTTTGGAAAACAATACGAACATTCCTCAAAAAACTAGAAACTGAGTTTCTATTTGACCCAGCAATGCCACTTCTGGACATATATTTTGGGGGGCCCCAAACACCATCTACAATTCTATAGTCATTACAGAACTATTAACAATAGCCAAATTCTGGAAACAATCTTAGTGCCTGAGAACAGATGACTGGATAAAGAAATCATGGGGGCCCAAGTGATAGCCCAGCGGGTAGGGCTTTTGCCTTGCACGTGGCCGGCCCATGCTGGCCCAGGTTCGATTCCCGGCATCCCATAGGGTCCCCTGAGCACCGCCAGGAGTAATTCCCTGAGTGCAGAGCCAGGAGAAACCCCTGATCATTGCCGGGTGTGACCCAAAAAGCAAAAAAAAAAAAGAAAGAAATCATGGTACATCTACACAAAGGACTACTATGCAGCTGTTAGGAAAAATGAAGTCATTAAATTAGCTTATAAATGGATGCATATGAAGTGAAATGAGTCATGCAGAGTGAAATGAGTCAGAAGGAGAGGGATAGACACAGAATAATTGCACTTATTTTTCAGTGTAAAAACATAACATGAAACCAATATCCAAGGACTGCAGAAACAAGGGCCAGGAGGTTTAGTCCATGTTAGGAACCTATTGAATCTCTTTGGGGAAAAGACTGTCGAGATAAGGAAGGGACCATACTGACAAAGATAGTGGTAAATGATCACTGTATAAACACTGTGCATACAGAATAGGTGAATGAACATCCTTCTAACTGTATAGCACTATGACTCAATAAAATAAATTTTTGAAAAAGGTGTATGTATGTTTCCCATAGCAACTACCAAAACACTCACTTCTGGGGTTCATAGAAATTACTCGGACCCTAGATCTAGGGTGACATCTGACTGAACATTCCCTGCTCCCAGATGTCCTTAAACATGTCCTTGTATGATGCTTACTATCACCCTAGCTTCTGAATCCCTTATGGGGACTGAAATATATTCTGCTAGAGTTTTCCTTGCCCTCTCATAATGCTATTTATTTTTATTTTTATTTTTATTTTTTTTTGCTTTTTTGGGTCACACCCGGCAATGCTCAGGGGCTACTTCTGGCTCTGCACTCAGGAATTACTCCTGGCGGTGCTCGGGGACCATATGGGATGCCGGGATCGAACTCAGGCCTGCACAAGCCGGCTCGGTGCAAGGCAAATGCCCTACCTGCTGGGCTATCGCTCCGGCCCCTCATAATGTTATTGACATGTGATAGAAGAGAGGGATCTAACTAAACTTTTCCTGTTCTGAGTTGGTCAGAAGTGTGCCCCATTCGGTAGGTACATATTTCTGAGGGATTCTTTCCAGGTTATAACTGCTTTCCTCCTGACCCCCAACATCAGTAATGGTTGATAATAACTATTTTTAGGGTTCATGGAAATCTCTCCTATCCTGGAGAAAAGGTAGGGGTTAGGAGGAACCTAACTAAACCTTCTTCTTTGAATCCAGAGGTTCTAATATGTTTAATATTTAAAATAAAAATAACTAGAATACCTATATCACAACACAGTATTGATATAAAATTAAATGAGGCCATTTTAAGTTAAATAAGTCTATATAAGACCGGTTCTCGATTTATATTAGCTAATAAAAAATAAAATCAACATCCATATCTGTTAGTCATATAACAGTATTTTTCTGAAAGAGGCTTAATCTGGAGAATAAACTTGAGTTTGATATTGAAGACTGGTTAGCTAAAAAATTGTGTCAGATAGAATTTAGCTGTGGTATATTTCTTCACAAGCAATACAAAGATTCATTGCTTCTGATTTTTTCAATCAGTGTTCTAGTCCTAGGTTTTTAATGGAAACAAACTTTGAGAATTTGGCACAGAATCAAGATCAGAAGTCACTTCATTTTATTTGTTGTTAAATATAGTGGTCACTTTGTCCCAAAATTAGTGCCAGGATGTTCACATGCAAGTGTCATTGCAAATGTGTGCAGCTTCATTCAAAAAGTAAAACGAGAGCCAACATTGCCTTATCAGTCCCATGAATTAATCATGAGTTTTAATTAAGAATCACATAGGAAGACCTCTATAATTGGAGAGTTAATTTAATGAGTTATTTCAAGTTAACGTAATTTCCACTTCCTTGAACTTAACTGCAATGAATGGAATTTTTTCAGGAAAACTTCATTACCTGTCCAGTCATCATAAGCCTTTCAGACCATCTACTTTTAATCGTGTTGTCTCCAATCCAGGGAGCAAAGTCCCGCAAGGGTTTGAAATCAGAAAGATGCTGACAGCACATCTATGAAGCAGATGTGCTTTTGTTGTACAAAGTTTACATATGTTAATAGATTTAAATTGGTCTGTGAACAAAGTCGATTTCCATTCCTTGATTATTTATATAAATTAGAGGATGGCTTAACTTAATTTCTAGCATGTGTGCCCTCTGGCAATAAAGGTTGCTGAAGATCTCAGTCTTTCTCTTTTCAGGGTTTCGAGAAAAAAAGAACACCTACTATCTGCTAATATTTAACTGTACTACTTCATAAGGACAGTTTATTTTGTAGCCTATAATGATCTAATCAAGAAAACCAAAGATCTGATGTAACTTCCTGTACTCAGCTCCAGCCCATCTTCTAGAGAAGATAAACAAATTTCAAACAAAAGAAATAAAACTGTATAGGATTTCACTATCAGGCACAGTCCCAAACCAACACATGCAATTGTAAGAATCTTGACTTCATATTCAAAATAGACAAAGCAGATGTGGGTAACTTGGTTGACCCTGAATGACTAGCATAAATGGCAGCAGGATACATTAGCTTTTGCACCCAGACTCAAGGAAGGAAGTGCTTTTGAAGACAAGAAATATTTGTATTCTTTTTGGCATTGGCATTTGCATCCTTAAAATCAAACATTTTTGAGCCATTATAAATGGCTCTTCATGTTAAAAAAGCCATAATAAATGCCTCTTTTTTTGTTTCTTCTCCCCTTAATTTTTATTATACCACCATGAGATATATAATTACAAGGATGTTCATAATTGATCTTTGTCATAGAGTGTTCCAACACCCATCCCTCCACCAGTGCCCCATTCTCTCCATGAATATCTAAACACTCCCTCCCACCCAACCTCACCCCTGCCCCTATGATAGCAGGCACCTTTTCAGTCTCTATCTCTCTGTCTCTGTCCCTGTATTTCTCTCCTCTCTTACACTTTGTGGTTTGCCCTACAGATAGTAATGGTTTATATATTCAATAGTGAGTTCTAGTGTGACATTATAATTCCCCATTCCCCATTAACCTCCCCAGTTTGTTGCAACTAGAATGATCATTACAGTGTATAAATGTGAAAGATCATGGGAAGGACCTGGTGCTAAAATCCATTATAGTCTAAGATGTCATGCGGCTGCAGAGGGCCACATGCCAGTGCAGCTGTGGATCTGGAGTGTCTCTCTTCCCATTGCTGGCTGTGGTTGGCTGGGAGCTCGCAGAAACACCACCGAGATGGAGGTGAAGGAATGGGTGGAGGAGCCCAAATACCCACTCCAAGTTGGAACAGCCTGCCCCCCCCACACACACACGTGTGAGCAATCCCTAGGAGCTATGAAGGACTCGGCCAGGGGCTGGCCGAAATGGCTCTTTTTAAAACCCTCTTGCTAAAGCTTTTCCATCATAAGAGTAAATACAAGAAAATGGAAATTTTTCTGTTTATCAAGTCTGAGTTTCCACATTAGAAGTTTCCACTTTTGCCACTAAAGTTCGTGGACTGGGTTTTCTAAATTGAAATAAGCGTGTTAGAACACTAATATAGAGCTAGACTCTATTTTAGTTCTCCATCTTAAGAAGTGTCTTAAGCATATCACTGACTCCAACCCCATTCTCTCTCTCTCTCTCTTGCTTTTTGGGCCATACTTGGCAATGCTCAGAGGTTATTCTTAGCTCTGCACTCAGGAATTACTCCTGGTGGTACTCAGGGGACCATATGGGATGCCAGGGATCAAACCCGTCATCTGTGTGCAAGGCAAACACCCAACCCACTAGACTATTGCTCTGACCCCGAATTTCTCTCTCTAGCTCACAAGTGCTCTTCAAATGAGGATGGGTGATGAAAAACTTTGCTCTGATTTCTATTATTCAAAACTATATCATCATCAACTATTCAGTAGAGAAAATAGATGGGGTAATGGCATTTTCCTCACTACGTATTCTTATATCCAACAAAGTGACTAATGATGGGTATAAGTCAATCCATTTTATATAGTATTTTATACTAAACTATTTCCTAGCAGTTCTGAGGTGGAGGGAGTCATGTTGATTCCTAGTGGTGGTCCTTGGCTGGAAATGTTGAGAGTCTCTAGGCTCTCCTTAGGTCCATGAATTACTAAAATGTGAATTATTTTAAGCTGTTATGTTTGTAGTAATTTGTTGTGCAACTATAAAAAATGAATGTAACAGTCTTCATTATAAAGGTCTCTAATTTGCTTTAAGAGAAGCAATTCTTTTTTATTTTCATTACAGCTATTTTATCTGCCCCTTGCGGTGTTGCAGTTGTGGCTGCAGTGCCTGGCTGCATCGGCAGGTGGCAGACAGAAAATAGGCTTGTCTACACCCAGGGCTCTGCCCTGTGGGCCCTGGATGGTGGATGGTTGATGGTCTGACAGAAAAAGACTGGGTCCCCTGGAATGAACCCAGAGCCACAGCAAAGCCTGGCAAGCTATCCGTGGTATATTCAACATGCCAAAAACAGTAACAATAATAAGCTTCATTCCCAACTAATGGAGATGTTACTGGCTCAAGCAAATTGATGAACAATGGGAAGACAAGTGACAAGTGACAGCTATTTTATAGAAACTGTCACAATGAGGACTCAGCCTCACCCAAGTCCCAGGTAATGCCTGGTTTCCTCTGAGGATGATTTTCTCTCATACTTGCTGGAGTTTACCATCCCCCTGTTGCTCACAACACTTTTTAATACACACTTGCTGTTTGTTAAAGGTCATCTATTTATAACCAAAGGGACCAATGCCACAGTTTTGATATTGTCAATAATTTACTATTGAAGTAGTACCACAGATCACTTTTAAAATATTATTCTTTGGGGCCAGAGCGATAGTCCAGCAGGTAGGGCATTTGCCTTGCACGCAGCCGGCCCATGCCTGCCCGGGGTTCGATCCCCAGCATCCCATATGGTCCCCGAAGCACCGCCAGGAGTAATTCCTGAGTGCAGAGCCAGGAGTAACCCCTGAGCATTGCCGGGTGTGACCCAAAAAAAAATAAATAAATAAATAAATAAATAAATAAATAAATAAATAAATATTACTCTTTGGTCTGCAGAGAGGGGGAGGCTAGCACATTTAATAAGACCTGACATTCCCTTGAAGAAGGCCAATGCCTTCAGAGGTATGAGCTTCACTAAATTTCTTAAGAATCAATTCTAGTCAGTTGAGGCTGAATCTTTTGAAGGAGGTTAATAATTGGTAGTACCTCTCAGGAATGAAGGGGTGTGTTGGGGCCAGAGGGATTGCAGTTTCTCATAGAGACAAGTGTCTCCCTTTAAGTGAGATTTTGTGAACATTTTTCTTTCTTTTCTGTATTCTTGGATTTGCTAGTTTCCAAAAGGTAAGCCCCTGCTAAGAGAATGAGCTTCATAACAGTAAGAGTATGTGCCTCATGGGTTTGTTTTTTGGTTTGGTTTGTTCTGGTTTGATTTGGCTTTTTTGGCTTTGGGGGTCATAGCCAGCGATGCTCAGGGGTTACTGCTGGCTCTGTACTCAGGAATTACACTTGGTGGTGTTCAGGATACCTGCCGGGGACAGGAATAGTCTGCATGCAAGGCAAACACACTACCCACTATACTATCGCTCCAGCCTCCCATACCTCATGTTTGACACCCTTCTTTCACCAACTTTGTGATTATGAACTAATTGACCATTTAATTATCTTTGAAGTTCCCCACGCCCATGCCCCATTCCCCCCCCCCAACCCCCGCTTGGGCCTCCAAAAAGACTTACAGCTCTACAATCTATTTTTCTGCCATATATGCCTAATTATGGCCCACTAGGCACTCGCATTCCATGCCCGGCTCCAAGCCAGCGAGCCGGACTTCTTACCCATTTAAAGTTTGAGAATAGGTTGAGAACATTTCGGCCCCAAGACCTCTGGTCCACCACCACTGCAGAGCCTTGCAACAAGCCAGACGACCCCCACTCCATGAGGGCCTCCATTTTCCACATCCAGACTTCCCCTTGTCAGAACTCCACCCAGCAGACCAGCCTATCATGGTCCGGCTCATCGAGATCCACCCTGCAGCAGTCTTTTTTTAAATCCGGCCCAGGTACACTGATCCAGAGACTCACAGACATGGGGGCAGAGCTGCTACTGGCTCTCCCTGTGCCCAGCTGCTCACAAGGTGCCCTGGAGGGAAGGCGGGTTCTAGCCCTGGCCCACCACCCCTGCAGAGCCTGGCAACAAGCCAGATGAACCCCCACTCCATGAGAGCAACAATTTTCCACATCCGAACTTCCCCCTCGTCAGAACTCCACCCAGCAGACCAGATTATCACAGCCTGGCTCAGTGCTGCCACTTGTGGCAGCGCGTTTCATCAATAAATGCTGGATTTAGAGATGAGAATGCTACCTGCACAGCAGAGCCTGGCAAGCTACCAGTGTTGTATTTGATATGCCAAATACCAGTAGCAATCATAGACCTCATTCCCATGACCTGATGGAATGGTTTGAGGCTCTTTATGTTCCTGGAGCAATCAGGTGCCCTTGGGCTCTACTTGCATAAGACAGGACATATGGAGATGTTATTGGTGCCCGCTGGAGCAAATCGATGATGAACAGGAGGACAGTGATACAGTGATACAGTGATACAGTGATATGCCTAATTATATGACATTTCTTTTGGCTGTGAAGATACGGACCTTTAGGGTTAAGGAATGTGGGCAAATAAGTCTAGTATCTACCAAATTGATAAGCTATTTAGCTATGTTCTTAATCACAATTATAAAATGTATTACATTTAATAATACTGTATTTAGATACTATTACTTTATAATAATAGTATCTATTATTATGACTCAGATACACGGGGCAGAGCTGCTATTGGCTCTCCCTATGCTCAGCTGATCATGAGGCGCCTGGGAGAAAAAGCAGATTCTAGCCCCTGGCAAGCCATCCCATTAGAGCCTCTCAAGAAGCCAGAGGAATCCCCACACCATGAGGGCAATTATTCTCAACATCCAAACTCCACAGCTCATCAGAGATCCACCCAAAAGAAAAGCCGACCTCTCTCTCTTGCAGTTCATCAATAAATGCACGAGATGAGAGCCTACTACTGAGAGTATATAACGCACACGACAGAGCCTGGCAAGCTCCCCATGTTGTATTTAATATGCCAAAACCAGTAACAATTATAGAACTTATTTCCATGACTGAAGGAATTGTTTGAGTCTCTTCATGTTCCTGGGCTACAATAGCACATGGCAGGATGTAAGGAGATGTTACTTGAGGTGCCCACTCGAGAAAATTGATGAACAATGGGAAGAAGACAAGTGATATAAGTGATACTTCATAAAACAATACTATTCCTCATCAGTGTCATTTTATGACTAATTCAGCTTTTTCAGACACACCATTGTCACGTTCTTCTAAATTGTCTGTTCTGACACATTTGGGCAGGGAAACTGTGGTAGCAGCACAACCAATGGTGCTCAGAGCTCAATTTTGGCTCTGTTTTCAGGAACCATATGTTCAGGAGTACCAGGGATCAAACTGGGGTCTTCCTTATATAAGGCAAGTGTCTTACCCACTGTACTATCTCTCCTGCCCACATTCTTAAAAAATAATAGCAGCACCTGCAGCTCTGCTTGGGGGCCAGGGTAGGTCCAAGCTTTTAACACTCTACATGGTGGAGGGGCCTAACTGCGTAATTACATCCTACATCCTACATCATTACATCCTACATCTTGCACATAGGTCTAAGCTTACACCATCTGGTCTGTGGTTAAATACTGTCACTAGAAATGTTATCCCAAGTCACAATCATCACAAACATTTATTTACAGAGCATGTGGTCATTTAAAAAATTTCCTGTGGGTATTTATTTGTAATGTCCACATACAAATTGCATTTGTATGTGGTCCCTGAAAAATTTAATTTCTTAAAAAAACTAAACTGAATTAAAACTTGCACTTAGAAATAACAACTTCAAGAATAATTACAAATGAGTGACAAACATCTCTATCTCTTTTTTAAAAGAAGTTCTGGAAGATCACCTTCGTAAGTATACCAAACAGCAAACAGTAACTTTAGATCATTGCATACCAAAGCATCCACCCCTAACAGTTTGTTGAATCCAGTTCAGATATTGGGAGAATACCAAAAGATGATGTCATTAGAATGTGTATCAAAGGTGACTTCCTTTTTTCTGGGAAATAAATTTGTAGGTAAAAATAAAAATAAAGGAAACCAACCTTAGGGAACTGGGAGTGTGGTTCAGAGATAAAGGGATTCAGTCCCTGGCACTGGCAAAAAAAAAATAGACACCTTCATATTTGTACAAACAAGCCATTCACTCAAGTTAGTATACAGATTATAAGCATTTTAACATAATGTAAATTTTTCTTTTTTATCTTTGGAAACCAATGTGGCAATATTCAAAGATTTTCTTCAAAGTATTTTTATTATAATATCCTCTTAAGTGGAAGGATAAGAATCTAATGTATTTCTCCACCAAGAAGACTCATTGCAATCATAAGGAAATTGAATGTAAGCCATTTATTTACTATTTATTTTAACTTAATTATGAGGAATCACTCAGGGAATTTGATGGGGTACTGGGGTAGGCTTTGTGCAAGGCAAGTGCCCTACCTGCTGTACTATCTCTCCAGCTCTGAAAGAAAGCCCTTCAAAAGCTACCCACATACAGTCTCATCACATACAGGCTTATCACACACAGTCCAATACTCAATGCTTAACAATGCTTAATCTTTCCTCTGAAGCCAACTTTCTAGTAATAACTTGTGCCTGTTTTTCTCTTCTGATTTTTTCCTTTATATAGAAGGGAGAAAATGCTCGTGCCTGGAATGGTAGCTAATAACTCACACTTTTAATTTGCTCTTCTATTAATTCAGAAAGTATTACCACTTTTTCTCCCTCTGTACTGGAACTCAAACCCAGAGGCTCACAGATGTGCTACAGTTGAGGTACATCCCAGTTCCAAGTAGAGCGATGTTTGAGGGGCCTTTCCAAGATGACTAGATATTCCTGTGGAAACTTTTTCCAATTAGGCAGGAAATGAAACCTGTCCTTTCATTCAGCTCAAAATAAGAACGAGCATATATATATTGAAGATTTCCAGGGGGTCAGTGGGGGTTTGGGGTAGAGAAGGCAAGAAAATAAACTCACTTTCTACTACAAATGCTTTTTCCTTTTTGTCTTAAGTAAAAAACTACAGGCAAGCTGCTATCAGTGGATGTTAAATGTTCAAAATTCTAAGAGGGAAGTGTTATGTGCAATTAAAACAAACAAAAAAGAACAAGTACCCATTTTTCACGACAAAATTGTCACAATTTCATGCCAATTTTTTGCAAAAAAAAGAGATTACAATCATTATGTGAATATTTTTAATTGTACCAGTATTACTTTAAAAATCATTTATTACTAGACTGGTGCAAGATTAGGTTGCACTGACTACTCCAGACTATCTAATTTTGTGGTAGCAGTGAAGATGCTGGGGAATAGGGGTGGCCATCAGAGTAAAGTTTGGTGTGCCTTCTTCAGCTGCAAGAGTCAGTTATGTGATCTCTGTTCCAAATGTCTCCTTCACCTCTCTTGGTGGGGAGATGCAAAGAACATAGAGACTTTGGCCCCAAAGACAACCTGAGTCAATTTAGAAGACTACTTCAAGTCACCCAATTGGAGCCAAATTCTTAATTTCATCTGGATGGAAAGTTAGAGCTGAGATAAGGGCGTCCTCTTGGGACTCTTGGTTCTGATGCCTAGGAAAATGACTGATGAATACCTTTCCCCAGCATAGACATACTTCTCTGCTGTACCAAGTCACTTTTGTATTTACTAGGGGTTTGGGAGTTTGGGGGGGTTGTTGAGATATTGTAGTTTATAATAGTGTTCACATTATTATTTTCAGAATACAGATTTACTGCATTACACCCCCCCCCCCCCAGAATGTCGATATCTCTCCACCTGGTCCATTCTCATCTGCACTCTCCTCCCAACCACCCTCTTCCCAGCTGGGAAATTTTTTTTTCTTTTGCAATGCCTGATAGAACTCAGAGAAACACATAGGTAAGGCAAGAGCTTTAGCTTTCAACCACATTCCTTATCCCTAATCTTAGTTATGTTAGTATAATCTCAGTGTTAGTTTTCACTGGACGTTGTCTATACCCCTTCTTGGTTTCCTTATATGCCAAATATGAATGACATCATCCAGTATTTGTCCCTCTCCTTTTGACTCACTTAATTCAACATCCTCATGGTGTAGCCAAAGATATAATTTCATCTTATAACTGTGTCTTACAGTATTCCCTTGTAGGTCAGTAGATGATAGAGAGATGATATAGAGATAAGAGAGATAGAGATAGATAGATAGATAGATAGATAGGTAGGTAGATAGATAGATAGATAGATAGATAGATAGATAGATAGATAGATAGATAGATAGATAGATAGATAGATAGATAGATAGATAGATAGATAGATAGATAGATAGATAGATAGATAGATAGATAGATATACAGACAGATAGAGATTTTTAACTTTTTTATTTTTACTTTTGGGGGAGTTGGACTTATTTCTGACTTTGTGCTCAGAGTTCACTCCTAGAGGGCTAGAGGGACCATATAGGATGCTTGGGATCAAACGCAGATCAACTGCATGCTGGTCAAGCGCCCTACCTGCTGACCTATCTCTTCATTCCCTATACAATTTCTTTATCCACTCATCTGTTGTTAGACAATTGTTTATTTCCATAGCTTGGCTAATGTTAACAGTGCTATAATAAATATAGGTACATATCTTTTCAAATTACTTATCTTATGTTTTTGGAATAGATGCCATGAAGTAGAATTGGGATCATATGGTAGTTCTATTTTCAATTTTTGGTGAAGTCTTCATACTGTTTTCCACAGAGGCTGAACCAGATGGTATTCCCACCAAGAGTGAATGAGGCTTCCTTTTTTCAACAAATTACCCATTAGCATAGTTGTTCTAGTCCTTTTGGTACAAAGTACTTTCACTTGGATATAAGGAAACATCTCATTATAATTTAGATTTTCATTTCCCAATAATCAGTGATGACACAAACACATTTTCTTTTTTTTAACTTTTTTGGGTCACACCAGGCGACGCTCAGGGGTTACTCCTGGCTCTGCACTCAGGAATTACTCCTGGCGGTGCTCGGGGACCATATGGGATGCCGGGGATCGAACCCGGGCCAGCACAGGCCGGCCGCATGCAAGGCAAAAGCCCTACCCGCTGGGCTATCGCTCCGGCCCTCAATCACATTTTCATATGCCTGTTGGCTATCTATGTGTCTTTTTTAGAAAGTGCTTGTTTCTCTCTCCCCTTTTTAAAACTTTTTTTTGTTGTTGCGAGTTTAGTACTATGCTATTAGATGTACACTATACAAATATTTTCTCATATTCGGTAGGGTGTCTTTTAACTTTAACTATAGTTTCTTTTGTAGAAGTTTTTAGGTTTGACGCCATCCAATCATTAGTTGTTTTTTAACTTTTACTTTCTTTGACAACATAGTTAAATCATTGAAGATACGTCTGAAGTCAATATGATGGAGAGTTCTGCCCAAATTTTCCTCCATGTATTTTTTATGGATTCTGGTCTAGGATTTATAGACCTAGATGTCACCATCTAGGTCTATAATTCATTTTGAATAACCTTCTGTGTTTGGTTTGACAAAAATAGCCCAGTTTCATTTGTCCACATGTGGAAGACTAGTTTTCACAGTATCATTTGTGAAAGAGGCTTTTCTTTTCTTCATTTAGGTAAATTAATCACACACATACATGAGTGCTTCTGTTTCAATTCTATTCTATTGGGCTGATAATCTGCTTTTTATTCCAATATTACACTATTTTGATTACTATGGTTTTATAATATAGTTTAAGTTTAATTATTTTTCCTCAGAATTGCTTTGACTGGGTGACCAGACCTGGGTTCAATCCCTGACACACCATATGGTCCCTTGAGACACAAGGAGTGATTCTTGAGCAGTGAGCCAGTAGTAAACTCTGAGTACTACTGGGTATGACCCAGAAAAATAAAACAAGCAACAATAACAAAAAGAGAATTTCCTTGACTTTTCAGGGATTCTAAGGTTCCATTCACAATAATATTTGTTCTATGACCATAAAGAATACCGTGGTAATTTTCAGTTTTTCATTGAATCTGTACCATGCTTTGGATAGGATGGTCATTATAACCATCCATTAACTCTTCCAATTCATAAAAAGAATTTTTTCACATTCTTGTGCTTCTTTTTAGTTATTTTAGTAGGGACCCACAGTTTTCAATAAATAAATCTTCGATCTCTTTTGTTCAGTTGATTTCTAGCTTCTCAGTTTGGGTTTCTTGGTTTCCTTTTTGACCTAATACTGATTTGCTAGTATGTTTAGTCTCTAAGTAATTCCATTTTTCCTAGCTTTCTTTTTTATAACAGATTTCTATCTTCAAGACATTGTAATTTGAAAAGACACCTGACATAATTTCTATCTCTATGATTTTATGGACACTTATTTTGTATCTCAGTATGTGGTGATCCTGGAGAATGTCTTGAATCCATTGGATTCAAGCCTGTGTTTATCATGACAGTTGACTGTGTCTCTTGTAAGAAACAGAAAGGTTGGGTTCAGTTTTCTGACCTATCTAGACATTCTGTATCTTTTTATTGGTGAGTTCAGGCCATTGAAAGAGAAATTAGTGAAATAAAGAAATTTATTGTCACTTTTCTACTGTGGGTTATGGGTATTGATGGATGTTTTGTTCATTTTTATCTTCCTTCTCTGTACTTTAATACCTGTCTGTTATTGGTCAGGTTTCATTTTCCTCTTCATGTTTGTGTCTTCTAAGAATACTTGTATTGAAAGTATCATGAAGTTTGCCTCGAAGGTGCTGAATTTATATCCTTTATCAGTTAAAAGCAAGTGACCTTCAAGTCTATTATGACTCCTCACTATTATTTTACTCCTTTCCCACATTTAAATTTTTTAGTATTTTACTATTTCCAAGATTGCTTTTTTTTATGGAAAACCATCTAGAACTATTTGCCAAACTGTATTAGTCATTATTTGTTGGGGAGCACCGCTGGGGTCCCTGACAGTGCTGGGAAGCGAGTTCCCTTCTACCTCTGAAGCCGGCTGGGAATGGATGAAGACTCAGGAATCCGATGCAGTTTTAAAAGGGCTTTACTATCACAGGTTCCAATATACAATCCAAGAGCAGGGAAAACCTCCGGACTCTGGGTTCCCAGCTAGGCTCCATCCAGGTGTAGGCCAAGATGGCTGCCACCACGTGTTGAGGCTCAACAGAGAATGGAGAGGATGGAGAAGCAAAATGCCAAGGGAAGCTGAAATGGCAAAAAGGGGAAAAAAGAGAGAGAGCTTCTTTCTTGTAGCTTATTTTATAGCTAGAAATCCGCCCAAACTCCACAGCCCAGCCCATTCTTGGTTGGGCTATCTAGAGATGAAAACAGTAAAATGGCTCTATTGAATATATATTAACTATTTTTCTTCTTATATTTACGTATGCAAAAGTATACTACCTGCACAGCAGAGCCTGGCAAGCTACCCATGTTGCATTTGATATGCCAAATACCAGTAACAATTATAGACCAAGAGAAGCCGAAATGGCAAAAAAGGGGGAAAAGAGAGAGAACTTCTTTCTTCTTGCAGCTTATTTTATAGCTAGAAATCCGCCCAAACTCATCATCCCAGCCCATTCTGGGCTGGGCTATCTAGAGATGAAAACAGGAAAATAGCTCTATAGAATGTAGCAACTTCAGGAGATCATCTGGTTGTTTACAATTAAAAGCCTCCTAAGCAGAGCTGGGAGAAGCTATAAGCTAAATGTAACTTCCCCTGGCAGGAAGGATCAAATGCCCTCAGGTAATTTCTCCCAGCACCTCACCTAATATCTTGAGCCAAGATCTGCCTGGAATTGCCTTTATAGGGTAGAGAAGGGGGTTTCTGAGATGGCATGTCTCTGTACCAAAGACTAGTACTAATGCCAGTTAAATATTTCTCCAAGCCTTCACAAGAGTCGTGTCTACTTCACGGTAGTTTTGTATTTTAGTTGCCTTTGAGTTATCAGGGAGCCATGCTTGCTTGCTTGGAGGCAAACAGCATTTCTCTCTGGTCTAATTACTTAGAGATCCAACTTGGCCAGGCAAATATGCTGGTGAGATCTAGCTAGTCCCATGATGCTTGTGGTAGCATGAGAGAATATTTATACCAGCCAGTACAGAATACATGGTCAGATAAGACTGCCACATTCAGACTATCCCCCTATCTATGAAGTGACCGGCAGGAGGCAATCCAGGGCAGATGCAGAGGCCTAGGCTTTTAGGGTGTCCTGCAACAATTATTTACTTCTTTAATTGTTTATAATGTTTAGTATCAATCTTTAAGTTCGAGTGGCCATGTATCTGGGTAGAGTATTCTTGGTTTGATGTCGATTTTATTCTGAATTTGACTATATCATGCCATTCCCTTCTGGTCTGTTGAGTTTCATTTGGTAGATCTACAATGAGTCTTATGGGTATTCCCTTTATATGAGTTTTTGCTTTGTTCTTGCCGCTTTCAATATTCTATCTCTATCTTTGCCCTTTACCATTTCATGTGTTGTTACTCTTCTATCTGGGTTTATTTTGCTTAGATTTCTGAACTTATTGGTGGTTTCTCTCTTTAGCTGTAGATTCCATCCATAGGGTGTTTTTAAGTTAACCTACTTTGTTTTCCAGTGATTTCTGATTAAAGTTTTCTCATATTTTCTTTTATTGAAGCTCTCTCCTATAGCTGTCATCAAGTCAGTAGACTTCATCTTTAAGTCACTTTGTCTTTGTCAGGGAGTTTAGAGAACCCCTGTCTGCTTGGTTTCACAGATCTGGGTCTTTGGCAACTAATGGAGGTGAATTCTTCTGCTTCTTAATTTTGTCCTGTATGTCACAAGAGATCTGGGAACAAGGGTTGTTTTTGTGTTAGAATGGGATTCATACCCATTAATTCTACCCAGAGATGTGACTCTTGAGTTTGTGATGCTCTGAAACACTACTAGAAATTTTCAGTAACAAAACTTAACTGCATTAGTTGTATTAGTAAGGACACAGTGTTCATAGTTGCTATTGTCTGACTATGGCTGTAGTGTTAGTATCCAATATTCTTGGGTAGTCAATGAAGTCTCTCATACTTAGGAAGCCCCAGTAAAAATCTAGAATACTGCCATGCTCCTGACCAGACTCCACTGCTCAGACAAGTCTCATCCAGAAATTAATTTGTTGGAAATCTCAGGTATGACCTGGCAGTCACATACAGACCCCAAAACTGCCACCCAGGAAAATATTTAACTCCAGCTGCATCATCCCATTAAAATGTTTCGACTTCCTAGAGCTGCAGTCACATAGGCAGCTGTGTGGCATCTCAAACTCCACACACTGATAAAACAGGAGTAGCACACCAGATTTAGTGGGATGTAATGTAGAAGCCAACCAATCTCAATTAACAAGATATAAACACAGAAGGATTAACCTATAATAGCATTTTAGTAATTATTATACAAGGGTTTAATGGCTTCATGGTGAGATATGACAATCTTCCTGTCTTCAAAGGAAATATTTTGATCATTTTTAGCAAATTGTTTATAAGAACCAATATAAAATAAATCACTGAGGGCCTGCTATAAAGGCAGGCTTAAATGGTGGTTGGTAATATTGGAAATCGTGGTGGGAAGATTCTTGAAAGGGTGGGGAGGTTAGTGTTGGAATGTTGAATGTCTGTAACCAACCATCATGAACAATTCTGTAAAAATAACTAAGTAATTTAAAAAATTTAAATAACTTTTTGGGGAGCTGGACAGGAAGAATAGGGTTTAAAGAGCTTATCTTGCATATGGGAGAACCCAGTTTAATCCCTAGCATAATATATGGTCCCTGAGCACTGCCAGGGGTCACTTCCAAGCAGAGTCAGCAACAGCCTTGAGCACTGCTGGGTGTGCCCTTAAACCACTCCTGCTTCTAAATAATATTCTGGTTCTGAATCACTGGTGAAGAAATTGGTGTAGTGCACTGCAACTACAAAACAATGCCCCTGTTACCATGTAAACTATGATACCTTAATAAAAGTTATTCTTAGAACAAAAAAGCAAACAAACCAAAAAACCTGCCATACCAGGCAAACCTGTTATCTACAGGGTATTTTAATTTACTGGTATCTTGCAGAATCAGTATTGCTAGGCTCAAGTCAACATGGGAAGTACCTGCAGCCCGACCCTAAGTTCATTCTAAACTCCAACTAAATCACTGTTCAATAAGAGTTAAGCACAGGCACAGCAAGCAATGGAAGGTCTCTGCAAGAGTATCTTCAGTCTCTATAAGCTCCTCTGACACTAGAATTCATTTCTTAGGTTCCAATCAGTCAAATATGTATTGAGGAGGGGCTGGTTCTTTTTAAGCTTGAGGTAGGCAGATTTCACTCAATCTGGCACTGTTCTTCCCTTGGCTTGGAATGGCAAAAACTGCTCTCTCATCACTTGCTTCTCTTAAAATGGCTCAAAACCTATGGTTCCCTGCAGGCTTGCGAAGGTAGTCTACAGTCACATTGTCCACTCTCTGGAGGTACCAATCCTGAACAGCTTGCCCTGATCAGTGCTTACCTCCACATCAGGTTTTGTGAGAGCAGTATTGAAGGGTAGGACACCAGCTCTTGGCTTACTCCTCCCTCTTCCTAGAGCAAAGCACTTAATTTTCCTTGTATACTCTGCTCTCCCTCTCCTTGGGATCATGCTTTCAAGATGGCCACCATTCCTTGTTTCACAGCAGAGAAATTCTTGAGAGAGTGGCAGGGTGAGAAACAGTAACTCAGTCAGATCCTATATAGCATTCGACATTTAGTTCAGGTTTTGATACTTTTTTTCATTGGAAAGGCCCATGAGTCTTCTCACATTGTTTGCTTCCTTTTCCACTGTCTTGGTCCCTTCTCCCATTTTTTATCCTTTTCTAGCAAAAAAAAAAAAATCTCCTATATTCTTATTAGGAGGATTTTGAATAAAATTCTTTAAGGAGAGGGTTAACACAGGCATGGTGCTCAAGCTGGTCAACTCCTCCCCCATACAAAAATCTGAAAATAATTCTGATAAAAAGAGCAATTCTGCTTGTGAGCAAACCAGATGGCTCCCCACCCCTTCATCAAGTCTGTTAGTTTTCACATCGCTGCCTTGGAAGTTTCTCCCCAGAAAAACACATGGACATGAGACTTTTTTTGACTGAGTTAGGAATCTGTTTTAAAACAAGGCCCATCCACATTAACTCCTAGGTCTGCCCTACATAATTGCCTGCTTCATTTTCTTCAGGATATTTTCCCTGGCAGATTGACCATCCTTTTAAATAACTAAATATATCACTTATGGTCAACAAAGTAAAAACATTGAGGCTTCTTTGTGGAGAATTCAGACCAAAAAGCTCAGCGCTGGCCTGAATTTTCTGGATCCATGCAGTACATTGGGGCTGTGTTTGTGCCAGTGGGTTAAAGCACTTGTATTTGGAAAATGTCTCAGGTTCTACTTGAAGGTTTATTTGGAGAGCTGCTCATTAAAGCATAAGTAGAAAGAACATTGAAGGCCACTTATTAAGGAAGGTTTCCTGTTTCGTGGGAAGTGGGGATTGAATACTTTATAAAAGTTCCACATAATCCCACTTTGACTAAGGAACTATCATATCCCAGAGAGAGGTGATAAAGTCCACTCTTGGAACTGATGTAGTTGGTGCTACAGTGGGTGTTCGTTGTCAAACATCCTGTGTTAATGCATTTAAGGAGTTAGCGTCTCAGCAAATGCTGAATTCCCAACAATAGTTTGAATTAATAAAAATAAATATTTACAAAACTTAAGCTCTTCTTTATATAGACAAGGAATTCTCAGCATGGGTGAAGAGTCCGTGGACAGCCTTCATAGTAGACTTCCAAAAACCTACTCTGCAAAAATGAATGAATGAATGAATGAATGAATGAATGCTGGAATCTGCAAATAGATCTTTTAGGGGAGTTTTCAGAGCATCTTCCATAATCTCAAAGGAAAACCAGAGAGATAGCATAGGGGTTAAAGGATTTTTTTGCCTTGCTTCGGAACCAACCCAAATTTTATCCCTAGTGCTACCAAGAATAAAATTTGAGCACAGAGCCAGAGCAAGGAGTGATCCCTGATGACTGGCAGGTGTAGCCCTAACACAATATTGAGCATAAATTAAGTAACAGACTATACCATCACGACTTGTTTTACCAATTCAGTCTTGAAATAAATCCACTATCCTCTCTCCCATATCCCAACCCTGCCATAGACTAACCGTCTCTGCTATAGTTCAAGCAATCTACTGTAACCTTAGCCTTGTGTAAGATATTGATAAGTAGGTTTACTTCTTCCCATTAATCTTTCCTAATCTCTCTTTAGTAACAAAGTTAACACTGATAAAATAAGACATCAGATGAAAACCCTTTGAAAAAGAGTGAATGCCAAAGGTATAGTTCAGAGGTTTACTACTAGTTTGTTTAATCATAACTACAACCCTTGAATTATAATCTATCTCCAGTGTTACTGAATCTTACTTAACATCACAGGACTCTCAATTTTTGTATTGTGTAGGAAATAAGGGTTTAAATGTTCCTGCTAGATATATTCAAAAAGATGCAGTACTTGGTAAGATTTGAGGTAAGGGTGCAGATCAAAGGCTTATTCCTGGCTCTGTGTTCAGGGATCACTCCTGAATGGCTTGGGACTATATCATGGTATACCAAGGATCAAACTCAGATCAGCCGCATATAACGCCCTATGCTAAGATTTTTTTAATTTTTTGATTTTATTTAAAAAGTGTTTTAAATGAATCACTGTGAGATACACAGCTAAAAGTTGTTCATGACTAGGTTTCAGTCATACAATGTTCCAAAACCCATTCCTTCACCAGTGATATTTTTTGCCACCAATGTCCCATTTCTCTCCCACCTTCCCCCCCCAGTCTTTTTCTTCTTTTCCTCTCTCTGCCTCTCCCTCTCTCTTTCTTTCTCTCTCCATTTAGACATTGTGGTTTGCAATACTGTTACTAAAGGTTTTTGTCAGGGAACGCCGCCGGGTCCCCGACAGTGTCAGGACAGAGGTTCTCTTCTACCTCCGAGGATGCCGGGAGAACAGATGAAAACTCAACGAGTCCGGTGCAGTTCCAAAAAATGGCTTTTAATAGTACAAAAACTCTTCCACAGCAATCCAATATAATGAACAAGCTTCTAGCTCTGGTCCGAACTTAGACCATACAAGAGAGCCTAAGTCTCCCACCAAAGAGAGAGGATCTCACCCGAGCTGAGTCCTACCCAGAAGGAGCAAAAGGCCAAAGAGCAAAAGCCAAAAGCCAAAAGCAAAAGGCCCAAAAGGCAAAAGTGAAGGAACCTCAAGTCAGCCCCCTTATATACACCAAAGTAATCCAACCGGGAGGGGCATGTCAACAAAGAACTCTAAACAGAGTGTAGTGCCACACCCTATTGCAGGTATAAACAAAGGTTATGCCAAGGTCTAATCCTTTCTACCAAGATTATCTCTTATGTAAAACACTGGAGAGAGAGAAGGCTGATATAAAGTAATACATCTTAACTTCATGAGCTTCATGTAATCTAGATGGTACCCACAAGGTCCTTCTTATTATTATCTGCACCAGGGAGATTCTGAGTATCTTGTTCTCGTGTACTGAAAGGGTCACACTCGCCTGCTTAGAGCAAACTAGTATGATCCTTCCTATAGTCTTCCTATAGTCTCAGCGTAGACAGGGTGGTAGTCTCCTGGTAAATTCTAACTGTCCCACTTTGGGTGCAGTGGGTATAAAGAAGAGCTTTGCCCAATCTAGAAAACATAGAAGTCTTAGTAGATGTATAAGTCAGAAGTTATTCAATCAAGGTGACTTCTGTAAGTGCCACACCCCTCTAGGAGTGTTTACATAGAAGAGAGGTCTCATTAGAATGAACCTTGGCTTAAATAAGATTAAGCTGGGAGTGGGCAAAACAACAAAGCTCCCAGGTTAGCTAAACCTGTCCTCCAACAGTTTTAATGAGTATCTCTGGGATCTCTTTGTGATGAATCTTTGTGATGGAAACTGGATGATAAACTCCAGGAGAAAGGGGTCATATTTGCTCACTAACTCTCATTTACCCTATCTGTTTATCTATCAACTGTTTATCTATCAACAGTACCAAGGTCAAACAGATAACACACAGATGTTTTACTGACTGACAGAATGAACAAATGATTAAGAGAGAAAAAAAACTGTAGCACTTTATCAACTTTATCACTTGATAATTATTTAATTTTAAGTTCTCCATCTCAGTCTGGCAACATTTTCACAGGAGCCTCTCAAAACTTATTTTAAAAATTATTTGAAAAAAGTTTTATTGAGGTGTAACTCACCTACTATAAAACTCACCACTTTATAGTGTACAATACTGTGGGTTGTACTCATCCATTGTTGGTGGGAATGCCGGCTGGTACAGCCTTTCTGGAAAACAATATGGACAATCCTCCAAAGACTAGAAATTGAACTCCCATTTGACCCAGCCATACCACTCCTGGGAATCTACTCTGGGGAACCAAAAATACGCAGTGGAAACACCATCCCTACTTTTATGTTTATAGCAGCAATAGTCAGAATCTGGAAGCAACCAGAGTGCCCAAGAATCGATGACTGGATAAAGAAGCTTTGGTACATCTACACAATGGAATACTATGCAGCTGTTAGGAAAAATGAAGTTATAAAATTTGCCTATAAATGGATGGACATGGAGAAGATTATGTTGAGTGAAATTAGCCAGAAAGAGAGAGACAGATACAGAATGACTGCATTTATCTGCATAACATAAATATATATGTACATGTTATGATACCAATATCCAAGGTCAAGTGAAACATATATCAGGAGGTCTTGTCAAAGGTGGAAATTATCACAAACGTGTGGGTGTCAGAGGCTAGGTAAGACAGAAAATGGAACAGTGTGCTAACAATTGTCGAGGGTACTACTGCCAACCTAGAACTGAGCATTAAATAGAGGCAAAAGATACACATGACAACCCTTTAATGTATGTTCTGTAATCCATAGTCTGGAAGGGAAGGAAAAGAGAAAGAGAGAGAAAGGGAAAGAAATAAAGAACCTGCCATGGAGGAGGGCTGGGGAGGGGGAGGGAACCGGGGACGTTGGTGGTGGGAGATGGGCACTGGTGGCGGGATGGGTGCTGGAACACTGTATGATCAAAACCCAAATGTGAACTTTTTTAATTGTATATCTTTGTAATTGTAAAAAATAAAAAAAATTCTGTGGGTTTTTAAGTGGGTCCACTTAAAGCCATCATGACTATCTAATTTTAGAAGATTTTCATCACCCCAAAAAAGAAACGTCATGTCCACTAGCAGTGGTTTCTCATTGTCTCTTCTTCACGATCCTGGCAACCATGAATCTTCTTTCTGCTTCTATTGATTTACTTATTCTAAGTGGAATCATACAATGTGTGGCCTTTCGCATATGACTTCTTACTTAACATAATGTTTTCAAGGTTCATCAATATTGTAGAATTAGAACCTCACTTTTGGTGGCTAGCTTTTCAAACTTTCAAATGGGGGCCAAGGATGTGACTCCATGATAGGAAAAAAAGGCTAAAGCACTTACATGTATGATGTCTTGAGTTTGATTCCTGACTCAGAAAAAAAAATGAAGTTTTAGTTTAGCTAGTATTGGGTGTGTATGTATTATTATAATGATAACAGCCAGTTGTCACTTTTATGAACAGGTATTGTGGTAAAAGATATTGTATGGTACCAAGCTGATCTTAAAGAAATCTCTTGAGGTGAAATTATATAAAAATTATATCAAAAGGATATTGGGCTGGACAGTATATCAGAGTTCAGAAGGGAAGAGACATTGGATCTTTTCATAGAATGTAGGAAAGCTGAGGTTACTTAGGTAAGGAGCATATAGTAATTGTGGGGGCGTTTTTAGGACATTAAGATATGCTTTTGGTCTTTCCAAGTGTTTCATTTGTTTCAAGTGAGAGCTGAAAGTTCTACTCTTCCAGAGGCCAGAGAGAGAGAGCTCAAAGAACTGTGCATATACTTTCTGTGCAGGGCCCTGGATAGAATCCCACGTACCACATGATACCGCAAACACTTCTGGGAGTGAACAGCAAGCACAAAGCCAGGAATACCTAGAGGAGTGCTGGATGTGGCCCCCCAAACAAACAAAAAATGGAACCAAAAGTTCTAGATTCAAACATATGCAGAAGACACACAAATTTGAGAGCCACCATTTCGTTGATGCCTGTTTTTTCTGATTGACTAATTGCCATCACATACTCTAAATCTTTGGGTAAAAGCAAAATGCGGATGATTTGACTCAATATGAAGTTTGCTTATCTTTTAGCAGAGTCATGCTTTACTGGGTCACAACCACAGTGATTTATTTATCATGGCTTTCGCTGCTTTCTCCCTGGAAGTGAAAGAATGGCAATCTATATAGTGCTATGGGGCCATTGAAACCATAAAAGGGCTGCCCTCTTTTCTTCCTACCACAAAGTATTCCTTTTCTATTTGTTATTTTTAAACATCACACCACTCTCCTTCCTTATAATACATCCACTAGTCATAATGTTTCCATTGATTTACTTAAAGTCAGTTATGATTTTATTTAACTACAAAGACACATTCTTTGCCTGTTTTAATACATTTCTAGAGCTCCCCTGTGACCCATTTGATCAGATAGAATCCTTGTGAAAAACTTCTGCTTTCTTTGGTTTGAATATTGTTCAGTAAAACTTTGTGACACAGAAGCCATCATTTTAAGTAAGCACCATTGTCAAGTTTTGGTGCGGAAGATCTATGAAAAGAGTCAGAGAAATGCTACGCTTCAGGCTTCAGTTTATAAACTCCCTCAGACACTGTTTCCAAAATGTCCCTCTTAATTGTTTATGAATTCCATAAAATCATCAGTCTGAAGAGGAGGGCAGACATTTCAAGTGAGTATGATTGCCTCTCATATGTTTGCCAGTGTTGATTTTTAACCATGTCTTTCTCCATATACAGTGTGAATTTTGTTTCTGTTACTGGATAGGAAGATTAAATAGCAAAGGCATGAGCAGAGTGATGAAGCTTGTTCAAGAACAGGAAAAGAAGGAATGATAATTTAGCATGCTGGCACTTAGAAAAAATTGATTTGTGCACTAAGGAAATGCTCTCTGGTTTTTCTATTTTGAGGAAATAGATGGTTATTTGTAGCAGGGAAATGCTTTTAGAGTGGGACTGTCTGTGTGATGAGAACTATTTCCTTCTTTTCAAGCTTTTGCAGAGAGCATTTTCAGAACACAAGCATAAGAGCATAAAATGTGCAAGATTGAAAGATTCTACACATTCTCCCATTTCCTAATCTTGCCTCCACTTGGCTTTTTCTTCAAGTTTTCAGGTCAAATTTTCCATGTAGCACTTTGAGGAATTTTGAACAACACACCTAGTTTTGACATTATAGCAGGTTTTGGCAATGAGTTTAGGGCATCTGGTGATAGCAAGCCGGCATCATCTTGCTCATTCAATGCATCATTTTTAATTTTTATTTAAAATAAGGGAATGCATCTGTCAAATAAAATTGCCCTCTTGAGTCTAAAACTCTCTTTCATTAAAGCCTTTCTCTCTATATATGTATATATACATAGACATAGACATATATACACACATATTTACATATATACACACATATATATTCGTATGCAACAATATTCAGTGGTCAAAGATTTTGCTAATATTATTTAAGGAGTTTTCACTGGCTATAGGAGAGCAGTAAGATTTCTATATATCACTTTTAGCACTATTTTGAGCACCTAATGCTAAGGTCTGTCTCCTTCCAAGGCTCTAATTCCTAATACAAATCATGGAATAGATGTCTGAAGCAAGGCACATGAAGACATTATGCAAACTAAGGGCTGGAAGTCTATCTTAAGATAGGAACTTGATTAAATATAATTTAGCAAATCCAAAAGAGGCAAAAAATCCAAGATCATTGTTAGCAGAGCAATGGGAACTAAGCAAGAAATCAAAATAAGATGCTTTAAACAGATGATAAGACAACAAGGCAACATAGGCTCAATCCTAGAAGAAAGCTCCAAAGAAAACTTCTGATGATCAGGACATTCTTATGCACGAAATCTAAGATATATTCAGTCTCAGAACAGATGGGGAACACTGAATGCAAAAACCAGCCATGTCCTGCTCTAAAATTTTCTGGCCATACTTGTTCAGATTAATCCCAGTATTTGCCCTAGGAGGTACCGAAAGAAAGACATATAATTGGAAAGTAATGATGACATTCTTAAAGCTACTTACTACACAATGCAGATGAGATAGAACATGGAAACGAGCATTATAAAGCACTTGAGTATGGCATCATGTTCTTGGAGAAGCCATTCTGGTGTTCCCTGCCTGAGCTAAGAGTCCCCCACCAGTGGTTCTTACAGCATTCTGCAAAAAAAAAAAAAAAAAAAGTCTCCAATTGCCAACTCCCACACCCTATGGTGATTCACCTCCCCATTTGGGTTACAACCTTGAAAGCAATATTATGCCTTGCTTTTCTTTCTGTGCCCATGATTTATGACTTGCATATATGTTTTTCAATAAAGGTTTATCAAGTGTAAATAATTATCCTTATCTTATCAAACCGTAAATTTTTATAGGCAGGAAATGCATCTTTGTAACATTTCATAGGTACAATACTTTAGTTGATAAAGACATTTGCTGGTTTTTTGCTTCTTTGGTTGGTTGGTAATTTTTTTTTTGCCTCATCCAGGGGCATTTAGGGGTTATTTCTAGCTCTATATTGCTAAGGGTTAAGGGGAGAACATATGGTGTTAGGAATCAAATTGGTCCTATCTCATAAAAAGCAGGTGCTCAGCCCATTGGGCAGTCTCTGCCACCCAAGATGACTTTTGAGCTAATGGTCTTTATTCTATTATAATTCAATCAAGTGGTATCTCATGGGCTGTAGGTATTCTAGCCATACTAAAGATGTCATACTGATTCAAGAAACATTTTCCTCTTTCCATTTTATAGAATGTGATTATTTGACTTAGTAGTCAAGTTTCAAGATTTGGAGTGTTCTCTCCTGTTTCCCAGCACATATCCATCAGCTCTATTTTCTGATAAGTGCCCTTTATTATTGTCCAAAGTAACAACGTAGTAGTGACTAAGAACATAGACTCAAGAGACAGATTGCGTGAGCTGTATTCCAGCTCCTCTGCTTATTATATTATATAGTGACCTAGAGCAAGTGATAGAATTATCTGCCCCTCAATTTTGCCATCTGTAATATATAAAGGTTTTTGTGAGAATTTACAATTGTAATGGTGAGTTTTAAAAGAATTTAAAACAGCCTCACCCCAAGTAAGCTTCAAAATTCTAGAAGAACTCCCAACTGTTATAATGTGCTTTTCTGGAAGTCACTGATGGATCAGTAATTGTAATATCCACTATAACTTTGAACTCTTTAGAAAAACATTGCTGCTCTCTTATTTCATATGTGCATAAGAAAGCAAATTAGTTTAAAGTGAAGAAGGAAATGTGCATATATTACTATTGCTCCATTTCTGTTAAGGTAAACTTAACTTCTGGTTTATAAGATACATTTTTTAAAAAATCTAAAGAAACTGATGAGTACTAAAGGAAAAATATACTCATTTAAGTAATTTTGAAGTAGTTGTTCTCTTAGGGTCACTGTTATTTATATAAGATAAAAAAATTCTTACTCTTTTAGAAAACTTCAGAACATTGCTAACATGTTTTCTGATTATCCTGACTTCCTGCAGAGGATTTAAAAAAAACACGCCAACTTTTATAACTGAGGTTTAACAGGGTGAAACTCACTGAATAATGTGCAAAATGGACAGGCACCATTTTTCTTGCTTTTCTAAAAGCCATATGTACGTGATTTTTACAAACTGAAAGAAACGGTAATTCCAGCCAGTCTCACTATCTCTGCTCAGAGCATGGATTATTCTTGGTTGCAATGCCTAGGAAGCCTGGGAAATCCTCCTAACCTCCTGATGTCCCCAACATCTAGTGATCATAGGCTGGAATCTGTTTTACTGTAAAGAGGGGTGGCGAGTGGAGAAAAGGGAGGGAGGAGAGAGGGAGAGAGACAGAGACAGAGATAGAGACAGAGGGAGAAGGAGAGAGAGAGACAGAGAGGGAGGGAGAGAGGGAGACAGAGAGGGAGAGAGAGAGAGAGAGAGAGAGAGAGAGAGAGAGAGAGAGAGAGAGAGAGAGAGAGAGAGAGAGAGTTTCCTCTCTGGCCTCTAGGCTCTGACTAATATCTCTGGTATCTAAATATTCAGAGTGGAAATAAATGAATCAATAAAAATAAAATGTTCTCTTACCTAAAATGCTCAAGAGCTGCAATGTAGTTTAAAATTAACTCATTTCCTTCTAGATTAAAAAATGTTTTGAAAAATGTAAAATAGCATTTCATAGTTGATCAAATCACACTCAAATTAAATGGTTTTTTCTCTTTTTTTGTGGGGTAGGAGGTTGTGGGATCATACCCAGCTATGTTCTGGGGATGTGTCTGGCTCTGCCTCAGTGATCACTCCTGGCAGTACTGAGGACCATATGGGGTGCTAGGGTTAGCCACACGCAATGCAAGCAACTTGCCCACTGTTCTATTTCTCCAGCTCCTGAACTTGGTTTCTCGAAGGCACAAACTGGTCTTTATCTCATGTATAGGCAAGGCTCTTGCTGGCTCTTAACATCAGAAAGTGTAGAGAATGGAACTGTAAGTCATATGTAGTATTCTTTCCAAGTTGTTTTTTAAATACTTGTTCATATCTTTTTAGCGTGTCACTTGTTTCAAGTTAAAGGGGAAAACACTTATTTAAGAAATCTGCTTAGGATCAGGAGGTCTTACCAAAAGTGGAAATTACCACAAACGTGTGGGAGTCAGAGGTTAGGTAAGACAGAGAAGGGAACATGTGCAAATAAATGCCGAAAGGGCTAATACCAACCTAGAACTGAGCATTAAATACAGGCAAAAAAAAAAATGCACGTGAAGGCCTCTAAGTGTATGTATTGCAATCCACAATATGTAAGAAAAGGAGAAGAGAGAGAGGGAGAGAGAAAAGAGATAATGAACCTGCCATGGAGGCAGGCTATGGGAGGGGGAGGGAATTGAGGACATTGGTGGTGGGAAATGGGCACTGGTGGAGGGCGGGTGCTGGAACTCTATGTGACCAAAACCTCTAAACATGAACAACGTTGTAATTGTATATCTCACAGTGGTATAATAAAATATTAAAAAAAAAAGCAATTGCAAGGAAAAAAAAAAGAATAAACAAGTGATGTAAATGCAAAAAAAAAAAAAAAAAATCTACTTACTGAAGAGATTTTTTTTCTGACTTTTTTTCTATATGTTGCTCATTTTGTCCTTTGAAACATCTCTTTTAAGTTATAAGTATCTCAAGCCGTAGCGATTGTCCAGCGGGTAGGGCGTTTGCCTTGCACGCTGCAGGCCTGTGCCCGCCCCGGTTCGATCCCCTGGCATCCCATATGGTCGACTGAGCACCACCAGGAGTAATTCCTGGAGTGCAGAGCCAGGAGTAACCCCTGAGCATCGCTGGGTGTGACCCAAAATGCAAAAAAAAAAAAAAGGTTATATGTAGCTCATTCTGACCTTTGTCCATGGCTCAGCATGCTGAATTCCAGCTTAAAGATGTATTAATAAGCATAATTATATCTCTTATGTTAATAGAAAATAATATTAATGATAATAACAATCATAAAACATTTTTTAAAAGTCCAAGCAACTCCTATCAGTAGAAGTATAGAACCTACTTGGGTCAAACCCTCTTCCTCAGAAACCCTTTTGTTACCAAGGGAAAAATTGTGAAAATATTCCAATGCGGGCATGTTATAATTAGAACCAAACGTGGGCTTTATGGGACCTGTCATGATGTTTCTAGGAAGCTAGTTCTGCGTTGGCTTCCTAAGACATCCTTTCCCTACAATCATGACTCACTTGTGACTTCCAAGGCTCACTCCTCCCAGGCCCCCTCCCCAGTTGTTCTGGGGTGGAAGAAAGCCCAAACACTCCAGAGACGGATGAGTAGGCGGGTGTCCAGTCTACTAGCAAAAACACACTTGTAGACATTGTGGAAGCTGGGCAAAGCCCTTTGCTGGGCATGGTCATGGCTAAATGACGTGATGGGTATATGTTAATCATCCAAGGGAGACTCAGTTCTTTGGCAACAGAGCCCACTCACTAATCTACCCCAGCCTTCCCATCCCTCCCGCCTTTCTTCTTTTCTTTCAGGAAAGCATGTGCAAGTTCTCTACAAAACTATGAATCTCTGCTCCTCAGGGGAATGCTCAGAGTCAGAAATGCTTTTAAAAAGGAAAGAGGAGCCAAAGGCTTTGCATAAGTAGGCCAGCTGCACGGCCTCAAGGGGGGGGGGGGGGGGGTGGGGGCGTCAAAAACCCTCCTTGCGGCCATTGCCCAAACCTCTAGGCAGCCACTTGTTTCCATTGTCTGCCCACAACCCCAAACAAGCCATCCCACACCTCTGGGACTGCGCCCACTGTCATTTTCAGGAAAAGAGATTTTCGGGGTCCATCTTGACATTTCTATGGAAATCACAGAAATAATTTTTTCAATCATACAACTGAAAGAGATGATCTAATCACTTCTTCTTTCTCTCTTTAGAGTGATGAAAATGTGATCAGAGAGGTCATCTGAGCTGCCAAGGTCACGACATCAGTGCCACGTGTGCCCAGGAAAAAAAAGCTGCTCTTTCCACGAATTTAGAAAAGCCAACTCTATGCTAAATGTGTTCTTTTCACCCCAGTTCTCTGGCTGTGGTTTCCTTTCATGCTCTCTGAAATATTGTGTAACCCGCAGAGAGTTGAGGGTGGGTCTGCTTAGAAAGACTTACTCAGGGCAGGGAGATGCTCAAAGGACTCAGATACAAGTTTTGCCTGAGGGAGTCCCAGGTTCAAGCCCCAGAAACTCAGGGTTCCCCCACCCAGGATCATTGGGAATGAAAGGTGGGGAAAGGAGGGGACTAAACAAAGAAAAACGGAAAAGACTTATCCATAGTACTTGTTTAAAAGTAGGGATCGCTAGAACTTTCAAATACTCTGGAATGGGGCCCAAGAATAATTTAACAAGTTTCCCAAGTAACTATATGATTGAGCCCTTTGGGGGAGGGGGAATAGTTATGCAAGCGTTAGGGGAGAAAAATATATATTTAATGGGCAGGATGTTCCCCACAAGAATAGTACAAGGACAAGGAGAGGACCAGGAATTTTGCCTCCTAGCTGCTTTTTTTTAGTAGGTTAACCACTAGACCACACTTCCTCCCTAGGAGAGGCCCAGAATTAAAATCAAAGGTTTACCACTGATTCATGCTGCCTGCTAATGCTTCTTGTTGCGCCATGCTGTGACCCTGTGCTCCATGGCTTGGAAACAGATGTGGGGAGTGAGAGGCCTGGGGTACTGGGGGACGGGGGAGGCGGAGTGAGGGCACACAGCCAGGAAAAGAACTTCCCTCTGCTGCAAAATTTCAAGCAGGAGTGGAAGTCGGTCTAAATTGTTACCATACAGATCTGGAGTCATTTTTGCAATTGCCTGGCTCTAATTCCAGGTCTGTGCATTCTGCAACAAGAACTGAAAACTTGGTAATATGCCTGACCTGACTTTTGCCTCTGCCCTCATCTGAATACATATTATGAAGTTACACATTTAGCTGGACAGTTGTTTCATAGGCAAGAGGCATTTGCTTACCTTCCGTGTCCTGCCCCTTTCCTCCCTATGCACACTTTAAAAAGGAAGTACAGAAATATGAAGCAATTGACCAACGTTTCACTAATCTCAGTATTGTGGGTTTTTATTAAAAGTGCAACCAACCTACTTTCCATTCAAGCTTTCGGGACTCCTTCAATATAGTCCTACCATCAGAACAACTGAGGAAACTTTGGGTTTTTTTTTTTCATAAAATGAGCACTCAGATGTTCCTTTAAGCATGCAGTTTGTCAATGTTTATAAAAAATGTACAACTCTAGAGCACTAACTACTGATTCTAAAGAAACAGCTTTTGTGACTTCACTAAACGGGAAGTTCCATGAGGGTGGGGCCGGAGTTTGAGGATTGCTTTTACTAGACATTGCAAATATGGATATGCTTAATTGTCAGGAGGATAGGGCAATAGAACCGATTTTTTTTTATTCACAATGGTTAGAGATCCCAGATTTAGCAAAGAAAAATACAAGAGGTCCAGTGAAAGTGAGTGTCATATTTTAAAATATTAGGTCATTTCATGCAATATTTGGGACACATACTAACTGATCATTTATTATTTATCTGAAATTCAAATTAACTGAGCATTCTGTTGGACCAATCTGGCAATTTGAGCAAGGATCCCCCTATCAGTACTAGAGTCCAGAATTCTCTCAAGATGATTTAAATGTGATATCTTGTCTCTCCAGAAAGCTTCCAGCATTGCACGAACCAGAGGACAAAACAATCTGGCTACAGAGAAGTCTGTCTATACAACAATGTGATAAATGGCATAACGAAAGATATAAAGAGATCCAGGATCATAAGCCAAGTAGCAATCAAACAAGGCCACCTTGGTCCTGGAAGTTTCTCTGTATAAGAAACATTTAAGCTTGGTCTAAAAGGATGAAAAGTTCATCAGATCGAGGTGTGGAGGCTTAAAGTTGTATAAGTACAATTTGTCTTGAGCATTGAATCTGGTCTGAGAGTGGGTTAGGAGTCAAAGTTGAGGAGCACTGAGAGCCCTTTTGTTAGGATGCTAAGCAGGGAAGGCTTGTGAAATGCCTTTAGACCATGCTGTGGCATTAGAAACTTATCTCAATAACTAGAGGAGTCAACAGAGGATTTTGAGCTGAGTAGAATAATCGCTTTCTGTTTTTGGAAAGATAGTTCGGTGGCAGATTGGAGTGGGCAGAACTTGTAGGCAAGGAGACTAATTAGCAGATTATTGAAATAGCCCAGGCAAGAAAGTATGAGATTATTTCAACCAAGGCAGTAGTGGTAGATGTAGTGATAGAAACAAAATTGCAGAGACATTTGGGTGGTAGAATTGATGCTACTTACAACTCGGAGATCTATTGAAGACAGAGGTGACAAGTAGGGGACATTGAAGATGGAGGATGGTGTTAATATAGTATATATCTTCAAACAAGTAATGGGCGTTATTTTTACTTTATTGCCTGTCTGTAGAATGGACTAATTATACTATATTTACTTCACAATGCTACTAAGAAGGCTAATTAAGATAATTCATTGAAAACTAATTTGTCAAGGCTGGAGAGATCTATAGAGATTAAGGCACTTGCCTCTCAGCTGACCCAGAATCAATCCCAGGCACCAATGAAGCCCCCAGCACCATCAGGAATGTCACTGAGCACAGAGCCAGATGTAGGCCCTGGGAAGAGCAAGATGTGGAGAAAGAAGAAAAGAAAGAAAGAAAGAAAAAGAAAGAAAGAAAGAAAGAAAGAAAGAAAGAAAGAAAGAGAAAGAAAGAAAGAGAGAGAGAGAGAGAGAGAGAAAGAAAGAAAGAAAGAAAGAAAGAAAGAAAGAAAGAAAGAAAGAAAGAAAGAGAAAGAAAGAAAGAAAGAAAGAAGAGAGAGAAAGAAAGAAAGAAAGAAAAGAGAAAGAAAGAAAGAAAGAAAGAAAGAAAGAAAGAGAGAGAGAAAGAAAGAGAGAGAAAGAAAGAAAGAAAGAAAGAAAGAAAGAAAGAAAGAAAGAAAGAAAGAAAGAAAGAAAAGAAAGAAAGAAAGAAAAGAAAGAAAGAAAGAAAGAAAGAAAGAAAGAAAGAAAAGAAAGAGAAAAAGAAAGAGAGAGAGAAAGAAAAGAAAGAAAGAAAGAAGGAAAGAAAAAGAAAGAAAGAAAGAAAGAAAGAGAGAGAGAGAGAAAGAAAGAAAGAAAGAAGGAGAGAGAAGAAAGAAAGAGAGAGAGAAAGAAAGAGAGAAAGAAAGAAAGAAAGAGAGAGAAAGAAAGAAGGGAGGGAGGGAGGGAGGAGATCAGGGGGAGAGAGAAAGAAAAAGAAAGAGTGGAGAGAGGGAGGGTGGAAAGAAGGAGCTTGTTAAATAGTTAAATATAAAAGAACAATCAAAATGTACTGTTGTTCAGTCAATACACATCTATCTCAGTAGACAAAGAATTCTTTCAGGGCAAAGGTTACATTCTATTCACATCTGATATCCCCAGAACATAGCATGCCTTAAATGTATAGATAAACAATATATGTTTGAAGCATTAAATCAAATTTGAAATTCTACAATGTTAAACCAAAACAATAAAACCAGTTTTTTTTTCATTTGTGTATGCATCTGGAAGTATATGAAGGATTGAACTTGGTGAAAATGTCAACAAAATCTAGGCCACAAATTCCAGTCCAAAAATACAAGTTATACTGAGGCTGAAGGAAATTTTCTTTGCAGATATATAAAACTCTGAGTGTCTTCTTAACTACCGAGACAGAAGAACGATAAAGCATTTATAGCCTCCCATTGTTAAGTATATAAAAACCTATAGAAAGCCTCTGCTTGGTCTGTTTTAGACATCAAATTGATAGTATTAGAAAGTACTGCTAGGTTCTGAACTTAGTTTGTGAGAAATATTTTATTCACTTTTCTTGTTGTTTTGCTTAGGGTTTTTTTTTTTGGGGGCGTGTTGTTTGGTTGGTTGGTTTTGGGAACACACCAACAGTTCTCAGGACATACTCTTGACTCTGTACTCAAAGATAACTCCAGGAAGGCTTGGGGGACCATATGAGGTGCCAGAGATGGAATCCAGGTCAGCCACATGCAATACAAAATGCCCTGCAAGCTCTATTATCTCTTCTGCCCCCCCAAAATCAATTTTTAAAAGAACAAACTTAAAGTTCTTACATTATCTTTTGAAGATTTTCTCTAAACTTATAGTAATCAAGATTGTGCCATATGGATATAGAAATAAACAAAGACATCAGTGGATCAGAATAGAGAATACATAAATAGATCCAAACTTGGATGGACAACCAATTTTTAAAAATTTTAAACCAAGGTGTAAAGGCAGTTCTGTAGATCAAAGGCATTATATAACTGATGCTTGAACAACAGAATACTCATACAAAAGAAATAAAAGAACTTTAGTCTATACATTCCACTATACATAAAATTAACTGAAAATAGATTGGAGACATAATTGTAAACCAGAGAGAGAGAGAGAGAGAGAGAGAGAGAGAGAGAGAGAGAGTTCAATAGGCTAGAATGCCTACTCTGCAAACAGGAGGCCTGAGTTCAATCTGCAGCAGCACCACAGGCCTCCTAAACACATCCTGGCTCACATACCATACACGTATCTGGGAGTAACTCACTCTCACCACTTCAATTCAGTACAGTACTAGAAGTCTTGCCATAGCAATTAGGGAAGAAAAAGATATTAAGGGCATCCAGACAGGAAAGGAAGAAGTTAAACTATCACTATTTGATGATAGAATACTTAGAGAATCCTAAAGTTTCTACCAAAAATTTCCTAAAAACAATAGGTTTACATAGTAGAGTGTCAGGTTACAAAATCAATACTCCAAAATCCATGGCTTTCCTATCTGCAAATAACAAAAATGAAAGTAATATTAAAAAACAAGCCTGTTCACAATTGTGCTTCAGAAATCAAGTACTTCTGAATCAGCTTAACTAAGAAGGTAAAGGAACTGTATATAAAAGAAATTACAAAATACTACATCAAGAAATAAAAGAGGACATGAGGAAATAGAAATATATCCCTTAAACATGGATAGGGAGAATAAATATTATCAAAACAGCAATACTCCCCCAAAGCATTATACAGATTCAATGCAATCCTGTAAGGATACCCATGACATTTTTCAAAGAAATAGACAAAATACTACTGAAATTCATATGGAATAATAACACCCTACAAATGGCTAAAGCAATCCTTGGAGAAAAGAAGATAGGAGGATTGCCTTTCCCCTATTTCAAGTTATATTACAAAGTGGTAATAATTAAGGCATCAAAGTTTGAAATAAAGACAAACTCACAGACCAATGGAATACAATTGAATATTCTGACACAAACCCTCAAATATGTGATCACTTGATTTTTTGATAAAGGAGCAAGAAATATGAAGTGGACAAGGAAAGCTTCTTTAATAAGCAGTGCTTGTAAAACTCAACAGCTACAGGTGAAAAATTGAACTCAGACCTGTATGCAACCCCATGCATAAGAGTCAGATCAAAATGGATTAAATATTTCAGCATCAAACCTGAATCCATAGGTACATTGAAGAAAACATATGCAAAACCCTCTGCAACATCCAAGCTAAAGGCATCTTCAAAGATGAAACACCACTGACCAAGAAAGCAGAAGCAAAGATAAATAAATCTGTCTAAGAAGGTTCTGCGCCTCAGAAAAATTGGTCAAGCTTACTTCCAGAACTCCTTTTTCTTGCTAAGCACTGAATATTTGTGAACCTCACCACCCAATCATTTACTGAGTATCTAATTCCCATTGTGACGATATTTGGAAGTGGGACTTTGGGGATGTAATTAGGTTTAGTTAAGGCAGATCCTCTAGGAGAAGGCCGAATTCAGAGCTCTCTTTGCTATGTGAGGATTCAGCAGAGTAGCTGTTGGCAAGCCAAGACAGTTCTCACAAAAACCTGATTAGGTTGCACCCTAATCTGGGATTTCCAAGCTTCCATAACTGTGAAAAATAAATGCCTGTGATTACAGCCCAACACTCTATTGTAGTTTGTTTAGCAGTCATTTTGTTTGAGTAGTCAAAGACACTTCCCCAATAAGAGTTCTGTGGCAAACAGTTGCATTTAGTAAGTTTATGTCTTTAACACTTTTACTTTGAAGAGTTAATTTTCAAGGATTTAAAAAGAAATGTATCACTATTTCAGCTAGTGACCTCTAAATCTCCTCGAGTCAAATCCTTTGACTAATGAGTAGAATTAAAACTACCAGGTGTCTATTGCAATTCTCCACAAGCAGATATTTATTTTCAAAGCTGGTGTCTAGAATTTTAAGAAATTTTTAGCAAACCTCCACGGTTGTCTACCCGAATATTTTTGGTCATTTCTTGTGGTACTTCCTCCCAACTGTGTGGCAGGAAGGATGCTCCTGAGGGCATGTGGCCAAGCACAGAGAGGGCAGTGAGCTGTAGAACCCTCCACTGCCCTGTCTCCCCAGGTTGAGCCTGGCTTACTCCTGACCTTGGCTCTTCCAGCCCAATTTATTTTTCTCCATTCTTGTAGTGGTTCTTAAGGACTCCCAGAAATACCTAATTAGGGTGTCTAAGTAAGTCAGAATATCAGTATTCTGGAAGCCCTTATCCTTCCAGGCAATCCACAGTGGCTGATATGGGAGGGAGCAGTGATCCAAGAGACCCCATATGGCTTGGTGTTTCACCACATTTCCTGCTGGTTTCGCTTCCTCCTCTGAGATATTTGTACTTGGTGCCTATGCTCTTTCTCATTGCCTTAATTGCAGGGACTCAGTTTGTTTGTCTAATGCCCACATCCGGGTTGGAAAACATGGTAGTGGAAAGGAAACCCAGTTTCTAATTCTGGCTTTGCCATTCAACTTCCCATGTGATTTAGGGGACTTGGGCCATAATGCTGGACCTCAATGTCCTCATCCTAACAGGAGAGGGCTGAATTCTTTAATTCTAAACCTGTTACTGATATGGGGTGTGATTTTTAGGTTGGCTCAAACATTTACTTTAAGACTACTTAAACATTACTCAAACATAAACTATAAATTTATTTTGATACACTTTAGAAAAAAATCTTGCATCAAAATTATATCTCAGGATTTAATATATTTTGTTTGTTTGCTTTTTGGGTTACACCCAGCAATGCTCAGGAGTAATTCCTCATGAATTATTCCTGATAATACTTGAGGGACCATATGGGATGCTGGGGATTGAACCCTGGTTGACCACGTGCAAGACAAACACTCTACCCACTGTACTATCAGTTTGGCCTCTCTCAGGTTTTGGGGCCTTGATTTAAAGTAAATGGTATGTGACTTAAGGGCAATTGTCATGTCAAAAATTGAGTGGCCTGGAAGAAATTACATGTTCGTTTCACTGTTTCAGAGAAAAAATGCATTTCCCAGTGCTGTTGAGTTGGAATCACATGCCTGAGTTCTGGCCAATAAAATGTGGACACAAATCACGCGGTCACTTCTGGAAGAAGCCTTCAGTGCATCCTCCAATTCCATTTCTATTCCTATGCTGCAACAACTTGAAAGCTGTAGCGTTAGAGCGAACTGTAAAAAAAGCACAGAATATAATACACAGAATGAATGAATTTTCCAACCCAAATTAGACATAGGTTATGAACAAATAAAATGTGTTGTGGAAAGCCACAGACATCGCTAAGTTTATGATCACAGTATAGTTTCTCTTATCCTGACTAAAAGAAATCATGATGAGATAATTAACTTCCATCTAGCTCTAAAAAGTCTACATTTTGTTCTTTTGCCTTACCCTTCTTATTCATTTATAACCTATACTTTTTTCTGATCTTCTAACTCTAAAAAGTCCCTTCCAATCTAATTTGCTTGTGTTTTCCTTTCTTACTATCTGTTTTTAGAAATGGCATTTATTTTAATGATGGCTGTAGTCCTGGATAAATACATAGAAACTTCCTCACATCCAAATGGACATGGCAATTAGTGTTGCTGCCTTACTGCGGTGTATTTCTGAATAGTCTTTAGTGACCATCAATTTCCTCAGACTACTCATATGTACAGATGACACTTTCTGCAGAGCCTCGTTTGCTGTGGTCTTCACCATTGCCAATGGCTATTGAGCTTATACCATCAGTGTTAACTCCCCTCCACCAGTTTCTCCCAGTCTGCCATCTTGACCATTTTAAAGTTTGGTGATTGTTGTTTGGAGTGAATTTCACATCAGTTGTGAGGCTGGTGCTAGAAAAATATATGCTCAAAAGTTAGCTATCACTCACCTTGTAAATTATAGTTCTTTAATTAAATTTCTAAAAACTTAAATCCTTATACTGTATTTCAGTTTATTGGCATATTTTGCTTGTTTTTTCAGCTAAATTTATGAGTGTTATTTTACTTTTCATTATTTTATTATTTATTATTTTATCACTTGTATCACTTGTCTTCCAGTTCATTGATTTGCTCAAGCAGGCACCAGTAACATCTCCATATGTCCTGATGTGTGCTAGTGTAGCCTGAGGGCATCTGCTCTCTCCAGGAACACAAAGAGCCTCAAACCATTGCTTCAAGTTTTGGTAATGAGGTCTATAATTGTTACTGTTTTTTTGGCATATCAAATATGACACAGGTAGCTTGCCAGGCTCTGCCGTGCGGGTGGTATACTCTCAGTAGTAGGTTCTCATTGTGTTCATTTACTGATGAACCGCAACAGGGAGAGATGGGCTTTTCTCCCGGTCAATCTCTGACAAGCGGTGGAATCCAGATGTTGAAAATCGCGGCCCACATGGTGTGGGGGTTCCTCTGGCTTCTTGCAAGCTCTATTGGGATGGCGGGCTAGGGCTGGAACTTGCCTTCCCCTCCTGGGCATCTCATGATCAGCTGAGCACAAGGAGAGCCAGTAGCAGCTCCGCCCTGTGTGTCTGAGTCTCTGGATCAGACATACTTGGGCTTGAAATAGCCTTTGCTGTAGTGTGGGATTCTGATGAGTAGGGCTTGACATCGACTTTTCTCTTGGGTGGAGCTCTGACGTGCTGTGGAGTCCGGATGTTTAAAATGATGGCCCTCATGGTGTAGGGGTTCCTCTGGCTTCTTGCGAGGCTCTATTGGGATGACAGGCCAGGGCTATCACTGTATCACTGTCTTCCTGTTCGTCGATTTGCTCAAGTGGGTACCAGTAACATCTCCATATGTCTGCTGGTACCTAGTGTAGCCAAGGGCATCTGCTCACTCCAGGAACAAAAAGAGCCTCAAACCATTCCTTCAGGTCATGGGAATGAGGTCTATAATTGTTACTGGTTTTTGGCATATCAAATACCACACGGGTAGCTTACCAGGCTCTGCTGACCAGGGCTATATATTATATTATGTTGAGAAATGCTGCTGGGGTCCCCAGCAGTGCCGGGAAGCAAGTTCCCTTTTACCTCCGGCCGGGAGGGAATGGATGAAAACTCAGGAATCCAATGCAGTTTTAAAAGGCTTTACTTATCACAGGTTCAGGCATACAAATCAGCAATAGAAAAAACCCTGAGCTTAGGATTCCCGTCTAAAACCCCAGCCACGTGTAGGCCAAGATGGCGGCCACCACATGTTAAGGCCCTGTAAAGAGGAGACAAAGACAAGTCTCCCAAGAAGAGTGCAAGTACCAAAAAGAGAGCCCAAAAAGAGAGAGCCAGAGAGAGGAAGCAGCCTAGTTTTATACCCCCTGCAACTCAGACCTCCCACTATTATGGGAAGAGGGAGGGTCAAATGCCCTCAGGTAATTTCTCCCAGCACCTCACCTAGGCCCTATTATATGCTAATGTTTTGAGCCAAGATCTGCCTGGAAATGCCTTTATAGTGTAGAGAAGGGGGTTTCTGAGATGGCATGCCTCTGTACCAAAGACAAATACTAATGCCAGTTAAATATTTCTCCAAGCCTTCACAAGTCTCGTCTACTTCACAGTAGTTTTGTATTTTAGTTGCCTTTGAGTGATCAGGGAGCCATGCTTGCTTGATTGGAGGCAAACAGCATTTCTCTCTGGTCTAATTACTTAGAGATCCAACGTGGCCAGGCAAATATGCTGGTAAGATCTAGCTAGTCCCATGATGATTGTGGTAGTATGAGAGAATATTTATACCAGCTAGTACAGAATACATGGTCAGATAAACTGCCACATTTAGACTACCCCCTTATCTCCGAAGTGACCTGCAGGAGGCAATCCAGGGCAGATGCAGAGGCTCTTAGAGGAGTCCTGCAACAATATTATATTATCAAATCCCCTTGTCAGTGTGTGAAGTGCCCTACCTGCTGTATCCTATTGCTCCAGCCCAGCATTTTCAGTCTTAAGGAGAGGGTTATTGCTGACGGTGTTGTTGATGGAGTTGAGTGGAGTGGAGGACACTTGTGGCAGTGCAGGGAATATCATGCAATGCTGGCAGCCTAGGCCTCCTGTGTACAAGCATGCGCTCAGCCTATTGAACTGACTCTCAGGGTCAAAAAAAAATTTTGCCAATGTTTTCCCATTTTTATCCCTCTCCTCATTTTGGTGGTTTTGCCATTTACAAAACATAGTACTAAAGATGTTACCTAATGCTCTTGAGTACAAGAAGCTCTAGTATGTCTTACAATGAAAATATATGTATTAGATACTCATGTATCTATGGGTTGCCTAGAAAAGGCCAGGTTGCAAAGTGCTGAAGTTGTTATTTGTATTGTGTGATGAAATAGTGGCAAAAGTGGCCACGTTGGTG
The DNA here is from genome assembly GCA_021461705.1 of Cryptotis parvus. NCBI lineage: Eukaryota > Metazoa > Chordata > Mammalia > Eulipotyphla > Soricidae > Cryptotis > Cryptotis parvus. The sequence continues at coordinate 23,968 of JAJIBD010024571.1, read as the reverse complement.
CATTTTTAAGATGATCTACTAAAAAAGAAAGTGCATCTTGGAAAGTACTGTTGTGACACTAAAATCTTAAGAAAACTCAAAAGTTAAATTGCACGAAAGGGAAATACTGAACAGTATTGACTAGCCTACATGTTTTAAAAGATGCTGCAAGATAAAAAAAAAAAAAGCCAAGACATGTAGGCTAGGGCCGGAGAGATAGTTCAGCACAGAGGACTGTTGTCTTGCACACGGCTGACCCGGTTCTATCCGCAGTGTCCCATATGTTACCTCCCAAGCACCACCCAGAGTATTTCCTGAGGGGGAAAGCCAGGAGTAACCCCTTTGCGTATAGACCTGAGCACAGACATGTAGGCTGTAGGAGAAATTTGAAGGTATCTTCAGAGTACTACATAGAAAAAGGCTGTTTGGAAGATATGCTTTCAATGGCAATGATTTTCTTTCAGTACATATAAATGAGAACAGTTTTTTATCAGACACTAAATTTTAGTGATTCTAGCTTTAGAAAAAGTTAGGCATAAGATTAAAAGGTAGATTTAATTTATTCTTTCTCTCCCTTTCTCTCTCTTTTTAATGAGAAAGGGGTTAAAAGGCACTCACCCATACAGAGCATGTGCTCTGCCACTGAGCGGCATCCATGGCTCTGGATACTCTTGTTGGAGCACTCCCAAACAGTGCTCAGGGGCTTGAGGGGGACACCCAAACCAGGCAGTTTACTGCTAGTTCCCGGGAACTCAGAACTTCCCAGTCCTGCAGGATCAGGCACCTCCAATACCACACACCGAGCATGCCTGCACCCTGGATATTCTTAAGTATGAAATAAACATGCTAGGTGAATTGACTTATGTATAATGCTTCCTTCGCCTGCACAACTCCTGCATTTTAAAAATAATTAGCTTCATTTAGATCTGAGAAGCTACCTGTGTAGTATTTGATATGCCAAAGACCAGTAAAAATTATATACCTCATTCCCATGACCAGAAGGAATGGTTTCAGGCTCTTTGTGTTCCTGGAGGAGCAGATGCCCTAGGGCTACACTAGCACACCACAGGATATATGGAGATGTTACTGGTGCCCGCTTGAGCAAATTGATGAACAACGGGAAGACAAGTGACAAGTGATTACTGTGCTATATTATTTCTTTTATTTATTTAATTCATTTATATAATATCAATTATTATTTATTACTTATTACTTTATTGATCACTCAATCACTTGACATACTGTTAAATTCATCCTGTTAAATTCATCGATTTGTTTGAGTGGGTTCCAGTAACATTTCCATTTTTCCCTGTCACGTGTCAGTGTAGTCCAATGGCATATGTTTGCTCCAGGAACACAAAAAGCCTCAAACGGTACAATTATTTATTACAAGTTCTATATTATTTCTTTTCCTGTAATGCTTTGTCCTATTTGATGACAGGATTCATATATGACATATTATTTTTTAAATATAAAAATCCCAGAGAATAGCTAAAAATCTGAGAGTATTGTTTGTATATGGTAAGTCTGGGTTTGAGTCCCAGTACTGCAAGTTTCCCTGAGTACCACCAGCAATGACCCCCAAGCAAAAAGCTGGGAGTAACTTCTAACAAGAAGAAAGAAAAGAAAGAAAGAAAGAAAGAAAGAAAGAAAGAAAGAAAGAAAGAAAGAAAGAAAGAAAGAAAGAAAGAGAGAGAGAGAGAGAGAGAGAGAGAGAAAGAAAGAAAGAAAGAAAGAAAGAAAGAAAGAAAGAAAGAAAGAAAGAAAGAAAGAAAAGAAAGAAAGAAAGAAAGAAAGAAAGAAAGAAAGAAAGAAAGAAAGAAAGAAAGAAAGAAAGAAAGAAAGAGAAAGAAAGAAAGAGAGAGAGAAAGAAAGAAAGAAAGAAAGAAAGAGAGAAAGAAAGAAAGAAAGAAAGAAAGAAAGAAAGAAAGAAAGAAAGAAAGAAAGAAAGAAAGAGAGAAAGAAAGAAAAAAAGGAAGGAAGGAAGGAAGGAAGGAAGGAAGGCTGTCAGTGCTCTTTCACCAGTGTGAAAACTGTTGGTTGAATGTAAGTGATATCATATTTTATTTAATCCTTTTTATGCATAAAAGAGTTCATAATTGATTTCAATTTGCTAGGGGCCCACACCCTATGATGCTCTGAGGTTACCTCAGGCCCAGTGCTCAGGAGTTGTTCCTAGAAGTGCCCAGGAAACTATTCAGATACCAGGAATCAAATCCTAGACCTCCTGCTTGCAAAGCAGGAGTTCTAGTCTTCTGAGATATCTTCCTGGCCCCAACAGTCTTTAATTTCAGAATAATAGCATATTAGTATTTTATATAATAGTAATCAAAATAGGCTGAATTCAAGAATCTCCAAAATTATTTTCTGTCTGTGAATTAGCCAGTGCAGAGAGCAGTCACATTTCACAACAAACTAATCAATAAATATTATTACACTGATTATTTTTTAGCTTTTTTTGGATCATACCTGGCAATGCTCAGTGTTACTCCTGGCTCTGCACTCAGGGATGGGACCCAGGTCAGCTGTGTGCAAAGGCAAATGCCCTACCTGCTGCACTATCCCTCAGGTCCATTGCACTAAATTTTTTACAGATACTTCTTTCACACTAGAATGTCACAGATTTTAATGATATGTATTAAATATTGAACTAGTCAAACAACTCTTTTGCCTAACTGATGAAAAGGCTACCCTTCTTTGGGCATATTATGAAAATCTCTGAAAGTAAACAATCCACAAATTATCTAGGCTTCTGGCCAAATCTCTTGGTCACTAATGAGTCCTAGGATGTGGGAAAGTTACATTTCCTCTTTGACTCTCAGTGTCATCTTTTATATAATGAAAGTTTAAATTAGGAGATTCCTGGGCATAATAGTACATATAATTCAATGACCTACAATCAGAATTGAGGTCAAATTATAAATTCAAATTCCAGCTTCCTGAGTTCAAACAAAAAGGAAAAAAAGGAGTGTTCTATAAAAGTTACTAACAAAAAATAAGAATGCCAAGCCCCACTGAATAGATCAAGAGAGACCAATCTGTACTGAGAACTCTGGGCCCTCCTCAGAATCCGGGAAGACAGATCCCCTGTCTATGGGAAGACCCAGCAGTTCCCCCACACACACCAAATATTTTCCAGCATAGAAATGGCCGTGTTCCACGACTGCTCTCAAAAAGAACACCTAACTGCTAAATCATCCCAGGTGGACTACCCGCAGGAAGAGAACCCTGCTGTCTTCTTGGAATAGGGCAGACAAATTCCCCCCTCCACTCTTCCCTCTCTGAAGGTTCAGCAGCCCTCACCACATCTAACACCTTCCAGCATAGAACACCACACCTGCCTTCTGGCATAGAAATAGCCCAGCTCCACAACTGAACCTCATCAAGCTGCCAAGCCATCAAATCATCCCGGCTCCATAGCTCCTGGAGCATATAGGTGTGGCCACGTGACATCTCCAAATTTCACAGTACTAACAGTCCCAGAAGAGCATGATAAATTTGATGGAGTGCTGTGTAGAACAACACCAAGCTCAATGAGCAAAAACACTAACACAGAAGACTAAACAATCACCAAGTTCAGTAAATCCACAATGACTTAGTAACTCCATTGTGAGATATAACAATGATCACAAAATGACTTGTTGATCTATTTTTTGATAATTCACTTGCCATTTTTATTGTTAACAAGCAATAGGAAGTAAACTTGTTTGTGCCTGCTAAGGGGGCAGGCTTGTGGGTGTGGGTGGGAAACTGGGGACTTTTGTGGAGTGAAAGTCAAACACTGGTGGTAGGATTGGTATTGGAATACTGAACACCAGAAAGACTGTATTATGAACAAATGATGCTGTTAAATAAAATAATTACCAATAATTCCTAAGGAGAGAGCAGTTAGTAATAAAGAAACAGAAGATTATGCTGAGAATTTAAGAACCAAAGAGATTTGGCCTTGTATTTGCTTTGCATGAGGCTGACTCCAGTTCAGTCCCTGGCACCACATATTGTGCACACAGCACAGTATGAGTGATCCATAAGCACAGAGCCAGGGGTAAGTTCTGAACACAGCCAAGGATGACCGAACCCCCATTCCACCTCCTCACCCCCAAAAAGTTGGTTTCCCCTCTTTTTCCCTCCAGGTCCTCCCAGTTCTCATCAGAAATCTAGAACGAATCAAAACTATGATTCTTAAAACAATTAATCATTCTAATGAATCATTATTTTTATACATTTAGCACTTATACAAAGCAATCATTATTCTTTAAACACTTAGGACTTCTTTCATCCATTGTTTTAGAGGGGGTTTTGTTTAAGGTCTTCCCTACCCCCTCCCTTTTCTGACTTTAGTTGGAATATAAGACTTTCCTATGTTGATGTGGGAAGCAAGAAATTATATTTCTTCTTTATGGTTGTTGCCTTATACATGAATATTTAGTTATGTGTTTTTAATGAAGTCTAAATTATTGAGAATGATAAAATGACTTATTGATCTAGTTTTGTCAGCAAAGTTGTGTAGGGCAAATCTGAACATGTTATAGAAGCAAACACAGGCGTTGTTGATGTTCTTTAATAATACTAGACTTAGAATTAACAATACCAAATCATTGTCTGTGGATTTACTGAACTGGTTTGTGCTTGTTTAACCTTCTGTGTTAGTGTGTTTTGCTCATTGAGTTTGGTGTTGTTCTACACAGCACTCCATTAAATTTATTGTGCTCCCAAGGAGGCTAACTATAAGAATTTACCTCAGCACAGCAGTAACACAGCAAACACAGTGGGGGAGGACATGTAGAAGTTCACCAGATCTTTGTTCAGATCTAGAACATTTGAACATATCCCAATCCCATGAAATCTATCTAGCTTTGGATTTTTCTTTTTAAAAACAAATCTAGTTTAATTTTTAAGATTAAAAATGTTCTTTCTGAAATTAAGAAACCTGCCACAGAGGCAGGCTAGGAGGGGGAGGGAATTGGGGCCATTGGTGGTGGGAAATGGGGACTGGTGGAGGGATGGGTGCTGGAACATTGTATGACCGAAACCCAAATATGAACATCTTATGAACATCTTTGTAACTGTATATCTCACGGTGGTATAATAAAATATTTTTTTAAAAAATGTTCTTTCTAATTTACCAGATTCTTTTAATTTCTGTGTTCCCTAAAATCCCTTTTAAGTATATCTGTCTTCATAGTATATTTGCCCTTATAAAAACGATATGTGCCGGAACATAACTATCTTTCACTTACCTTCATCATTGCATGGTTATTTAGCTGGAAATACGATTGCAGGTTGTCTGTTACTTCCCTCAAGACTTAGAAAATATTTACTTCATTGTCTTCTGGAATCCATAATTATAAATGAAAAGTTTAGTGACAATCTAATGTTCAGACTAAGTAATCTTTCTAGGTTGAGGAAACTGAGATTTTTGTTTTCTTTATCCTTTCTATTCTACAGTTTCACTCTGAAATGTTTTGTTTTTTAGGTTATTTGAAACTTGAAATGCACTTTCCATGTAAGGACAGGCATGTCTATTTAATTCAGAAGAATTCTCAGTCAATTTCCCTTCAAATATAGCCTTACTTAAGAAGGCTTTGGATTGAGTCTCTAAATCTAGTTTCCCTATGCTTTCAGGGTATAAGACTTTGTGTAATCTTTATAATTCTGAAGCTTCTCAGATACTAAAAGAAAAAATTACGATACATATTTCCAAATCTATTGGGCCTTTAGATTGCCTTAAAAAATAGAAAAGAGATAAAGAAACTGCCATAGAGGTAGGCTATAGGAGGGGGAGGGAACTCGGGACATTGGTGGTGGGAAATGGGCAGTGGTGGAGGGATGGGTGCTGGAACACTGTGTGACGGAAACCCCCAAAGATGAACAACTTTGTAATTGTATATCTCATGGTGGTCTAATAAAATATTAATTAAAAATAATAAAATAAAAAATAGCTTCAGTGGACCGCACTGGGTTGCAGCCACCACCGCCACTGCCACCACGCAGCCAGCCCCTCAGATCTGGGAACAGACTGGATCCAGCTTCACTCAGCATTACTACCAGTTACTTGATAGTAACAGAACTCAACCAGGTGCACATCATGCCTGTGCATGGAATTGACACATCATGCAGTACTGGGAAGGAGAGCAGCTCCAGGGGGAAGCTGCCATTGTGGAGAAGTTGTCTAGCCATCCGTTCCAGAAAATTCAGCACAACATCACGCCACAGGACCACAAGCCCAAGCCCAATAGTTGCATCATCAGTATGATTGTGGGCCAGCTTAAGGCTGGTGAAGATCCCACTATGAGGTTCCACCAGATGTTCCTTATTAAAGAACATCAAGAATGCTTGTGTTTGCATCCATAACATGTTCAGGCTCGCCCTACACAACCTTGCTGACTTCCTCCCACCCAGGCACTCATGCCGTTTCGATCTCCACACATCCCCCCATGTGCGGTACTTATACTAACACTCCTATGGATGCTCCAAATACACAACAGATCAGAACTGTAGTAGAAGAGGGCACAGTGTGTTGTTGCCACCAAGGTATCATGCATGATGATTGGACACTAGACTAGTTGTATCTGACAGGAGGTTTGTGTTGTACCAGCACATGCCTTGGAAAGACTTAAGTAAAACAAAAGTTGTCTTTTTCTTCTTTTTTTAAAAAATCTACTGACAAGCTACTCTAGTAACCCAAAGAATTGAAGGAGAAAGCAGCTGGTTCATCGCCCATGTATTGATTTATTCAGATGTTTCAATGCTCTATGATACAATAAAATCACAAAACTTTTCTTAACGACAAAAAATAATAGTTTTAAGAAAAAAAATATCAAGTTTCTTCATTTGAAATTATAAAGCAATAAGAATAAAGAAAAATCTTTAAAACATTCCTTTAAAAGTTGTTCTAGAAATAGAAGCTTGATCACTTGTTCACTTGTATCACTTGACTTCCCGTCATTCATCCATTTGCTCAAGCCGGCACCAGTAACATCTCCATACATCCTTTCATGAGCTAGTGTAGCCCAAAGGCTTCTGCTCGCTCCATGAACACTAAGAGCCTCCAGACCATTCCTCCAGGTCATGGGAATGAGGTCTTTAATTGTTATTGGTTTGGGGCATATAAAATACAACACAGGTAGCTTGCCAGGCTCTGCTGTTCGGGTGATATATTCTCAGTAGTAGGCTCTCATCTCGTGCATTTACTGATGAACTGCAACAGGGAGAATTGGGCTTTTCTCTTGGGTGAAGGCCTGACAAGCTGTGGAGTCCAGATGTTGAAAATGGCGGCCCTCATCGTGGGGGGGTTTCTCAGGCTTTTCAAAAAGCTTTATTGGGATGGTGGGCCAGGGCTAGAACTTGCCTTCCCTCCCGGGTGCCTCATGATCAGCTGAACACAGGGAGAGCAGTAGAAGCTCTGCCCCATGTGTCTGAATCTCTGGATAAGACATACCTGTACTTGAAATAGTCTTCACTGTAGTGTGAGACTCTGATGAGTAGGGCTTGAGATCGGCTTTTTCTCTTGGTTGGAGCTCTGATGAGCTGTGGAATCCGGATGTTGAAGCTTGATAAAATGTTAAATGTTTAATAGAAACCTCATTTCTTTTTAGAAAATAAACCAAGTGCAAAAAATGTTTTACTGTTTTTGTTACTACAGCTTAAGTAACAGGGTTGCAATAAGTGTTGACATTTATAGTAATGTATAAGTTGCTGCACACCTCTGCCACTAAAGTGTCCATGACCCCCGTCCCTTCTGTCAATGCAGGTCTGACCTTCCTTCCACCACACACACACCCCCAGTGTTTGCTGATTGAGTTATGTTTTTTAGTGCATACTGTTACAGTCCTTAACCACCAACAATATTTTCCAGACCTTCCACCTAGTTTTTTGTCAACCTCACAGTTTCTCTGGCAACCATCCTCCAAACTAGCAATTAAGTCTGTAGTCCAGTGCCCAAGGCTTATCATTAGTTGATATTGCCCATACTTTTTGCCCAATGCTTTATTTGGAGGTGTTTAAAGAATATGCCTCCCAGCACGGCAAGCCTAGCAAGCTGCTCGTGTTGTATTTGACATGCCAAATGCCAGTAACACTTATATTAGGTCATTCCCATGACCTAATATAATGGTTTGAGGCTCTTTATGTTCCTGTAGCAAGCCGATGCCCTTTGCTCTACTGGCATGAGACAGGACATATGGAGATATTACTGGTGCCCGCTCTAGCAAATAGATGATTAACGGGAAGATCGTGGATCGTGATCGTGATCGTGCCCATACTTTTTTACTTGTTTCTCTATACCACATATGTGAGATCATCCTTTATATGTCTTTCTGCCACTGACTTATTTTGCTCAGCCTAATACCCTCTGATTTCATTCATTTTGTTGCAAACTGCACAATATTATGTTTTCTTGTGCTTTCATAGTATTCCATTGTGTCTGTATAACACACTCTCTTCATTCATTCATCTGTCATTAGACATTTGGGTTGCTTCCATATCTTGGATTTTATATTAAGAGCTGCAGCAAAACAGGTGTGCATATAGCTTTCCAAATTAATATTCTTGTGTTTGCAGGACAGATGCCTAAAAACAGTGGATCAAATAGTGGATCATTATTACTTTTGGAGTAAATCTATTTTAAATTGTTTTCCATACAGGCTGGACCAGATGGCATTCCCAACAACAGTGATGAGGATGCCTCATAATCTCACCATTCACCAACATTTATTAATTTAAGAGTTGTTTTTTGTACACGTGCAGTTCTCACTGATGTAAAGAAGACCCTTATTGTCATTTTTAATTTCCCTGATACTAAGTGATAATTAGCACTTTTATATGCTTTAGTGATCCATAAGTCCTCTTCATGAAAATGTCTGCTTATCTCTACACCCTATTATTTTTTAAAGTATTTTATTATACCACTGTGAGATATACAATTACAAAGATATACAATTAAAAAGTTCATATTTGGGTTTTGGTCATACAGTGTTCCAGCACCCATCCCTCCACCAGTGCCCATCTCCCACCACCAACTACCCAGATCCCAACCCCCTTCCCCAGCCTCCCTCCATGGTAGGTTCTTTAATTCTTTCCCTTTCTCTCTCTTTCTATTTTCCTTCCCTTCCAGACTATGGATTACAGAACATATATTAAAGGGTTGTCATGTGTATCTTTTTGCCTCTATTTAATGCTCAGTTCTAGGTTGGTATTAGTACCCTCGACAATTGTTAGCACACTGTTCCATTTTCTGTCTTACCTAGCCTCTGACTCGCACACATTTGTGATAATTTCTACCTTTGACAAGATCTCCTGATACATGTTTCACTTGACCTTGGATATTGGTATCATAATATGTACATATATATTTATGTCATGCAGATAAATGCAGTCATTCTGTATTTGTCTCTCTTCTTCTGGCTAATTTCACTCAACATAATCTTCTCCATGTCCATCCATTTATAGGCAAATGTTATGATTTCATTTTTCCTAACAGCTGCATAGTATTCCATCGTGTAGATGTACCAAAGCTTCTTTATCCAGTCATCGATTCTCGGGCACTCTGGCTGTTTTCAGATTCTGGCTATTGTGAATAATGCTGCTATGAACATAAAAGTAGGGGTGGTGCTTCTGCTGTGTCGGGGCGCTCCGCCGGGTCCCCGACAGTGCCGGGAAGCGAGAGTTCCCTTCTACCTCCGGGCCGGGCGAGGAATGGATGAACACTCAGGAATCCGATGCGGTTTTAAAAGGCTTTACTTATCACAGGTTCAGGCATACAAATCAGCAAAAGGAAAAACCCGATGCTTAGGATTCCAGGCTAGAACCCCAGCCACGTGTAGGCCAAGATGGCGACCACCACGTGTAAAACTTCCAAGGGGAATAAACGCCACAAGGCGCGAGATCCCACCGGGAAGAAGAAGCCCGGGAGAGCGGGAACCGGCTAGTTTATACCCCCCCGCAACTCAGACCTTCCTCCCATTGTTATGGAAAGCAGGGAGGGTCCAATGCCCTCAGGTAATCCCTCCCTGCATCTCACCTAGGGCCTTTACTGTGCTAATGTTTTGAGCCGGGAATGCCTTTGAAATGTAGAGAAGGGGGTTTCTGAGATGGCATGTCACTGTACCAAAGATCAACACCAATGCCAGTTAAATATTTCTCCAAGCCTTCACAAGTCTCCTCTACTTCATTGTAGTTTTATATTTTATCAGGGAGCCATGCTTGTTTGTTTGTTTGGAAGCAAACAGCATTTCTCTCTGGTCTAATTACTTAGGTGTCCTTACGTGGCCAGGCTAATATGCTGGTAAGATCTAGCTAGTCCCACGATGATTGTGATAGCATGGGAGAATATTTATACCAGCTAGTACAGCATACATGGTCGGATAAACTGCCACATTTAGACTACCCCCTTATCTACGGAGTGATTTGCGGGAGGCAATCCAGAGCAGATGCAGCGGCCCTTAGGAGTCCTGCAACAACTCCCCCTGATTAGTTTACTAATAAAAATTGAAAAGGTAAGAAATATTTAGTAATGTACAGAAAATTAAGATAAGAAAAAACAATTCCAATTGCAAAATGATAATACATGTTACTTTAGGATCCTAACTTGTTTTTGGACCCAAAGCAAAGTTCAAGACAAAGTGTTTTTAGCTGTCTGATTATAACGGACTATAGTTTGCACTGTCCATAATTTGTGAGAGTCAATTTGCTATATTTTATGTAAAGTCGGGTGTCTGGAACAAAGTCTGTGGGGCTACTTCTGGAACAGCAATAGCGGTGATCATATGAGTATGAGTCTTTGGAGAGCAGCGATCAGGAACTCGTTGAATTGTCAGGAACACTGGATTGGGTCTCAGGAACACTGGAACAAGTATCTCGAATTCTGGAACAGGAGTCTTGAGTGCTGGAACAGGTGTCCGAACATCGGTGTGATATCTTGAACTCTGGAACAGGAGTCTTGAGCGCTGGAGCAGGTGTCTGGAACATCGGTGTGGGCGCCTTGCAGGGCTTCTTCAGCAAGGGAACATTGGCACCGGTAACTGTACCTGTAGCTTAGGCGAGACAAAAAACACTTTTCGAGGTTAATCACAAGTAGGGATTTTAAGGCTTTGTAGGGATCCAAGTTTGGGATGGAGAGAAGAATATAAAGAAGCTCCAACATGGGTGGAGCAGGGAAATAAGTATGAGAATTGATGATTTTAAAATTGATAAATCTAGTGGATCAGCAGTGGAGTTGATGAATGTAATAGAGGTTTGTAGTGGTCAGAAATTGAGAAGGTAGTAGTTGAGACATAACATAGACACAACATTAATCACAAACATAATGGTGGCCACCACATGCACACACACGCACACATACATTTGATCGATCAATATCTTACAGCTGTGTATGTGACCCATTTAGGGTGATAAATGGTAACGAGTCAAGCGCTTCATAAATATAAAGCCGGCAAATGATGGTGAGAAAGTGTCTTTTCCTGTGAATAGAGCATTGGGAAAAAATTAGTTTTGCAAATTATTAAATTTTTAGCGAGCACTGTTTTAGGAGTCTCGGAGTATTGAGCACTGTAGCGCAGGTTTACTGGATTCGAATATCTCATCCTGTGAACAGAATCATTAGAAAAACAATTTTTCATTGATTTAGCAAACATTTTTGTAATGAGCACTGTGATCAGAGTCCACCCATTTTTCCACCCTTTTTTTTTGTAAGAAAGAAAATATTTAGGCTGTAAGGCAAGATATTAGACATGAACCATGATCACAGACTGCAAAACAAGATCATTATTAAAAGGAACCAATCCAGGAAGTTTAAACAGCAACTTGCAATTTAAAATTTAAGACTTTATATTGAAAGAATTAGTTGTTTTCTGATTCTTGGAGAATTCTAGTCTTAACAAGTCGCAGAGGGACCCAGAGTTTCTTGGCAGGGTTATCGTCTGTAGAAATGAAAGCATAGCCTCTTCCCCGAATGAGGAGGTGACCTGCAATCCATTTATCATCAATTTTCACCCAGATAGGTGAATTGACTGTTTTTTGAGTTTGCATATCTTCTTGAAAGTGACGTTCAGCCGCGGTATAGGGATCTCCTTGAGGTATATTTAAGAAGTTTAAGGTGAATAATGTTAAAGATAAAGAATCCATTGGAGGCATGCTTGTTTTTCGCTGCTTTAATAGCTGAGTTTTAAGCGCTCTGTGGGCACGCTCAACTATTCCTTGTCCTTGTGGATTATATGGAATTCCTGTAATATGTTTGATCTGCCATTCCTCGCAAAAGGATTTGAAGGTTTTGCTGGTGTAAGCAGGACCATTATCTGTTTTTATGGTATGGGGAATACCCATGACGGAGAAGCACTGGAGTAAAAATGAACAAACAGATTTAGCTCTTTCAGACGTCATAGGAACAGCCCATATGAACCGGGAATATGTATCGATGACCACATGAAGGAAAGGTTTGTTGGGAAATAAGTTAGTATGAGTTATATCCATCTGCCACAATTGGTTTGTCTGTAAACCTCGAGGATTTGCTCCTGCTACATGAGATGTACAATGTAAAGGAGCACAGACAGGACAGTTGCGGACAATTTGTCTAGCTTGTCTCCATGGGATGCCATGGTGTACATGAAGGCGGCGGGCATTTGTATGTAGAGTCTGGTGCTCTTCCTCAGCTGATTTAAATACTGGTGCTGCCAAGAGATCTGCTGCTTCGCTTCCTCGAACCATTGGCCCGGGAGTCGGCTGTGAGAACGGATGTGGGAGATGTATATAGGGAATGTTCTATTTCGGAGGAGATCTTGTAGTTTATGGAGTAGCTCCTGAATTATAGGATTATGGGCATTTAAAGAAGCAGTGACAATTCCAGGAAATAAACCAACTACATATGCAGAATCACTCACCACATTACATGGGCCAGATACATGGGATAGTAAATGTATCAGGGTGGCGAGTTCCACTTGTTGGGCAGATTTATAATTTGTATGTACAGTAGTGGTCAACGAAGGACCTGTAATTCCACCCCTTCCTGATGAGGAGCCATCAATATAATACACTGGAGCATCAGGAATGGGAGAGGAGCGGACAATGGTGGAAATTAAAAAAGGTGTCCTTTTCAGAAATTCCCAGGTTTTTCCAGCTGGGTAATGATAAGATATTTCTCCTGAAAAATCTGCTAAAGCTCTCTGAAGGATTTCACTGAGTGGTAAAACAGCTTCAATTTCTTTTTTAGGGTCAGGTAGTACAATTACATGGGGATCATGTCCAAGTAATACTTGGGTTCTTGATCTTCCCTTAATTATAAGGTTAGCTATCATCTCAAGGTAAGGTGTAGCAGTACGATTCTGCTTGTTATGTAAGTAAACCCATTCTAACGGTCCAGATAATTGGGCTATAGCAGCAGTTGGAGACTCGGGAGTGTTGGAAGACCAAGAACCATACCTTTTCTCCGGGATTAAATCTGGAGAGGTAAGATTTTTGAAGCCGATCCATGAAAAAATCTAATTCCTTCTGAGCTTTAGGAGTTAGCTGCCTTGGGCTATTTAAAGCAGGATCACCTTCAAGGGTGTGGAACAGGTTACTGAGCTCACAGTTAGGAATACCAAGGGAGGGGCGCACCCAGTTGATATCCCCCAGCAGTTTTTGAAAATCATTCAAGGTTTTGAGCCCTTTGTGACTAATGGAAATTTTTTTGAGGACGCACTGTAGTGCGGTCAAGAGCATAGCCCAAATATTCATATGGAGGCTGCATCTGGATTTTTTCCGAGCTACTTGTAAGCCAGCCTCTGGTAAAACTGTCATTACATCATTATATAAATTCTGGAGATCTCTGGAATTATCACAAGCTAGCAGGATATCATCCATGTAGTGGATGATGTATGCACCAGGAAATTTAGCACGAATGGGTCGCAAAACCTCATCAACAAAGTGTTGACACATCGTAGGTGAATTAGTCATTCCTTGGGGCAATACTGTCCACTGAAACCTACGTAAAGGACCTTTATGATTAATGGAAGGGACTGAAAATGCAAACCTTTTCCGATCATCTGGGTGGATAGGTATGCTGTAAAAGCAGTCTTTTAAATCTATGATAATTAGCGGCCAATCCTTAGGAATAGCTGCTGGAGAGGGGAGCCCAGGTTGTAGGGCTCCCATGGGGACCATAGTAGAATTTACATTCCTTAAGTCAATCAGCAAACGCCATTTGCCTGATTTTTTTCTGTATTACAAAAACAGGAGAATTCCATTCTGAAAACGTTTCCTCAATATGTCCTAATTTCAGCTGTTCTTCCACTAGATTTGTTAGCGCCTCTAACTTTTTTGGTATTGAGGGGCCACTGTGGTGTCCATATAGGTTTGTCAGACTTCCACTGAATACGGATAGGTAGTGGGCGCTAACCACAGCGGCCCCAATTAAAAAAGGGTTACCCCCGGTGTTAGGCTTATTATGGAGAGCTGGAATTGGTGCTCGACGGGGAATTGGACGAGGTATGTGGATTACTGCCCCCCACTGCTCCAGCATGTCTCGACCCCATAAAGTTAAAGGCATAGGGGCTATATAAGGCTGGACCATGGCTACATTCCCTTCAGGGCCAATACACGGCAGCCACCTGGCACTCTGTCGGAGAAGAGAGGAGGAGATATTGCCTACCCCGCTCAGGCTATGGGACACTTTCTTTAGGGCCCAGTTAGAGGGCCAATACTTGGTGGAGATTATGGATATGTCTGCCCCTGTATCCAACATGCCTTTGAATTTCCTTTTATAAATTTCGATGGGTATAACCGGCCGCTTGGCCTGAGAAATTCTGGCAGTGTACCCAACTAGATAGTTAGCAGGTGGCTGGTGGGCTTGGTTCTGTGTGGCTGCATAACCAACAATGAAGTTGGCAGAATGGTTGGTACTGTTTAAGCCACCAGCTGTAGGGTGTTCGGACTGACTACACGGATCCTCAAAAAATAATAATAGTTTAGCAAGTGGTTCCCCTTTTTTAAAAGTCCATTTAGTTGGCACAGATATTGACAGTATTATCTCTCCATGAGATTCAGGATCCAGAAGTCCGAAATGCACCATAATTCCCTTAAATTTCAGCCAATCGCTCCCTGAATTAAACCCATACTACCTGGGGAGCAGGTCCTTTTTATCCCTGTTTTTAGCATGTAGGGGTCTTGACTTGGGTATATTGTGACAGTCTTAGGGCAGAGAATGTCGAGACTGCCACTGCCTGATGGGGTAGGCCAGAGAGCATTTATTGACTGTAATTCTGTGGATTCTGATTCGGAGGATACTGGGCAGGTGGAATGAAGGAGAGTGCCCCTGGATTCAGCTGGGCCTGGGGCTGGCCCCCCACCCAGTTTCCCCGCATTAGGGGGAGGCATAGATGTTATTTGAGCCTCGCGGAGCTTGTGGAACCTGGGAGGGGGTCCATGTAACATTTCCTATAAAGGGATTATTAGAATGTTGCCCTGTATTGATAGTTTTAGAAGATGGGCAATCTCTACGGGTGTGTCCCTTCTTTCCGCAGCTAAAGCAGGTTATCTGTCCAGATGAAGCCTGAGGCTGACTTCGCCTCCAAGACCGACAGTCTCTGGCCCAATGTTTTCCTTTTCTGCACCTTGGGCATGGTCCAGGTGGGGCCCTCCGAGGGGTGGAGCTGCGATTATTAGAATAGTTTCTCCGATTATTGTTTATCCTTTGAAGTTTATTGTTTCTCCCCCTAGAGCTGTCTGACATTTCATCCTCCTCTCCTGATCCTCCTGCTGTATGGGATAAGCCTCCTATATCATCCTGTGTTTTATGGGAGGTTAAACCGACATTTCTACAGGCCTTTAGATACCCCATGAGGTCATCCTTTTCCTTAATACCATATAGTAATGCTCGACATTTTTGATTAGCATTCTCATATGCTAAGTTTCGCTTTTAGGATTTCTTGAGTGGTTGGGTCTTGAACCTGTCTTTGGATTGTTTCACATAATCTCCCAACAAAATCAAAGTATGGTTCATCACGACCCTGGTAAATTTTCGTGATAGCTACCTAGAAATTCTGGGTCGGAACCTACTCTTTCCCCACGCTTTTAATGCTGTCTCCCGAACAAATTTTAAAATAGGTTCAGGTAATGTCGCTTGTTTTGCTTTCTTTTTCCATTCACCTTCACCTTTTAGCATGGCAAAAGGTTATAGTATGGCCTGATTCCTTTTCTCTTAAAGTGTCAATATTCTGGTTAACCCCATCTGCATACCACATATGCCATTGCATGTACTGTGATTTGTTTAGACAAGTATGGGCTACCGTTTCAAAGTCTCCCAATACCCACTGATCATTTTCGCCTCCAATCAGCTAAATATTTTAAAGTATAAGGACTTGATATTCCAAACCTGTCGCAAGCCTTCCTAAACGGGGTTATTGCCTCAATTTTTAAGTCTTCATGAATCGGTTTTACTTTATCTTTAGATTGGTCATGAGAAAGATTGCTGGGCTTTGCTCTTTGACTCGAGCTAATCTGTTCCTCCCCTTCTTCCTCATCAGAGCTTGTAGTATCTGGCAGAGGAACATCTACCCCATTGAGGGTATTAACTCTGGAGAGATTTTCAGCTTGGGAATTTGCCTCCTCTGGGTTTTCCTGTTCCTCCTCTAAGTTATCAGCCACATTAGAATTCTTTTTTAGATTTTTTTGCTGGGAATGTATACACCTTTTCAAGTCTACAGTTTTGGGGGCGTGTTTGTGAACGGCTTTTAGTTGGTTCACGCCTCAGTATTGGGTATGCGCTAGGTCCTGATTGATAAGTTATGAAATCAGAAATCTCCCCTGCGTAACACATCCATTTCTTGGTTTAAGTTTTCAAGTTTCCTATATATTTCTTCCTTTTGTTCTTTCAATCTTATGTGTAACTTCCAAACCTCCTCTTTCTGTCCATCTATTCTATCTCTCTGTCTGTCAATTTCTTCCTCTAAGATAGTGCTGATTTTATCGATATCCTTCTTCTGCTCTTCAAACTTTACTTCAAATTTTAAATCCTGTTTAGTAATTTTACTTTCCTGTTCTTCTAATTTTTCTTTGAATTTTAAATCCTGTTCTTCTAATTTTTCTTTGAATTTTAAATCCTGTTCTTCTAATTTTTCTTTGAATTTTAAATCCTGTTCTTCTAATTTTTCCTCAAATTTTAAAATCTGGTTAATAATTTTACTTTCCTGTTCTTCTAATTTCTTTTCAAATTTTAAACTCTGTTTAATAATTCTGTCCTCAAGCTTTAAGACCAGTCTACCTGTAGCTTTATGATCCTCACTTATTTCTTCAATCGCTGAGTAAACCTCGTCCCTTAAGATTGCATTCAATTTATTACTTTCTTCCCTCTCTCTATTAAACATTGTCCTTACACAAAGGTACAGTTTAAAAATCGCAAGGACCCAGATGATTTGTGAAAAGATAGAGTAGTTCTCAGAAAGGAACTTTATAGACTGGGCTATGTATGGTTCCGAGCCAATAAAAGATACAATGTATCTATACCATGAGATATCCATCATTTTACTCACGGTTCGGAGGCAGATGATCTCTGTCCGATGATAATTAGACCAGACGATGTTCGTGGGTGCCCACCCAGGGACGCCAAATGTCGGGGCGCTCCGCCGGGTCCCCGACAGTGCCGGGAAGCGAAGTTCCCTTCTACCTCCGGGGCGGGCGAGGAATGGATGAACACTCAGGAATCCGGTGCGGTTTTAAAAGGCTTTACTTATCACAGGTTCAGGCATACAAATCAGCAAAAGGGAAAAACCCGATGCTTAGGATTCCAGGCTAGAACCCCAGCCACGTGTAGGCCAAGATGGCGACCACCACGTGTAAAACTTCCAAGGGGAATAAACGCTCACAAGGCGAGATCCCACCGGGAAGAAGAAGCCCGGGAGAGCGGGAACCGGCTAGTTTATACCCCCGCAACTCAGACCTTCCTCCCATTGTTATGGAAAGCAGGGAGGGTCCAATGCCCTCAGGTAATCCCTCCCTGCATCTCACCTAGGGCCTTTACTGTGCTAATGTTTTGAGCCGGGAATGCCTTTGAAATGTAGAGAAGGGGGTTTCTGAGATGGCATGTCACTGTACCAAAGATCAACAACCAATGCCAGTTAAATATTTCTCCAAGCCTTCACAAGTCTCCCTACTTCATTGTAGTTTTATATTTTATCAGGGAGCCATGCTTGTTTGTTTGGAAGCAAACAGCATTTCTCTCTGGTCTAATTACTTAGGTGTCCTTACGTGGCCAGGCTAATATGCTGGTAAGATCTAGCTAGTCCCACGATGATTGTGATAGCATGGGAGAATATTTATACCAGCTAGTACAGCATACATGGTCGGATAAACTGCCACATTTAGACTACCCCCTTATCTACGGAGTGATTTTGCGGGAGGCAATCCAGAGCAGATGCAGCGGCCCTTAGGAGTCCTGCAACACTGCTGCATATTTTTGGCTTCCAGAGTAGATTCCCAGGAGTGGTATGGCTGGGGTCAAATGGGAGTTCGATTTCTAGTCTTTGGAGGAATGTCCATATTGTTTTTCCAGAAAGGCTGTACCAGCCGGCATTCCCACCAACAATGTATAAGTGTCCCCCTTTTGCCCACATCCACGCCAGCACTTGTTGTTCTTGCTCTTTTGAATATGTGCCAGTCTCTGTGGTGTAAAATGATATCTTATTGCTGTTTTGATTTGCATCTCTCAGATGATTAGTGATCATGAGCATTTTTTTCATATGTTTTTTGGCCATTTAAATTTCTTCCCTTGTTGAAGTTTCTGTTCATTTCTTCTCCCCCATTTTTTGATGGGGTTGTTTGTTTTCTTCTTGTAAAGTTCTACCAGTGCCTGATATATCCTGGATATTAACCCCTTATCAGATGGGTATTGGGTGAATATTCTTTCTCATTCTGTGGACTGCCTTTGTATCTTAGTCACTGTTTCTTTTGAGGTGCAGAAGCTTTTTAGTTTTATGTAATCCCATATGTTTATCTTTTCTTCTAGTTGCTTTGTTAGTGATGTTTCACCTTTGAAGATACCTTTAGCTTCAATGTTATGGAGGGTTTTTCCTATATTTTCTTCAATGTACTTTTATGGATTCAAGTCTGATATTGAGATCTTTAATTCATTTTGATCTGATTTTTGTGCATGGTGTTAGACACAGGTTCAAATTCAGTTTTTTACATGTAGCTGCCCAGTTTTCCCAACACCACTTGTTGAAGAGGCTTTCCTTACTCTATTTTGGACTCTTTGCACCTTTATCAAAGATTAAATGATCATGTGTTTGAGGTTGGGTGTCAGGATACTCAATTCTGTTCCATAGGTCCACAGGTCTGTTTTTATTCCAATACCATGCTGTTTTAATTACTACTGCCTTGTAGTACAGTTTGAAGTTGGGAAAGGTGATGCCTCCCATCTTCTTTTTCCCGAGGATTGCTTTAGCTATCCTTGGGGGTTTATTGTTCCATACAAATTTCAGGAGTGTTTGGTCAACTTCTTTGAAAAATGTCATGGGTATCCTTATAGGGACCACATTGAATCTGTACAGAGCTCTAAGGAGTATTACCATTTTGACAATGTTGATTCTCCCTCATCCATGAGCACACCCTATTATTTTTGATGGGGTTACTGATTTTTATGTTGCTGGGATTTGTAAGTGCTTTTATAAAATTTTGAACTTTGTCCTTTATCTTATGTACTATGTGTGAATATATGCTTCCAATTTGTAGAGTGTCATTTTTATTTTAACCTGAATTTATTTGTTTTGTTTTTTTCGTTCTGTCTTGTTTCTTCAGGGGCAGAGGTTCAGGGGCTTACTTATGACTCAGTGCTCAGGGATCAGTCCCAGTGGTAAAAGAGGACCTATATGCAGTGCCAAGGATCAAACAGGACTGGTCATCTGCAAGGAAAGAGCTTTAACCCTTGTACTGTTTATCTGGTTCTGAGCCTGAGTTTCTTTTGCCATGCAGAGACTTTTTTTTCCCTGATATCTGCTAATGTGTTTTTTGGGGCAAAAACCTCTTTTATTTTATATATAACCACTTTGTTTTTTTATCTTTCCCAATGGAATCGGATTGTTGAAAACACCTTTGAGGTTCAGATCCTGAAGAGTTCTGCCTGTTTCTTCAATTTATTTATGATTTCTGATCTAATCTCTTGGTCTTTGACAAACTGTATCATTGTCACTGTCTTCCAGTTGTTTATCGATTTGCTCAAGCGGGCACCAGTAAAGTCTCCATATGTCCTGTGGCAAGCAAGTGTAGCCCAAGGGCATCTTCTTGCTCCAGGGGCAGGAAGAGCCCTCAAACCATTCTTCAGGTCATGGAATTGAGGTCCATAATTGTTACTAGTTTTTGGCATATCAAATAAATCACAGGTAGCTTGCCAGGCTCTGCGTGTAGGTGGTATACTCAAAGTGTGTCTTTGACACACTTTGAATTAATTTTGACAACGATGTGAGATATGATCCAACTTATTTTTTTTAAAAAAAGTGCTATCCAATTTCCACAGAACCATTTGTTCAAGAGGTTTCCTTGCTCCACATGATGCTAACTTCTTTGTTAACTATTCATATATATGAGGGCTATCACTGGGATCTCAATTTTAATTCATTGGTCTGACTGCTTTTCTTATTCCAGTATCATGCTGTTTTGATGTTATACCTTTAAAATATAAAGTCAGGAAATTCAATACCTCAAATTCAATACCATATTCTTTTTTTTTTGAAAGGCTTTGGCTCTTCATGGAGACCAAAGATAGAAGGATGATTTCAATTCAGATAAGAGATCTAAGTTCAAGATATCTTGAAGTTCAGTATTCTTAATGCCAATTCATATGTCTTTTCAAACCTTAGAAATACCTTAGCTATCTCATCAAAATCCATGCTCAGATCATCTTTTAATCCGACAGTGGAGATTCTGAATATCAGTGAGCGGCAAAGATACCACTGGAATAATGAGGAGCTCACGGACTCATCCTGCAACATAATGAGTCCCCCAACACTGAGCCCTGCCCAAGCAGCCAAACAACTGTGATTCACTCAAAGAAAAAAGAAAAACTGCTGGAAATACTGTGAGTTAAATTAAACTGCTTAGCAGAGTATTAGCTGAATACTGCTCACAGTATACAAGCAAATCCACACTGATTTTCTGTGGTGGTTGCAAAAAATAAAATTTCTACCAATTTCTTAAGCACTGTATTATAATAACTAATTGTGAAAACTGATTTTGAAAAGCCTTTCATGTGCTAAAGAGCTTCTAATCACAAGTACCAAGAAAAGTGATGAGTGATTAAAAGGGGGAAAGGGAGGCAAACCCAGGCATGGACGTAATTAACCGGTAGACAAGACAAACTTATGCAAGAAATGTGGCTTTTGGAAAGAGTAAAGTGGAACCAAATAAGAGTCATGCACTACATAATGTATCAATGAATGATAAATTTTTTGTATTTTAGTTTGTGGTTACATTACATGGCAGTCTACTTGAGGCATCAGGAGAGAAAAGGCCAATAAAACTATCTACTGATTTAATAAAACAGTATTTTTGTCTTTCCCTCTTTTTAGTGCTGATACAAACAAAAGCAATTAGGTACTTCAAGTACAAAATGGGCTTATTCGAGCTAACAAGACAAAAAAGGGGCAGACTGGCGGAACACCTTAATGGCAATCCAAGGTTAACAAGGGCCCTGTGCAGTCTCTAAAGGAGGTCCCTTTGTTGTTCCACTGGAGAGGGAATCAGCGGCACTCCCTGTAGGAGAAACAAAGAATGTTGGGTTCTGTAACAAGTGATGGACACATGTGTGATCACTCTTTCTAGTCTCCCTGCTTCATTACAATAGTGTGTTTGTATATTAATGCTCACTAAGGGAGAGCTTCTAGATTAGCAAAAGATTCTTTTTGTCAATGTTGCATCGGAGACACACAGGAAGATAAATTGGACTTTGCTCACAGGTATATAAACAATTCTAAGTCAAATACAAATTATTAGGGGTTAAGTCAAAGAAAGAAAATTCATAAGCAAGATATGCAAAGGAGCATTTCTAACTGAAGTCTGATGAAAGAATAAGATATAAAGAAAAAATGGACACAAGGGTCTGAGAGACAATACAGCATGCAGGAGCTTGTTTTACATGCGCCGCATTGCAGTTCAATCACCACTACCCCATATGGTCCCCTTGGCCCTGCCAGAAGTGATCCTAAGCACAGAGCCATGAGTAAGCCCTGAGGCTACAGATGGGATCAGCCCTCCCAAAAATAATTAAAAGAAAAAAAAGGCCGGAGTAGCCCAGCGGGTAGGGCGTTGGCCTTGCACGCAGCCAACCCATGCCAGTCTGGTTCGATCCCGGCATCCCATATGGTCCCCGAGCACCGTCAGGTGTTATTCCTGAGTGCAGAGCCAGGAGAAACCCCTGAGCATTGCCGGTGTAACCAAAAAAGGAAAATAATGGACATGTTAAGATTACGATACAGAAAATCACTTTAAATCTTTCTGAAGGGAAGAATGAGATTATTGCTTATCTCTCCAGTGGTAAAGCAAGCTTTTGGACTTATAAAGAAATGTACTTGGAAATAACCATTAGAGAAATATAATGAGATAGGTAATAAGGGAAGCACAAACAACAGAAGTTTCACGTAAATGTGACAAGAGGAAACTGGATTTTGTTGGTGCCACTTATTTTGAATTATGAGTCTTTCTTTTGCTGTTCTATGTGGTAAGTAGAAGTAAACAATTGAAGACTCTAAATGTGGGAGAATCTGATTACTAGTACCAGAAAAGCGCCGCTTGCTAAAATGATTACTCTGAAGTTGTTGAACATTAATAGTCCTTGGTGAGTAGGACTTTAATATGACTAAGGAATAAACTGTTAAGACTGAGAATAAGAACCTTCAGTAACTGGGCAAGAAAAGGTAAGATTGGTGCCAGAACTAGCACAGCACTCCTTGCGTGCCCTGATCGAGGTTCCATCTCCTACTTCATAAGTCTAGAGTCAGCCAGTGAGAGATTTGCAGAGATTAGAGATTAAAACTGACTAAATCTGGGAGTAAGAGAAACTGAATAGACATAAGGTAGCTCCAAAGTAAGTGGCAAGTAATGTGAGTTATGCTATTTTCATGAGATTTAGAAATCTAAGTCAAATCTCAGTTAGTAGCAATGTTCATGGACCTGTTTGAGGGGAAGGAACCCAACAAGAAATTATTAATGGCAAGAACACCCAGTGAAACTAGTGTTCAACTAAAGACCCAAGGAAGAAAGTGGATTTAAGCAGGCAGCTCAATATATGTCTTAGGACCTTAACGGGGTCAAAGTAACAGGAATTTTACTCATTAAATGAAAATCAGAATTTGGGATGGTACTGGAATTATGTGCATAAGATTAAAGTCCCCAAGTAAAGTCATCTATGAAGACTGCACATAAGTGTGGATCTAAGAGATAAATGTTGATCTAGGAAACAACTAGGCTCCATCCGAGTACTTGCCTATAAAACCAGACTGAATTCAACCTGAAATTTCCTAAAATCCAACCTGAATCCTAGAAATTTCAAGAAATCTAAATCTTAAACTCTAGGAAAATAAATTATTCTCTGACCTGCGTATTCAGGCAGATACCGATCAGGCAAATGCAGCCCCAGGTTGTGTGGGGTTCCACTCCTGTAACTTTCAAGAGCAATTTTTCCCCCCAACAAAAATGCCCAGGAGCCGATAATGAGGCCCAGCAGGCAAGCCGTTTCTGCACGCGGCCAGGGCCTGCGGGCCTCAGTTCGGAACTCCCATAATAACTTAGGCTGCAGTAAAGCGTTATAATCAAAGATATAATTACTATTTTGGCTTTGACATCGATGTAGATGCTGATAGGTTGTCTTTCAAAGCCGCCATGGCGTGGCTCATTTCAGCTGCATCACCAGGCGCACTTCTGATATTTCTGATAATTACACTGCAGAGTTGACTTTATGCCCTTGAGTCAAGGAGCAATTTCTGTATTTTGGGGCCTTTTGCGCTAGGCCAGCATCCGAAGATACTTAGGG
>JAJIBD010024570.1:0-22237 GCA_021461705.1 Cryptotis parvus | reverse complement strand
GTACCGACTGATTTTATCAACCAGGTATACCAAATCATTTTTCTACCAACTTCTATTTTGGTCCTTACCTGCAAAGCTCTCATATTCATTAGGTATAATGATAAATGCCGAATTAACTATTTCCAAGAATTTGGAATAAAGAACAGGAATGTTCCCAATGCTCCATCATCATCAGCACATGGTATTCTAGCACTGTCAGGGGAATACTTTTGAGATCAGAACCAAGGGGGGATAAACAAACCAAAACAGATTTGTCACACTTTGCTCCCTTACTTGTTCATCGATTTTTTTGGAGCAGGAGCCAGTAAAAGTCTCCATTCCTTGAAATGAGGGTCTATTATTTTTAATGTTTTTGGCAGCTGCTCGAGTACACCATATTAACTTGCAAGGGTTTCTGCTTTGTCTTGGGTTCATCCCAGAGGGGCCAGTCTTTTTCCATATCGGACATTATCAACCATTTTTAGGGCCCAGGGGGCAGATCCCTGGGTGTGAACATATGGAGAAAGCCTGTCTCCTGGGTACTTACCTGCTAATGCAGCTGGGCACTGCACTTCACTTTTCTACTTACCTCCAGGCAGGTGTAACACAGAATTATAAAAAAACAAAATGTGTATTTTACACTTAAAACATTATACCTAAATTTATAAAAAACAAATCAATGAAAATATGAAATCATAGGCTGAAATACTCTGCAACATTGACTTCCACAGATACCTTCAATATGCAACTCCTTTTCATTGCGGGAAAACCAAGGCGTAAAAAATAAAAAAAACAAACTATGCAAAATTAAAACTTTCTGCATTGACCAAATAAATAACAGTCTAAAAAAGGACAGCATAATTAATGGAGAAACTCTGTGCAAAAAGCACACCCATGTTATAAAAAAAGATCTCCAAAATTCAACAATGAAAAGCATATATAAAACCTGAACTTTTATATCCACTTATACTTTAAAAATAAAGTACTTATGCATATCTATCTATCTATCTATCTATCTATCTATCTATCTATCTATCTCATCTATCTACACTAATGCAGCATGGTGAGTAGCTCATACCAGGGCCTAAATATAAAAGAAGTGTGCCATCATTGATTAGATGGGAGTTCAAGTCCATGACTATGAACTGTCAACTTTACACAAATATAAGAATGGCACATATTAAAAAAGTATAGAACCAACGATATATATTGTCATAAGATGGAGTTAATATCCTCTTCCTTGGCAGCTACCCTAAAGAAGTTACCAAAATACATTAATTTTATGGACATAACTATATTTATTGCCACACCAGTCAGTTTAGAAAGAGTCCAAATGCCCACTGATATATAGTAGATAACTTATGATCTCTATACACAACATTCAGCTATATTAAAGATAAAATTCCTTGGTTTGTATTATAAGTTAAGGAAACTAAAGTATTTCCCCATAAAGTTTAACGTCAGAGGAAGAATGACTGATTCTGATAATTTGCAACTAATAGGTAGTATGAAAAACAACACAAGCAAACAGAATGGTAACTCTTTAATAAAAACAGAATCTGAGACTCTAAAAAACTGAACTGAGGTTATAAAATTGGTTGGAAGATTCAAAGAAAAGTGATGATTAGACAAGGATAGAAAGGATTTAGTATCAGAAATGAAAAGTTTGTAATTGTGGTAACACAATACAATTTTAATATAAGAAAGCAAACACCAACATTATTACAAACCATGATGCTTTAATAAAAATATAGTTTAAAATAATTTTGATACAAATTCTTGATAACTCATGTTAGAAGGTGCTACTAGCATAGGTCATGACTGCATTATACGGTATCCATATATATGTGTGGTATATATATATATATATATATATATATATGTTCTACTGAGACTATACCACCAGCACATTGTAAGCCTAAGTAAGCTACCCATGTTTTATTTTTACTTTTTTGCCAAAGACTAGTAATATGGACCTCAGTTCCATAACCAGAAGAATGGTTCCGAGTTCCATCTGTCCTCGAGCGTAGATGCCCTTGGTTACACTTGCTTGTGACAGGACTAATGGAGATGTTACTAGTGCCCATTCGAGCAAATCGATGAACAATGGGAAGACAGTGATACAGTGATATATATGTATGTATGTATGTATGTATGTATGTATGTATGTATGCATGCAAATGTTGGTTACTGATTGTTGCAGGACACCTACAAAGCCTAGGCGCTCTGCATCTGTTCTGGATTGCTCCTGTAGGTCACTTCATAGATAGGGGGTAATCTGAATGTGGTAGTCATATCTGACCTGTATTCTGTACTGGTATAAATATTCTCTCATGCTACCACGCATCGTGGGACTAGCTAGATCTTACCAGCATATTTGCCTGGCCATGTTGGATCTATAAGTAATTAGACCAGAGAGAAATGCCATTTACCTCCAAGCAATCAAACATGGCTCTGATAACTCAAAGGCAAATAATACAAAACGATTGTAAAGTAGATGAGACTCTTGAAGGACTTGAAGCAAATAGATACTGCATTAGTATTAGTCTTTGGTACAGAGACATGGGTTCTCTCTAGAACACTTCTCTTACTCTATAAAGGCAACTCCAGGCAGATCTTGGCTAAGATATTGTGTTAGGTGCTTGGAGAAATTACCCGAGGGCATTTGATTCTTCCCATTGGGGGAAGTTACATTTAAGCCTAGCTTCCTCCCAACACTGCTAGGGAGGTTTTAATTAGCTCTGGTCCTTGTAAACAACCAGATGGTGCTCCTGGAAGTACTACACTCTATAGAGCCTATTTTCCTGTTTTCTCTCTAGATAGCCCTAACCCAGAATGGGCTGGGCGAGTGCGCCTTCGTGTAAGGCAGATTTCTAGCTATAAAATAAGTTGCATGAAAAAGCTCTCTCTTTTCCTTTTTCACCATTTGGCCTTCCTTTTTTGCTTCTCCATCCTCTCAAATTTCTCTGTTGGCTCAACACGATGGATTGGCAGCCAATCTTTAGCCTACACCTGGTTGGGGTCCCTGGTGAACCCAGAGTCCGGAGGTTTTCCCCTGCTTTTGGATTGTGGCTATTGGAACACTGATATTAAAGCCCTTTTAAAACTGCATCGGATTCCAGAGTCTTCATCCGACTCCGCCGGCTTCAGAGGTAGAAGGGAACTACGCTTCCACGGCACTGTCGGGGATTCCCAGCAAGCTTCCGACAACTGATCACCTGTTTGTGATTATTAATATAACCTGGGCCTGTTGTACTATGTTTGAAGTTAAAGGCATTAAAATTTTTTGAAAATACTTTTTATGTTTCTCAAAAATAAAAATTTTATTTTATTTATTTTCTATTTCTTAAAAATAAAAATTTTTTCCATTGTAATTTTATGTTTCTGTCAATTAAAACAAAACCACATGCGCTCTTATGAAACATCACTTCAATACCTATAAAATTCGTATTTTTGATAAACATTAATTAGACAGTTAATACCAAATACTATTCAACAATAAAGAAGAATCACTTGGGGCTGGATAGATAGTACAGCAGGTGGGGCAGCATGCCTTGCATGCAGCTGACCCTGAGTTTGATTCTGACATTCTATTTGTTTCTCTGAGCACTTGACAGAAGTAAGTCTGGAAGAGCAGAGCCATGACCCCCAAATCACAAAAATTATTTTATTATATAAATTTTAAAATGATGCATTACATACATAATAATTAGTTTGAGGAGTCTAAATCTTATTTAATTTTAAAAGAAGCTAAATTTCTAACATATTATCCAATTTATACAAATTCTAGACTAAGCAAAAGCCATATCTAAGTAATGAAACATATTGGTGGTATGTGGTCTATGGAGGCATATTGGTCTATGGAGATAAATTAAATTGTCTCTGGAAGTAAGTGGACAGTTTGATGATGGAATGTATTGAAAAAAGGGGTGTGACAAAACTTTGGGTGTCTTAGAAATATACTACTTAAATTTGTGGATGCCTTCATTGGTTCTACACAAGTACCAAAAAACACCCATAAAATTTTATGCTTGCAGCTCAATGTATGGAAAAAAATATCTATTAAGCTTTTGTCTGAGTAAGCTTTACTTCCCTTCTCTCCCTTCAGATCAAATCTTTACTAACCGAGAGTTCTTTTATCAAATAACCTCGAATCTAGAAGTTAAACATGTAAAGATTTACATATAAAGTGTTGTATTGTACAACACACTGTGTTTTGGTGGAAGTACTATGAACCAATGTACTATTTCTAAAAATAGTCAATGGAGATAACATAAACATAGAGGGGGAGTGGCAAAAGACTAGTTTACATAATAGCAAGAAAAGAGAAAATAAAATGTCTGTGGCAAAATGTACAGGGAAAAAGGAAAACCTGTTTAAAAAAAGACTGCAGTGAATGCTGATTAAAACTTCAGGATTTTTCTTCTCTGGGTGTTCCTGTGAAGTAAAATGGCAAAATATTATCTCAGAAAATATTTATTGAGCTCCCATTGGGAGATACAATCATTTTACTAGGTACTCAGACATGAAATCAAACAAGGTGTGGCTTCAGTCCTTACTAACATACAGCTTATTGCAGGAATAGGCTTCTTTGTAAATGCTACAGAAAATGTTTGCAAGGGCTTATGAGAGCCAAAGTAAGGACTTCAAATGATATCAGGGTATTATATTGACTTTGATTCGCCAACATTTAGATGGAGTTAACTGAAAGAAATATAGAATTGACCTAAGAAGAATATTACAGGAGAGGGGTCTACATGAAGACGGTTATGGAAATGAGAAGTCTTAGCACATTAAACACACTGAGTTGTTCTTCTTGATATACAGTAACTTTGCACATGAGGACTGTTTATTGGGGCAGTGGCCCACCTGTCTTGAGCAAGCCAGGACTTTACCACTTGCTCTGTATTCAGGGTGCACAAGGGATTGTATGCGTGTGAGAGAATACAGCTCAGTACATGCAAGGCCAGCACCTCACACTATAGAGTCACAATGCCATTAACTTTAACACTAATATACTCTTATAACCCAAATTATAATTTAAAATGTTAAAAATGAAGCATATAACAATGAATGGAACAACCCGAGAGGAAATTAAGTTATGTATGCATAAAAATAAGCACAACAGCAAATATCTTGGAGATGAAACAAAGATCTTTGTAGCTCATGGATTTATTTTGAACCAAACAACACGTTGCACCAAAGAAAGAGTACAACTGCACGTCTACTGTGCAATCTATATAATAAAAAGAACGTTCTAAAAACTGTGTGAAAGTTAGACTGGAGAAGCCGCAAGGAGTCTGTGAGCTCCGGTGATGATGAAGGTAAAAACAGAACAAGGAAGCTAGAAATGAGGCACTTGAGCAGTATTAAGATAAAGTGGCTGGTCCCAAAGGAAAATTGAGACTTTGATAATTTGAGTCTGAATGAGATTGTCAAATGACTGAGAAGCACTTTAAGATAGCTCTAAATTTTATTGTTTGTAGAAATGGCGTAAAATGGTACTACTTACATAAAAAAGATTAGCTTTTATTACTTTTATTGTGCTTTTCATGACTTAGAAACTGGAAACCCATTAATAGTAAAGATTTTCAATTACTTTTTTAAAAATAACATATCTTTCTGTCTTTCTATGTCCAGTTTCCTAGGATTAAGATTTTCTAAAGTCTAGCCTATGCAAAGTCCCCAAGTAAACACTGAATTGCAGCCGTTGAATGTCTAGGAATTGGAGCCTATTCTTTAAGAATGAAAGGTTATGGTTTAAGAAAATATGCTGAGGAACTACTATCCACTCTATAACTGAAATTTGAATACATTTTAATGCAATGAGGAATTTGAATTGAAAATTTAAATACATTGGCTACTTATAAAAGTAGCCAAACAGTTTATGGTGAAAATAATTTAAATTGCATGTGCCAATATTTAAATAAAGACCTACACTTCTATAATTTAAAGAAACACTACGTAAAAGAGTTCGGAAGTGTTTTCAAGATTTTGAGAGAGGGAGCAGAATGACAGTATAGCAGGTAAGTACCATGGCTTGCACATGGCAGAGTGATTCAATTCTGGACATCCTGTATGGTCCCTGAACACCACCAGGAGTAATTCCTGCATGCATCATAAGGAGAAAGTCCTGAGCATTTGCCAGTGTGAACCAAAAAAGCCAAGGAAATAAAGAAATAAATAAACAAACAGATGAATGAATAAATAAGAGTTGCTTTTAGAGGGATTTAGCAGAGCGTATTTGAAATAATATCTATAAAGAAATAGAGATTATGACAGAGAAAGTTACTGAAAATGTTTGAGAAAGTTAAGGTAACTGAAGGTACACAATTCTTCCTCACTGTAAAATAAATATAACAAAAGAAAGGCATAATATTGCTCATCACATTTTAATGAAAAAGAAGGTCACAGAGACGCATTTGGGCACCTTTAATTCTATCAGTTCAGTTAAGTAGGAGTCAAGGATATACAATTAGATGTTCCTCTAAAGTGTGCTAAGACATTTAGAATTCAAATGTGAGTGAGTGATAACATAAACTGACAAAGTGGTTTTGCAGTTAAAAAAGACTGATAAATAGGTATCAGTATATCTTAATGTCAACAGATAAGAAAAAATTCTTAATGTTTTTTTTGTTGTCCGAAGATCAATATGAGCCACAAAGATGACATTCAGATAATAAAATACTGAGCACAATAAAACAAGTCAAGAGTCTAGATAAAGAGGATAATCATTCTACTAAATCATTGCTTAGGCCACAGCTGGAGATTTCTATTCTATGCTAAGCTCTTCAATTAATGCAAGGTTTACTTCTAACAATCACAGAAATGTATATTTTGTATAAATTTTTAAAATGCATAAAACTACAAGGATAAAGAAGGTGTTGCATAATTCGTTAATAGTTGCAGAGCATGTAGTAGTTCCCAAATGAATACAGCAATGCAGAATCATTGAAAATCTAAATTTTGATCTGAAGTGAACTGCTAGTTAATAAATTACATGGATAATTTAATCATTCTGAAAACTCAGACTTTAGGGAGCACAGCAGGTAGGGCATTTGCCTTGGATGCAGCCAGCCCATGCCGGCCCGGTTCGATCCCCAGCATCCCATATGGTTCCCCCAAGCACCACCAGGAGTGATTCCTGAGTGCAGAGCCAGGTAAAAAACCCTGAGCCTTGCCGGTGTGACCCAAAAAAGCAAAAACAAAAAAAAAAAAATAGAATTTTTGTAAAAGCAAAGTTGTTAGAGCATTTGGAACGGAAACATAATTCAGTAGGTAGAGCAAGGTAGAGGCCTTGAGCACAGCCAACCCAGGTTGGATCCCTGGCATCACATTGTTATGATCCCTGAGCACCACCATGAGTAATTTCTGAGCACAACTCCTGAGTTCTGCTGTGTCCCTAATCAAAAAAAAAAAAAAGTGTTGCTGTGGTGCACTAAGCAGCTAGTCTTGGGGCCTGACTATTCCCCACCATAAGGCCCTACGGGGACCCAGAAGTGGCGGCTGCTTTCCAAGGAAATAAAACTTCCTAAAGCCCAATGGTTACATCCACAAGATACAGGACAGGATGTGCCTGGCCTTCTGACTACTTTGCTGCAATGGATCAGGATGCTATTTGGGCTGTGTATACCCTCTACCAAAAATGTAGAAAGGCCTAAGTAAACCAGTACTCAGTAAATGCTGAGTTTATGCTCACGTTTATGCTCAGTAAACCAGTACTGCTCTCCAGAACTCGCCTCTGCCTTGGTGTCTTTATTTCTTCCCTTTCTCTAGCAGCAATGCAGAGTTTCTCCCAAATCCATTCCTTTCCTTTTTCGTAGGGATGAAGTCCTGCAAGATCTAGGTCTCCCTTCATTTGGGCTGGGGGGTGCTGGCCAGGGACCCTGACAGTTGCAACCTTTAAAGTGAGAATATTTTCCTTTTTACTGAGTCAATATATCGAAGAAAAAATGCTGGAATTCTTTTTAGTTAGAATATCTACAGATGCATAAGTATGTGTGCACATACTTATGTACATTATTACATTTAGTAGTCCTATTACATAATATCTTTAACAATTTTATCATAAACATCTCACGGATAGATTATATTTGTAAAACTAAAGCAAAATGCCATATAAAATAAAAAATATGGTTGACATAAATCAGCAATAGAATTTAGTGTAACTACATGACAAACCTTGGTTAAATTTTTACTTAGATTGCATTAAATTTATATAGAAATTTAGTATAGAATGAAAATCTTTATGATAATATTTAATTTGTAGTTAATACTTTTACTACATATAAAATTTATATAAAGTTTTTTATTGCAAAATATTTATGTAAAAGCTTTGCCACTTCTGTTTTGCAATGATACATAGTTTGATTACGTACTTAGTTATTAGTTTATTTAGATTTCAAAACATTTTCTGTTTTATTTCTTTCTTCTAGCACATTTGTACTTTGGAAAGACCTGATTTTTATTGTGATTATTTTTAAGACTTTTGGTATATTCTAAAAAAAAGGTGGGCTAGATGATTTTTTCTTGATAAAAAAAAAATAAAATAAAATAGGTGGGCTATTGTGTATCCACTGGAATCAATGTAATTTTTATGTTTTAAAAATTTCTGTACACGTGTATACTGTTTTATCCCAAAAAAGTTCTAAAAGAATTAGGCTTTATTTTTAGTTACTAATTTATTGAGGTTAAATGGTATTAAAATATAAAGTTTTGTACATTTTAGGGAAGCATTATTACCACACCAAATATCACCATCACCAAACAGTATCCCTTTGCCACTATCATGAACCCTGTTTTTTTCCATTTTCTGCCCTTCCTCAGTCTATTGCCAGAGTCTGTTGTTGATTTTACTGTGCATTGCCTGTGCCCTTGCTCAATTTATTCTATCACTTGTCACTTGACACTTGTCTTCCTGTTGTTCATCGATTTGCTCTAGTGGGCACCAGTAACATCTACATTCTTTGGGAATGAGATCCATTATTGTTACTCTTTTTGGCATATCGAATATACCCTGGGTAGCTTTCCAGGCTCTCCTGTTTTGGTGTTTCTCCTTTGGATTTAGTTTGTTAAGCATGACAGCATCCTTTTTCTTCCATACTGAAGCACAATGTGTCTTCAACTTTTCTTATAGCTGGGTTGTAATCCATTGTGTGGTATAAACTGCAACATTTTAATGATCATCTGCAGTTGGTTAATTTTGCTATTTCTAGATCTTTATATTGTAAGTTACACTATAATAATGTTCTCTATAGAGCATGAACCATTTTCATTCCCTGAAACAGGGTATGGAAGTTGCTTGTAGTCCACATCCCTGCCAATTCTTTTTTTTCCTGGTCTTTGATAAATTCCATTTGAACCAGTCTAGGTGATATCTCAGTTCATTTTGATTTACAGATCCCTCATACACAGTACCTATGATAACCCCCCTCCCATATTATTATTGTATTGATATAATAAGGTGCTGTTAATGATAACACACACTTCATTCCAACACCACAGCCACCATTCAGTACCAACTTACCCTCGATCACTCTCCTAAGAATTCTTTCCAATTCCCAGTTAGACCCAGGTAAGCTCAGTTCCACAGACCTAGCCTCCAATTAAGTGCCTATGGACTGTTAGCAAAGTCTTCCTTCCCTTCTCTCTTTCCTTTCTCCCCCCCTACCTCCTTTGCTCCCTCTCTTCTTTCCTTTCCTCCTTCCTTCCCTTCATTTCTTCCTGTCTTTGCTAATGGCTTTTCAACAATAGAAGTGCAAGTATGAAGACTAAACATAAAATCATCATTTTATTCTCATCAACTGATGGGGTTGACTTGAAATCTAAACACTCAGAGTTCTGAATTTTATAGTTATAATGTTTGCATCTTCTATCATAGTGTACTTTATGTTCCCACCAGCAGACTTTTGTTTTAACCATGCTTTCATTGCTGTTGATTACCACTATGACTAGTGTTAGAGCAAATGAATGATTGACTGATAAAGGAGAAATAAAAAAATAGTACTTGGTCTTTTCATGCATGCCAAGTAGAAATAATAACTCATAATAAAAGACAGATTTCAGTTCTATGTAAATGCAACCGTATAATTAGAACTCTACAAATGAAAGAGACCAATTGCAAACTAGTATGTATCTGATAACTGAAAACATGCAAGTCATTGTTTAAAATAAGTCAGGTTTTCAATTTTGAAATAGAACTAGAAATTAACTCAGGCAGAAAATAATATTTTTGACACTTTTATTTAATCCTGAAAAGTTGAGAATGTTTTTCTTTCTCCATAAATCTGAACAATGACTGTTTTTTAAATTTTCTGTTGTGTTAATATACTTATGTTAAAAGAATGTACTCTATACTGAAGAAAAATAATAAAGTACTTGCCTCTTTTACATACATACAATAAATGACATAATTTATCATGCTTAGTAACTATACTAATAAGCCTGATCCAACTAAATTATAAAGCATAAAATCTTTACTTGCTTATAC
Organism: Cryptotis parvus; assembly: GCA_021461705.1. Taxonomy (NCBI): domain Eukaryota; kingdom Metazoa; phylum Chordata; class Mammalia; order Eulipotyphla; family Soricidae; genus Cryptotis; species Cryptotis parvus. Next base: position 11,769 of record JAJIBD010024570.1, on the reverse strand, counting down.
TCACAGTTATCTTTCCCTGACTTTCTGGCAAGACAGAAGATAAGAATATTTTCGTTATTTTGAAACAGACTTCACTATTGTCATTTTGAAATATAAGTGACTGAATATTTTTACTTAGAGAAGGTTAACATAACTAGATGGTTGAAATTTTGTTTTTAGAAAAATTTTGAAAGTCTCTGTGTATGTTTTAAATTGAGTGAAAATTTCTTAAGCTATATGTCATAGATAAAGCCATAAGATACTTGTTTACTTAAATAAAAATCAGGCACTCTTCATAAAATTTTCATACTACAGGCACTAAAATAAGATTTGATTTTATTACTAAAATTTGATTTTAGTAATTTTCTTACTAAAATCAATTTTTTTACTAAAATTTGATTACTAACTAATAAGATGTTAGTAATCAAAATTATTCTGATTCACTTGACCACTTGGTCACTTGACATCCCGTTATTCACCTATTTGCTCTATCAGGCCCCAGCCTTTAATTCTGTGGAGACTGAAGCGGTTGCCAAGCCCTAGCCAAACAGGGTATTCAAACCCAATACACCAAGAGACCTTTGTGAGCTTTATATGTATTCACCAACAGGATATCACCATTCTAAACGGAATCAGATGGACTGGATATGTAATGTGATTTGGAGACTACCACTGCACTAGAGCCGTTACTGACTGGATCCCATGGGATGTCAAAAGATCACGTGGCCACCCACCTACAAGATGGTCGGACTTTTCGTCAAGACCCTGAATGAATGGTTTGAGGCTCTGTGTATTCCTGAAGCAACCAGATGCCATTGGGGCTACACTGGTACGTGATAGGGTTTAGTGGAAATGTTACTGGGGCCTGATAGAGCAAAATGGAGGCTTAAATCGTCATTATCTGACTCTACTATTAATTGCCACAAAGTTCAATCAATAATGTTTTAAATCAGTTATGTAATGAATAAAATTACTGTAAAATATGGAAAATGAAAAAATATCTTTAATGTTAAAGATAGTCACTTTTGGAAGTTGTATAAGCACCGATACACAAATCAATCCTAACCAGAAAGATTTGTTCAGTACATTTTATCATTCCATGTCCATATTCTATTAAATTGATGAAAAGATCATTTCATCTGGAGAAAGACCTTGTTGAGTCATAATTGTTCATTGGTAGCAAAGATATGGGCCACACTCTGAAGTGCAGAAAACAAATATGCAACTTGATTTGGTGGTAAGGGCTGAGGAGGGTGGTAGTAGGGAAAGGGGCACATTATTGGTGGGAAACATACCATGGTGGAGGGATGGGTGTTCGACAGTGTGTGCCTGAAAACCCAATCATGAGCAGCCTTCTAATCAGTGGCAGGGTGACTCAATAAAGTAAATTAAAAAAAAAACTCTTCAAGTATTTTCTAATAGGACTTTAGTTATTAATGGTATTAAGAGATGTTTAGTCTGTAAGAAAGACATAAATCAAGAGGTATGTGATCAGCCAATAAATGAACATTGGAGAAATAATCTACTGTACAATTCCAACAGTTCACTTTATGGCTTTGAAATAGAGCTAGACAAATGTCAAAACATTTAATTTACTGTGCAAATGATTATTTATTTTTTTATTTCCTATTATTTCCATGAATAAAATGTTATATGAAATAAGTATTATCTTTATCAAAGCATTGTTTGTTTTAAAATAAATACATTGCTCAAAATTTTCTACAGGGATCATAAAAACCAAATTCATCTAAAAACGACTAAGAAAAACATTCAGATACTATCTCAGATGATCTGACTGAGTCTTCTTTTTTGTTGTTCTTCTTGGGGCCACACTTTTGAGTTGCTCAGAATCAACTCCCTGTTTTATATCCTGGCTGTGTTCAAGTGAATTCAATTCATTTCCCTGTTTTCTAAACCATGCACAGTTTAGACTACTAAGCTTTCTCTCCAGTATGAGAATTTGCTGTCTTAAAAAAGCACTTTTTTGCATTGTTTTGCCTGAGATACACTTAAGAAAAAGAATCATTCACAGTGTTAAACAGTTCTGAGCTTTTTATGTTTTGTTTGTTTGTTTATTTGTTTGTATTTGTTTGTATTTGTTTATTGTTTATTGTTTATTTGTTTGTATTGTTTTGTATTAGGTTCACACCAGCAATGTTCAGAAGTTACTCCTGGCTCAGGAATAACTCCTAATGGTGCTCAGAGGACCATACGGGATACCGGAGATGGGACCTGGGATGACTATCGCCATGGAAATACCCTACTTCTGGTCTCAGTTCTGAGATGTTTTCATTAGGTACTTTTAATACTAAAGTGTAGGAAAAAATAGACTTTTAGGAAAAAAATTTACTGGTAATAAAAATTTAAATTTAGACATTTATTTGGGTCAAATCCATTGAATAGCTACACTGAAAACAGCATTACAATCTAATTCAAGTTTATTATACCACATGTTATATAATACCTTAAATAAAATTTTCTTGAAAAGAAAAATGGAGACCGTTTATATATATATATATATATATATATATATATATATATATATATATATATATATATATAATGTATGTGATATATTTTCCTCCCCCTATGTCACTTAACATTTATCTTATCACTTCACTTGTATCACTTCACTTGTCTTCCCTTGTTCATCGATTTGCTGAGAGTGGGGCACCAGTAACATCTCCATACATCCTGTTGAAAGCAAGTGTAGCCAAGGAAGAGAGTCACACCAGACCTACAGCTCCATCAGCAACCCCAGAAGAGAGACTATCCAGATCCAACAACTCCAGACCCACAGCTCCACCCCAAGACCCACGTGGAAGCAAGCCATGGAACTCCGGTGGTGGTAAAGGGCTCAGCCAGCTCCTGGTCGAGTCCAAAATAGCTCCAAGGGTTTGCTCACACGAATGGGGAGGGGCCACGCTGGTCGGACATGGAGCAGGGATTTTGGCCCCTCCTCCCATTCCTCCACCTCCACCTCCAACTCCAGAAGAGAGACACATCAGACCCACAGCTCTGTCAGCGGCCGCAGAGCAGCAGCGCGACTATCTTAGATAGTACTGGATGTTAGGATCAGATCTTTCCCAGAATTTTCACATTTATACACGCTATACAGTTCTAGGCATTAAAGTTATAAATGTTATATACCTTCAGTAGCTATACATATATACACTGTTTTATATATATATATATATATATATATATATATATATATATATACATATATGTAGTCTTATTGCATATCATAGCAGTGGCCCATCATCCCAGTGAGCCTAGCAAGAAGCCAGAGGGACTCCCACACCAATAGGTCAGTCATTCTCAACATCCAGACTCCACAGCTCCTTAGAGCTTCACCCAAGAGAAAACCTGATCTTTCCCTATTGAGTTTCGTCAGTAATTGCTCGAGATGAGAGCCTTCTACTGAGATTATACCACCTACATGGCAAGTCTGGCAAGCTACCCATGTTTTATTTGATATGCCAAATCCAGTAACAATTATGGACCTCATTCTCATGTCCACTTAACATTTATCCTTCTATGAAATTATAAATGTTATATACCTTCAGTAGCTATACATATATACTTATATATATACATATATATATACATATAGATGTAGTCTTATTGCATATCACAGTACTTTTTCTTCCTTCCTTTCATAGTTGACATATTTTAAGTTTATGTGCTGCTTTTTTAAAATTGTTTTTATTATACCACCGTGAGATATACAATTACCAAGATGATCATGTTTGGTTTTCAGTCATACAGTGTTCCAGCACCCAATGTGCTGCTTTATTAATATTTTAAACTATAAGGAGGGAAGTGAAAATGGGTCAGAAATGCTATTTATAATAAAAATCAATAAATATTCTTTTCCATTCCTATAAATTTAAATTCCTAGGTATCTAGATTCTTTTTCTTCTTTTCAAAGTAAAAAGATAAAATGGATTAGAATTACCAATTTATGAATGTTTATGGATGATAAGTATAAGAATCTACAGATCCAACTGTAAAACATACATAATTAACATATCAATTTCTATATGTCAATACAACATATGCTACATAAACAACTCAAATATTAGTAGAATACATCCTTAATACATATCATATGAGAAATTATATAAAAACATATACATAACTGTTGCATGTGAATATGGACATATTTATGTACCTATAAGTACATTCGAATTGTATTTTATATATAATTATCAAACCAATAATCTAAAGACTATTATTTAGTATGAAAACTTGCATGTGAACTGAATTCCTTTGAGGAATCCATAACTAATTTCAATACATATAAAAGGAGAGTAAATTAACAATACTAACATGATAACATTTTGTCTACTTTTCTCTGTTCTGTATTTGTGTAAAGAGATTCTGATGCACTCGTAGCATCTTTAAGATCCAGAGTACCATGTTGTCATTATCAAAATTCGGAGATGAGAATCAAGGTCAATCAGCAAGAAAATAAATCTTAAACAGGCAAATTGGACACGACTGTTATTCTGCAGCCGATCTAAATGGTTGATTATAGTTTGTGTGCCTACTTAAACTTGCAGCTGTGCTTAAAGTGGGAAAAAAAAGAAGGAAGTGGGTGGAACCATTATGAAAAGGATGGTAAATGGATTGCTTTTGAAACTAAGCTTTTATTTTACACCTATTTTGGGCTGCTTTAAATGGCTGCAGAAGGAATTGCCTATTCAAGGATTGTTAAAGCAATGCTAGCAATGTAGAAAAGAAATAACACAAGAGAACTTTATTGTATCATCATGAACAGAATTTCTTTATAGCAATCATGAAAATGGTTCTCATTTGAAAACCAATCTGCTTTGTTTCCATGTTTTATTTTACTTTAACATGCTGTAATCCTCACAAAATTCTTTTATGTTATATTTTAAAATTCAAATTTTGTCTATTACCGATAATTTTAAATATGCCTTGAATTACATGCAAATATGTAATTAGTTTATCATAGTTATGTGTTTTGTGATTTAAAAGAGACAAGAGTTAGAGAGGAATGACAATTTGGCAATATATAGCATTTACATTGAATAGATGTCTAAGAATACTTGGTTCTATTTTTCAGGCAATAAGCTTGAATATGTATGAGTCTGGAGTGCTGTTATAGTGGGTAGGCCACATTGCCTTGCACATGGCTGACCTAAGTTTGATCCCCAGCACGCTTATGATCCCCTGAGTCTGCTTGGTAGTGATCCCTGAGCACAGAACCAGGTGTAATCTCAGTGCATAGCCAGGTGTGGTCCAAAAGCAAAGCAAAAACTGTAAATAATTTCATATGCACATATGTCATAACTAGTTATCATCAAAGCTGAACTAAATTTCAGTCTATTAATTTCTAATACTTGTATCCTGTACACCCTTTTTGTCATTTCTTAGACTTGATTCCCTTTTACCTTTTTAGTATGGAGGGAAAGAAAAGTGTTAGGTGTTATTGCTATAAAATCTCTTTTCACTTTAAAGTTTGTGATCAGGCAGATAGTCAAATTGTGACTCCAAACCAAAGATAACAAAAGCTATTACTTTTCCCTAATCATCACTATTTATTATGTAATTTAATATAAAACTGATAATACAACTTATTTAATGAATGCAGCTTACCAATATGACATGCTTCCTTTTGACACAAAAACTTTATAAGTGAAAGCAGCTAAGCAATATGCAGAGGCATAAAATTTATAAGCACACCAAAGCTGGAAACTCAGTCAAGAACTCAAGGCAATTCGTTTCTATTAGACCAAAATTCTTTTTCTGACTAATGGTGTCCTGGAAATAGAAAGTTTATGAACATACAATAGATATCACAAAACTTATTGTTAACTAATCCTCCATTCTTACACTGAGTATTTAATCCTCTATTCCTACGTGTAGAATTGAGACAAGAACTATATGAATAGATGTACAGTGGGTAAAGCAGTTGACTTGTACACAGCCAACCCAGGTTCAGTCTCCAACACTCCACATCGTTGCCTGAGCCAAATAGGCGTGAACTGGAGCACAGAGCCAGGACCCCACCTGAACACTTCCACATGTGATTCCCTACAAAAAAGACCCTCAAGCAACATAGGTAACTTTTTACTTTATTATTATTGAAGAATGCTTATTACTTGCAATAGCCATACAAGTAACGCAATTCAGATCATTGGGCTTTACATGCTTTTCCATTATGAATTCTTTGTTTTTTCCCGTGCAATAATATTCTCTGAATTAAATAGTAAGATAAATTCTTTGCATTTAACAGTCTTCCTTTTGCATAAAATAAGCTCTGCTCATGTTAGCCTCTATGTAATTAGTTTTTGGAAAGTTTTTCCAAATATGTGATGTCTGTACTCTGTTGTGCTGTATCTTAGAACTAGAGCTAGAGAAAGAAGTAGAAAACATCTTACTTATCTGTTTGTTTCTTTGTTTATTTACTTTGGATTTTTGGGTTACAATCCAGGTTGCTTAGGTATTACTCCTGGCTCTGAACCCAGGAATTATTCCTGGAAGAGCTCAGGGGACCATATGGGATGCCGGAAATTGAACCCACGTCAAGTAGACAGAAACTCTAATTTGAAAGTGAGATGAATCATCCAAATGAGGCTGAGTGAACAAGTACTTCCTTGCAAGCATGAGATTCTGATCCACAGCATCACCTCACTGGTCCATTTAGACAATCCCAGTGTCACATTCATTGCTTCCCAGAGATAAGTATCATATTTAGAATCACAGAAGTGAATGGCATTGCAACTACAACAAATAAAGCGTAGGGGAGCAAAAAGGTTAACCAAGGTTCTGTCTGTATAAGTGGTACTAACTGCTTGAAAAACAGAAGAGGTCACCCATGATCCTGTAACCCAACTGAGAAAAGGAGTGGGCATCTCATTTTTATTATGTAAGCTTCCCTTATTCCATCAGTCTCTGTGAGTCATTGCACAGTCTGTTTGTAACTTTTTCTGGCTCATTATTCAATTTCTGCAGTAATGAATGTGCCTGCTATCTCCTGGAGTGAGGAGTGGAAACTAAGTTGCTAGCTATGAAGAGTGGGAATAGGATCTAGGGGCTCTGCCAACTTCTTATCAGACCAATCCTTCAATTTTCAGCAGCAGTCCCTCTTCCTTGTCTACCAATGACAGTAGCAAAAGCTGCTTTCAGTTTCAAAGCTTTGACTCAGTTCCACAATGTAAATGATTTTTTGTCCTCATGTTTCTAAATTTCCACTCCTGGTTGCTTTATTCACTTGAGATTCCTCGAAGAGTAATGTCTGTTATCTTTGCCAGCAGCCCCCATGCCCTCTTTCTTAGTTGATAATGTAAAAGAAGTCTCAGTGTTCATATTATTGGAGTATTTCATTGGGAGATTACAATGGATCAAAAGTAAACATATATTTGTTTTCAGAGGAAGGGGTATGATGTTTCTTCAGAGTCTTTATAATGTAAGTTTGAATATATGAATATATAAGAACTAAAGTAAAGAGATAAAAAGAATTAAAGGCACCATAGAGCAAGTGATCAATGGGAAAGTAAAAGTGGAAAAGAAAAAGAAAAAAATTTGATCACTTTTATCACTTGTCTTCCCATTATTCATCGATTTGCCAGAGTGGGCACCAGTAAAATCTCCATAAACCCTGTCAAGAGCAAGTGTAGTCCAAGGGCATCTGCTCATTCCAGGGAACATGAAGAGCCTCAAACCATTCCTTCAGGTCATGGGAATGAGGTCTATAATTGTTGCTTGGTTTTGGCATGTCAAATATGACATGAAGACATGGGTAGATTGCCAGGCTCTGCCATGCGGGAAAGTGAAAGTGGCAAAAAAAAAGGAAAAAAAAACTTGAAAAATTTTCCAAATATATTTTTTGATATATTTTTTAATTTTTTATTTTTAAAATTACAAAGATATACAATTAAAAAGTTCATATTTGGGTTTTGGTCAAACAGTGTTGCAGCACCCATCCCGCCACCAGTGCCCATCTCCCACCACCAACATCCCCGTTCCCTCCCCCTCCCCCAGCCCTGCTCCATGGCAGGTTCTTGGATTTCTTTCCATTGCTCTCTCTTTCTCTTTTCCTTCCCCCCCAGACTATGAATTACAGAACATACATTAAAGGGTTGTCATGTGTATCTTTTTGCCTCTATTTAATGCTCAGTTCTAGGTTGGCATTAGTACCCTCAACAATTGTCAGCACACAGTTCCATTTCTGTCTTACCTAGCCTCTGAATCCAACATGTTTGTGATAATTTCCACCTTTGACAGGACCTCCTGATATATGTTTCACTTGATCTTGGATATTGGTATCATAATATGTACCTATATATTTATGTTATGCAGATAAATGCAGTCATTCTGTATCTGTCTCTCTCCTTCTGGCTAATTTCGGCTCAACATAATCTTCTCCATGTCCATCCATTTATAGGCAAATTTTATAACTTCATTTTTTCCTAACAGCTGCATAGTATTCCATTGTGTAGATGTACCAAAGCTTCTTTTATCCAGTCATCGATTTTTGGGCACTCTGGTTGCTTCCAGATTCTGGCTATTGTGAATAATGCTGCTATGAACATAAAAGTAGGGATGGTGTTTCCGCTGCGTATTTTTGGTTTCCCAGAGTAGATTCCCAGGAGTGGTATCGCTGGGTCAAATGGGAGTTCAATTTCTAGTCTTTGGAGGAAAGTCCATATTGTTTTTCCAGAAAGGCTGTACCAGCCGGCATTCCCACCAACAATGGATGAGTGTCCCCTTTTCCCCACACCCACGCCAGCACTTGTTGTTCTTGTTCTTTTGAATGTGTGCCAGTCTCTGTGGTGTAAAGTGGTATCTCATTGTTGTTTTGATTTGCATCTCTCTGATGATTAGTGATGATGAGCATTTTTTCATATGTTTTTTGGCCATTCGAATTTCTTCCTTGCTGAAGTTTCTGTTCATTTCTTCTCCCCATTTTTTGATGGGGTTGTTTGTTTTCTTCTTGTAAAGTTCTACCAGTGCCTGATATATCCTGGATATTAACCCCTTATCGGATGTGTATTGGGTGAATATTCTTTCCCATTCTGTGGACTGCTTTTGTATCTTAGTCACTGTTTCTTTTGAGGTGCAGAAGCTTTTTAGTTTCATGTAGTCCCATATGTTTATCTTTTCTTCTAGTTGCTTTGTTAGTGATGTTTCATCTTTGAAGATGCCTTTAGCTTCAATGTCATGGAGGGTTTTTCCTATATTTTCTTCAATGTACTTTATGGATTCAAGTCTGATATTGAGATCTTTAATCCATTTTGATCTGATTTTTTGTGCATGGTGTTAGACACAGGTCCAAATTCATTCTTTTACATGTCGCTGCCCAGTTTTCCCAACACCACTTATTGAAGAGGCTTTCCTTACTCCATTTTAAACTCGTTGCACCTTTATCAAAGATTAAATGATCATGCGTTTGAGGTTGGGTGTCAGGATACTCAATTCTATTCCACAGGTCCACGGGTCTGTTTTTATTCCAATACCATGCTGTTTTAATTACTACTGCCTTGTAGTACAGTTTGAAGTTGGGTAAGGTGATGCCTCCCATCTTCTTTTTTTCCCGAGGATTGCTTTAGCTATCCTTGGGGGGTTTATCGTTCCATACAAATTTCAGGATTGTTTGGTCAATTTCCTTTGAAGAATGTCATGGGTATCCTTATAGGGATTGCATTGAATCTGTACAGAGCTCTAGGGAGTATTACCATTTTGACAATGTTGATTCTCCCCATCCATGAGCAGGGAATATGTTTCCATTTCCTTGTGTCCTCTTTTATCTCTTGGAGTAGTGTCTTGTAGTTTTCTTTATACAGGTCCTTTACACACTCGGGTAAGTTGATTCCTAGGTATTTGATTTTCTGTGGCACAATTGTGAATGGAATTGTTTCCTTAATATCCCTTTTCTTCTCTTTCGTTATTTGTATATAGGAAAGCCACCGACTTTTGCGTGTTGATTTTGTATCCTGCCACTCTACTATATGTGTCTATTGTTTCTAGGAGTTTTTTGGTAGAGAGTTTAGGGTTCTCTAGGTATAAAAATCATGTCATCTGCAAATAATGATAGCTTGATTTCTTCCTTGCCTATCTGGATGCCCTTGATGTCCTTTTCTTCTCTGATTGCTATGGCAAGTACTTCCAGTACTATATTGAATAAAAGAGGTGAGAGTGGGCAACCTTGTCTTGTCCCTGATCTCAGGGGGAAGGCTTTCAACTTTTCCCCCATTGAGAATGATGGTCGCTGTGGGCTTTTGGTAGATGGCTTTTACTATCTTGAGGAAAGTCCCTTCAATTCCCATTTTCTGGAGGGTTTTAATCATGAACGGGTGCTGGATCTTGTCAAATGCTTTCTCTGCGTCTATTGATAGGATCATATGGTTTTTATTTTTTCTCTTATTGATATGATGTATTATGTTGATTGACTTGCGAATGTTGAACCATCCTTGCATACCCGGGATGAATCCTACTTGGTCATGATGTATAATCTTCTTGATGAGTCTTTAGATTCTGTTGGCTAGTATTTTGTTGAAGATCTTAGCATCCGTGTTCATCAGGGATATTGGTCTGTAGTTTTCTTTCTTTGTGTTGTCTCTCCCTGCTTTGGGTATCAGGGTGATATGTGCCTCGTAAAAGCTGTTTGGGAGTGTTTCTGTTTCTTCTATTTCCTGGAAGAGCTTGAACAGGACAGGCAGTAGGTCCTCCTTAAAGGTTTGGTAGAATTCACTAGGGGAATCCGTCTGGACCTGGGCTTTTGTGTTTGGGAAGACTTTTTAATTACTGTTTCTATTTCCTCGATGGTGATAGGCTTATTCAGGTATTGGAGGTCTTCTTGTTTCAGCCGTGGGAGGTTATAGGACTTCAGAAATTGATCCATTTCTTCTAGATTCTCATGTTTCACGGCATACAGGCTCTCAAAGTAATCTCTGATGATCTTTTGGATTTCTGTGGTTTCTGTTGTGATGTCACCATTTTTATTTCTGATTCTGTTTATTTGGGTTCTCTCTTTCCCTGTCCTTACAATTCTTGCCAATGGTTTGTCAATCTTGTTTATTTTTTCAAAAAACCAGCTCTTGGTTTCATTAATCTTTTGGATTGTTTTTTTGGTTTCCAACTCATTGATTTCCTCTCTAAGTTTTATTATTTCCTTTTTTTCTGCCTTGGTTGGGCTCCTTTTTTGTTGGTCTTTCTCTAATGTCTTCAGCTGTGTAGTCAGGTTATTTATGTGGGCCCTTTCTTGTTTCCTGATGTATGCTTGCAGAGCTATAAACTTCCCCTCTTAACACGGCTTTTGCCGTGTCCCACAAGTTCTTATAGTTGGTGTCTTCATTTTCATTTGTTTCCAGAAATCTTTGGATTTCCTGTTTGATTTCTTCTATGACCCATTTGTTGTTCAGGGAGTGAGCTGTTCAGTTTCCAGGTGTTTGGTTTGACTCCCTGTTTCTGTGTATGGTTAACTTCCATTTTCAGTGCATCATGGTCTGAAAAGATAGCTGACACAATTTCTATCTTTTTTATTTTATTGAGGTATGCTTTGTGGCTCAGCATGTGGTCTATCTTGGAGAATGTTCCATGTGCACTAGAGAAAAATGTGTATTCAGCTTTTTTGGCATGAAAAGCCCTGTATATATCTACTAGCTCTCTTTCTTCCATTTCTTCCTTGCGGGCCAATATTTCCTTGGTGAGTTTCAGTCTTGTTGATCTATCCATCGTTGACAGAGCAGTGTTGAAGTCTCCAACTATTATTGTGCTACTGTCAATGTCTTCTTTGAGGTCTCTTAGCAGTTGTTT